>CM060320.1:2113085-2145585 GCA_030674155.1 Stramonita haemastoma
GCGTGCGTGCGTGCGTGCGTGCGTGCGTGTGTGTGTATGTGTGTGTGTGTTTTATCTTGCCTGTGTGTGTGTGTGTGTGTGTGTGTGTGTGTGTGTGTGTGTGTGTGTGTGTGTGTGTGTGTGTGTGAAAACTTTTGTCTGTTTAACCTTTTTCCATTGTAGATCATGTTCGGAGGGCCCAGCTTCTAGATTTTGTAGTTATTGAGGAATCCAAATAATAATGAAGGTTATGACTGATGATTATACTGGAATATTGTGGGTTTTGTGTTGCTGATATTAAAGTCCGATTAAAGAAAACGGTGTTTGTGTTGTGGTGTCATCATTGCTTGTTGTTGGTTTGTCTTGCTTATGTTGGTTTGGTTTGGTTTGGTTTTTTTCATGCCTTCATTTTTCTACAGGAACTTTATTTTTTAACTCACCTCAAAATGGGAACGACACTCTCTCTCTCTCTCTCTCTCTCTCTCTCTCTCTCTCTCTCTCTCTCTCTCTCTCTCTCTCTCTCTCTCTCTCTCTCTCTCTCTCTCTCTCTCTCTCTCTTTAATTATTGCGCCCTTTCTTTGTTTTGTTTTGTTTTTGTTTGTTCTTTGCTTTTCTTGCTTTTTTTTTTTTTTTTTTTTTTTTATTCAACTCAAAATCATCATTGATTCTTACTTCTCATTTTCGTTTCTGAATCAGTGACTTTTATAACATTACCTTAATATTGTATCTCTGTGTTAATTCTTGCCTGTTGTTTGATGCTTGGTATGGTTCCTTACTTTGGTATTTGGATCATTATAATTGTTGATTTTATTTATATTTTTATTGGCAGTATCTCTCCCCCCCCCTCCAATATTAGTTAAAAAAAGTTTTCCCCCGTTTATCCAAATGTATGATTTATATCACATGTATAACTTTTTTTTTTTTTTTTTTTTTTTTTTTTTTTTTTTTTTTTTTTTTTTTTTTTTTTTTTTTGCTGCCTCGTCTTCTGTGACGTTCCCGTACTGCTGTTCCCACGCCGCTCATTTCAATCTCCCCGCCACAGCCATACCCAGATTCGTTGTGTCTCACCCCCGGGGTCGGGAGTCCACAGGGAGCCCATCAATATTAGGCCGCCGCGGGGCCACCAGCCAGAGGGGCCCTGCACTTCTGCTGGGTCACTTTGGTGGTGTTCAGTGGTGCCTGTTCTGAGCTAACATACGCAGGACACCACCTACTAAGCCCCCTACTAACGACAGTATTAGCTCAGTCGCGGAGCCAGACTGAGTGAGTCACCCACCCAAGGTGGCGACCACCACAACGTCCCTCCAACGACCGCCTCCCCACGAACCCCCAACCCCATAGGCTTTGACACAAATTCACCACAGGCACAGAAGCGTATGGGGAAACCGAATCTGAGGTCACCATGAGACCAGAGCAACGGAGGCCACCGAATCAGAGGCAATTTTTATTATTGCATGATGATCAATGATGATGAGGATGATGTAATGATGCTGCTGTGGAGGTGCATCCGCTTTGAGACTACTTGACAGGGTTGTTCTCTACGCTTACTGTCATAATATATCCCAGCGTCAACCAGGCCCGAGAGATACAGACACCTGCAGTGTTGGTCAGATAATTTGAGCAACACTCTCAAATTCGCATCCGTAAAGTGGATGAAGCTCGACTGTGTGGTCCCAGTCTCCCCACTGAGCCCACAGCACACTCACTCTGGGTAGGAGCCGGCCGGAGCCCGAAAAAATCCCTATGACTTATGGGATTCGAACCCGCGACCTTCCAGTCCGGAATCCACGGCGCTAACCACTGCGCCATGGCGGCTGGTACATGTATAACTTTTGATAGATGGTGGTGGATTGATGTTTCCAGTTGTTTATTTCATCTTGTTCTCTTGTTTGCTCTTTACCTATTAACACTTTTCTATTCTTCCATAATCAAAATCTTTTATTGTGACTTCTGATTTTGTCTTCTGATCGAGTGCATTTTTATTACCTTATTATATATAGTGTCCTTGTTCTTGTGTGTTGCTTGGTACTGCGTAAAATTTTATTGTTTAGTATGTTTTCATCTTGATGTATCCCTGAAAAGGGCGGGGACTGGATGTAAAAAAGCACACGAGTGCTTATCTATTATCCTCGAATAAAATACTTTGCCTGCCTGCCTGCCTGTCTCTCTATTTCGTTGTGAAGAGTAACAGATGACCTTATTTCATTTTAAAATGCAAAAAGTAATGGTGACACAGTATTTTCAATTCATTTTGTTAAGCAAGTTGCTTGGTTGGCTTTCGTATGGGTGTGGTGGGTTGTTTTTTGTTGTTGTTGTTGTTGTTTTTTGTTGTTGTTGTTGTTGTTTGTTTTTTTTTTGGGGGGGGTAGGGGATGGGATAGCTCAGTGGTCAGAGTACTTGCTTTCCCCAAGCCAATGTTAAGCAGCATCGAGAGTGGTTATCAATTGAATGGGTGACCATTAATGCGCTTTGGCTTCAGTACAGTCCCCCAGTCCACCCAGCTGTAAATGTGTACCGGCCCTCTTTAGGGTCAGGGAAGGTAATGCAGCGAGGGAGAGGAGATGGGCGCCGCCCTCAATATGCTAGCCCCTGGAGAAGTGAGGTTTCTAACACCTCACTCACCTACGACCACATAAGGTATGGGATAGCTTCATAAACAATTTTGTAGGGGGAGGGGGGGGGGGGGGTGAAAAAAAGTAGCTCAGCCTCAGGGATCTTTTCGGTAGGAACTAATTTTTTTTTAAATGCAAAAAACAAAAAAGGTTCCACTTTTGGCAGAGAAGTAGGCCTATGCCTTGCATTGTTTTAGGACAAAACTTGTAATATATATATATATATATATATATATATATATATATATATATATATATATATATTATATATATATATATATATAATATTGAGAAAATATAGTGCAGATAACCAATTACAACTTCATTCTCATCATAAAAATGATTTTATCCGAGATTCTCTCTATATATATATTATTGTTTTCTCTCTTTTTGTTTTAGTTTAGTTCACATTGCAAAACAAAGTCAAGATAGCAACAGCAGGCCTTTAAGAAACAAAAAAAATAACATAACTTATTAGAGTCACTAACGGAAGGGAAAATATGGTAGACAAAAGATGACCCAACACTGAACAAGATAAACACCTGTCACTCTGCACACAGCACACCAGAACCTCAGACTTGCCAAGCTGACCCAGTGGACCAGAATCCAGTTTTATCAGGACCCAAAGACAAAGGGAACTGTACAGACTTAGTCATACAGGCAGTAATCGGAGAGCCGTGTTGTTTTTCCTTTGTCTCAGAGCTCTAACAATTGATTCACACCGCAGACAACACAATAGGCTTCATGGCAGCAACTGAACTGCTGGTCGGTTTCGGCAAAAAGATGGGGTATGTAGTGCTATGTAAAATGATGTGTTGGTTTGTGGAAATGATAAATTGTAAGCGGTGTATGCCAACTTGTTGCTTGTGTTGTTGCTTTATTTAAAGCAGTTTAATTCCTGGTCACAGCAGATTTGAACAGGCATATATTTCCCTTAGAATGAAGTTTATTGATAAAATGTGCCAGAACCCGTGACTGTGTGTGTGTGTGTGTGTGTGTGTGTGTGTGTTTATTTATTTATTTTATTTATTTATTCTTTTATATCGAGGATAACAGAATAAGTACTCATGTGCTTTTTTTCATCCGGTCCCCGTGTGTATGCAGTTTTGCAAATCTTGTCATCTGTTCCCACCGGCACACGATGGCCTACTCTTACGAAAAGCGGAACAGGATTTAACGTGTGCGCAAGATGTTCTGCGTGGGAGAGAGAGAGAGAGAGGAGAGAGAGAGAGAGAGAGAGAGAGAGAGAGAGAGAGAGAGAGGAGAGAGAGAGAGAGAGAGCGTGTGTGTATGTGTGTGTGAGAGAGAGAGAGAGAGCGCGCACCGTGTGTGTGTATGTGTGTGAGTGCGTGTGTGCGTGCGTGCCTGTGTGTGTGTCAAGTCAAGTCAAAATGATCTTTATTGAGGGTAAAGGATTAAGTTTACACAACTTTTTTTCATCCTGCCCTCACAAAAAAAATCATGTAAATTGACTTCTAAAACATTCAAAGACAAATATCAACCTTTGTTGAAAAACTAAAATAAATGAGGATTATTTTCCAACAAATCTCTCAAGATAAAAAAAAAACAAAACAAAAAACAAACCCAAGACAGTACAGTATAAGCTCACATCATACATACAAATGATAAAAATACAATATAACATGGGCATGAATAACAACAAGCAGCCAAATGTGAGGTAGTATCAGACATAAACGTGGACTTAAAGTTTGTCCATCAAATGTTTCTTCAAAAGTTTCTTAAACATTTGTTTTGAAGGAACTGATTTAAGAAAAGGGGGTAGAATATTCCACAATGTTTTTCCTGAATAAGCAAGGCTTGATTTATAGAGATTATTATGGGGCCTGGGCAGTAACAGTCTATGGGTAGGCCTGTTTTTATTGACAGCAAATTTTTCACAATTTTCTTTGGGGCTTTTCCGTTTAATATATTGAACATACGTAGATACTTGTTGAACTGCAGTCTGTCTTTGAGTGGAAGAATGTCTAGTTCTTTGTAGTTGGTGGTGGTCAGCGTATTAGAATTCAATCGATTAGTTTAACAGCTCTTTTATGTAGGCGGTTTATATGCTTTAGGTTTGTTTCACTTGCACTGTCCCATAAGGTAGAAACGTAATTTATAAGAGATAGAATCTGGGCGTGAAAGAATAGTTTTCGTGACTGTAAATTTAGAAGTTTTTTTATTTTTCTAAGTTGATATAATCTTACTGAGATTTGTTTTCCTAATGTGGCTATGTGATCTGACCAAGACAAATCATTGTCCATTACTGCACCTAGTACTTTGTGTGAGACTACTTCTTCAATTTGTTGTCCATGGATATAAATTGGTGCGAATGGAGAACGCAATTTCTGTCTTTTTTGTCGAGTGGTTATAAACATACATTTTGTTTTATTAGAATTAAGAGACATATGATTGAGTTCTGTCCATTGGATAAGTTTATTGATATCTGCCTGCATATCTTTCACAAGCTGGTTTGGATCATCGTTGTTACATTGAATTGATGTATCATCGGCAAACATTTGACATGAACAATAGATCTGCAGAGGTAGGTCATTAATAGAAATGGAGAAAAGAAGTGGTCCTAGTATTGATCCCTGTGGTATTCCATATTTCATGGGTAATAAGGTTGATCTCCTAGGCCTGATTTCAACAAGTTGATGACCATTACTGAGAAATGAGTCTAAAAATGATAATGCTTGGTCGGAAATTTTATAGCATTTTAATTTTTTAATGAGGAGAGAGTGGGTAATAACGTCAAAGGCTTTAGCAAAGTCTAGAAAAAGGACTCCTGTGATTTCATTATTATTGATATTCAAAAGACAATGCTCAATGAGTTGTATTAAGGCTGTATGGCAAGAATGGTTTTCACGAAAACCTGACTGGTTTTCATTAATTAGATCATATATTTTAAAATAAGAATGTAAGTGAAATTGTGTATGTTTTTCTGATAGTTTAGATAGGACTGATAGTATGGAGATTGGTCTGTAGTTCGACGGATTGGTTGGGTCTCCTGCAGTGTGTAAGGGTATTACTTTTGCTCGTTTGAACTTCATTGGGAAGTAATTCTTGTCAATACACAAGTTAAATATGTACGTTAGGGTGTCAGTTATGGCGTACGCACTGATTTTTAATATTTGACAATCGATTTTGTCAAGGTCTTTTGATCTTGACTGTTTCAATCTGAGTATACTATTAAGCACTCCTGTTACTGTTATTGGGGGTATAACAAAATCAGATGAGATGTTCTTTGATGAACAGTATTGTTTTAATTCTATCAGCTCGTTTGTTTTTGTTTTATCATTAGATATCATAGAGTCAGCAATGTTTGCATAGTGAGAATTCAGGTTTTCTGCTGATATTCTCTGATGACTTTTTGGGAGTTATGTCTTGATTTATTAGTTAAGGTATTAACTGGCTTTCCAAATCGCTTTTGGATTTTGGGCTGAAGACAGCAAATCTTGAAAGTATTTTGTTTTGGCTTTGGGCTTCATTGAATTGACTTTGTTTCTTTGCTTTTTATATTCATCTTTTTGCTTTGATTTTAATCAATAGTCTCTTAGATTCATTTCGTTTTCAATTTCTTTTGTTAACCATGGAGGTTTCATGAAATATTTTATTCTTTTCTTAATAAATGGAGCATGTTTATCATAGGTAGCTATAAATGACTCTATCCAATAGTTAACAGCATCATCTGGATTTGTAATCTGAACTGTGTGTGTGTGTGTGTGTGTGTGTGTGTGTGTGTGTGTGTGTGTGTGTGTGTGTGTGTGTGTGTGTGTGTAAATCATTATCCAATTTATAAAAATGTTATGCTAATTCTTTTTAAACATCTGGGATGTTCTATGTATTTTTTTTATTGGTAGTATTTCTTCTCCCCCCCCCCCCCCCCCCAATCCAATTAGAACATTAGTTAATTGTTTCCCCATTTTATCCAAATGATTTATATGACTTATATATGACTTATATAACTTATTGACAGATGGTGGTGGACTAGTGTTTTCAGTTGCTTATTCCATTATGTTACCTTGTTTGCTCTTTATCTATTAGCGCTTTTTAAAAAAAATTATCAAAATCATCATTTGTTGTGATTTTCGTCTTCTGAATGAGTGCATTTTTATTACCTGATTGTACATAGTGTCCTTATTTCTTGTATGATGTTTGGTGCTGGGTATAGTTTCTTGTTCTGGTATTTCACTATTGTTATTGTTTAGTTTAAGGATTTTAATAAACCTTGATTTTATCCCTGATAAGGGTGGGGACTGGATGTAAAAAAACACACGAGTGCTTATTCATTGTTCTCGAATAAAAGAATTTGCCTAGCCTTGCCTTGCCTTGCCTGGCCTTGCCCCCCCCCCCCCCCCCCCCCCCCCTCCTCTCTCCTCTCTCTCTGTCTCTGTCTCTCTCTGTCTCTCTCCTCTGTCTCTGTCTCTCTGTCTCTCTTCTCTGTCTCTCTCTGTCTCTCTCCTCTCTCTCCTCTCTCTCTCTCTCTCTCCTCTCTCTCTCTCTCTCTCTCTCTCTGATCTTTTAAAGCATTGAGTTTAATTTATAACTTTGAATGCTGTTTCGCTCCTATTTGATATTTCTTTTATATACTCTTGCTCTTTTTGTTTGTTGTTTGCTTTTCGGGGTTTTCTTTTCCTTGTTAGGTTTGGCCACATTGTGAGCTTATAGGTTTCATTGATGAAATTTTAATATATATTTTATATATATATTATATATATATATATATATATATATATATTTTTTTTTTTTTTTTTTATAGAAGTGTGAGTCTTTTGAAATATTTTGTTACTGGTTTGTTTTGATGACGATGTAATTTGAAGATGCTCTCTCTCTCTCTCTCTCTCTCTCTCTCTCTCTCTCTCTCTCTCTCTCTCTCTCTCTCTCCCCCTCTCTCTCTCTCTCTCTCTCTCTCTCTCTCTCCTCTCTCTCTCTCTCTCTCTCTCTCTCTCTCTCTCTCTCTTTCTTCCTTTCCTTTCCCTTCCAACTTCCACCTTCACATATTCTATCCTAGACTTATTATGGAGAGGAGTGTTTTGGTTGTTATGTTAGATTCAAATTATATTCTTACCATTTGAATATAGAGATGTGTTTTCATGTAGCTTTTTGTGTTTAAAGGGTTTTTATGTTTTTTTTAAAATCTCCCCCCCCCCCCCTTTTATGCCTACTTTGCTTGTTTTCCCGCTTACACAGACACAGACACAGACACAGACACAGACAACACACACACACACACACACACACACACACACACACACACACACACACACACAACCACACACACACATATACTCACTCACTCACTCACTCACTCACCACACACGTTTGTTTAAATAATTATCAGTGTATCCAGTTAGGATGACGCGTTTTGTTGAATGTATCCGTTTTCTTCCTTTAAAATATTGGTTGAACTGCTGTTGGTGGTGATGCTGGTATGTAGGGGTAGGGAGGGGGTTTCTTAGCTTTATTCCCTGATCAGGGCAAGGGCTGGATGAAAAAAAGTATGTAATGCTTACTCTGTAACCCTTGAAAAATAAAGATTATTCATTCATTCATTCATTCATTCATTCATTCATTCATTCATTCATTCTCTCTCTCTCTCTCTCTCTCTCTCTCTCTCTCTCTCTCTCTCTCTCTCTCTCTCTCTCTCTCTCTCTCTCTCTCTCTCTCTTCTCTCTCTCTCTCTCTCTCTCTCCTCTCTCTCTCTCTCTCTCTCTCTCTCTTCTCTCTCTCTCTCTCTCTCTCTCTCTCTCTCTCTCTCTCTCTCTCTCTCTCTCTCTCTCTCTCTCTCTCTCTCTCCTCTCTCTCTCTCTCTCTCTCTTGCTCCCTTCCCTTCCATTCCCCTCCAACTTCCACCTTCACATAAATTATTCTATCCTAGACGTATTATGGAGAGGAGTGTTTTGGTTGTTATGTTGGATTCAAAAAATATTCTTACCATTTGAATATAGAAATGTGTTTTCATGTATCTCTTGTGTTTAAAGGGTTTTTATGTTTTGTTTTGTTTTTTAATCTGGTTTTTTCCCCTTTTATGCCTACTTTGCTTGTTTCCCGCTTACACACACACACACACACACATACTTACACACACACACACACACACACACACACACACACACACACACACACACACACAACACACACACACACACACACACACACACACACACACACACACACACACCACACACACACACACACACACACACACACACACACACGTTTGTTTAAATAATTATCAGTGTATCCAGATAGGATGACGCGTTTTGTTGAATGTATCCTGTTTTCTTCCTTTAAAATATTGGTTGAACTGCTGCTGGTGGTGATGCTGGTATATAGGGGTAGGGAGGGGGTTTCTTAGCTTTATTCCCTGATCAGGGCAAGGGCCGGATGAAAAAAAGTATGTAATACTTACTCTGTTACCCTTGAAAAATAAAGATTATTCATTCATTATTCATATTCATTCATTCATTCTCTCTCTCTCTCTCTCTCTCTCTCTCTCTCTCTCTCTCTCTCTTCTCTCTCTCTCTCTCTCTCTCTCTCTCTCTCTCTCTCTCTCTCTCTCTCTCTCTCTCTCTCTCTCTCTCTCTCTCTCTCTCTCTGATAGCCTAGTGGTCAGAACATTGAGCTGGCAATTTGACGACCCGAGTTCGAGTCCGGTCGAGGAGAATTTTCTCCTAGAGTTAACATCAGTGCTGACTCCACTCTCCCCAAAAGTCCTTCGGATGAGACTTTAAACCGAGGCCCCCTGTGCGAACGCACGCAGAACATCTTGCGCACACGTTAAATCCTGTTTCGCTTTTCGTAAGAGTAGGCCATCCTGTGCGGGTGGGAACAGATGACATTTACAAAACTGCATACACACGGGGACTGGATGTAAAAAAGCACAAGAGTGCTTATTCCATTATCCTCGATATAAAAGAATTAAAAAAAATCAAATCTCTCTCTCTCTCTCTCTCTCCTTCTCTCTCTCTCTCTCTCTCTCTCTCTCTCTCTCTCTCTCTCTCTCTCTCTCTCTCTCTCTCTCTCCTCTCTCTCTCTCTCTCTCTCTCTCATATGCACGTGCGTACACACACACACACACGTTTGTTTAATTGATTATCAGTGTAGCCTATCCAGCTAGGATGACACATTTTGTTGAATGTATCCCGTTTTCTTCTTTTAAAATATTAGTTGAACTGCTGTTGGTAGTGATGCTGGTATGTAGAAGTAGGGAGGGGGGTTCTTAGCTTTATTCCCTGATGAGGGTAAGGGCCGGATGGAAAAAAAGTATGTAATGCTTACTCTGTAACCCTTGAAAAATAAGATCATTCATTCATTCATTCATTCATTCATTCATTCTCTTTCATACAGAGGCACGTACGCACGCATATATGCACGTACACACCAAAAGTGTACATTTTAACCGAAAGTTTGAAATATCCCGGTAAACGAAAAGCGAAAAAGAAGAAGAGAAGAAGAACAACAGCAAGAACAAGAACAAGAGAGAGAGAGAGAGAGAGAGAGAGAGAGGGGGGGAAGAAGGCAAGTAATGTCAGTTTTACGCGATTTCGGTATAAAGCTACTGTGTGTTTATTGTCGGTGGCTTCACATGATCGCCACCAGCTGAGAGTTCGATGTGTAGGGGTAATGGAAGGGGGATCGTAAACTCGATCCTTCATCTCCACAATCAGAGGTTGTGAATTACTGGCTGCTCCAGTTTTGCTTTTTGTTGTGTTTGGATTCGTTCAGAAATCAGATCCCAAATCAATGGCAAAATTCAACCGCATGTATCGTAAATTTGTACCAAGTTGTCATATATAACATCATCAAAATCTTCAGTAGTTTTAGAGCAGGCCTAGCTTGATTTCGTGTGTTATCAGTGTTGTAACCTCATTGTCAGCGATTTACGTCTTGAAGCAAATTTCTAGGAATCAAAAGTTCTTGTTTTCAGCCAGGTTTATTCCATGAACTCGTATAACAAACATTATTATATGGTGCGGAGTTTACGGTGTTCCTTTTGGGCCTATACAGTAAAGCAGGCCTTTAGTTAGACTAGGCCTGGTTTTTAGTGTATCGTCTCCAGTATTCATTGGGACCCAGTTGTCTGATCTTTGACTTCTTGTTGTGTTGTAATCGTTGGTGAGTATGAATTGACCTGAGGGTTGATATTTTCTCTCTGTCTCATTTTAGAATGGTAACTCTGTCATAAGGTATGATAGGTTGATTTTTGGCAGCAGAAAGAGAACTTTAAAAGTTTGTTACATAATGGTCTATTGTCAGTTGGTTTTTGACATTTAACTAAATTATAAATTATATCTAACTATTCAGAAACTAAGGACATGACACTGACCATATGGTATGACTGAAACTTCAAAACTTCAAGAATTTTTATTTCAATGATCAAACCCATTGGGAACATGGGAAATTAAACTAAGAATTCATGACTACTGTATATTTTAAAAAAAAATAGGACTTGAGAGAGTAGAGTTAACAGATGTGGGCAGGTGGATGTGCTTTTTATTTTATTTTATTTTATTTTTACCATTTTAGCATGTACTTTTCCACAATGCAATCTTTCTTCAATTTGTAAAATAACAGCTGCTAAATAATGTTTCAATGAACAAAATTCTTGCAAACTGTATTATACAATTAGTACATGTATACATGTTACATAGAAATGGGAACCGGGACTTCCTGAGCACTGCAAAACCAAGCACTTGCTTACAGAACTGACACAGCCACTAACTAGTTATTCATAATCACTTACATCATTTACATGTGTGTGTGTATATATGTCACTTGTGTGTGTGTGTGTGACCGTGTGTGTGTGAGCACGAGTGTGCGCGTGTGCGCATGTGTGTGCGTGCATGTGTGCGTGCATGCATATGTGTGTGTGTATATCATTATATGTGTGTGTTTGTGTGTGTATGCACTGCATGTGTGTGCTGTGTAGATAGATCAATTGAGAGAGAGAGAGAGAGAGAGAGAGAGAGAGAGAGAGAGAGAGAGAGAGAGAGAGAGAATATCAAATCAAATCAAATTTTTTCATTTGCAGGATAATGATAAATGAATTAACATTCATGTGCTTTTTTACATCTAGTCCTCACCCTTCAGGGATAACATTATGATAGAATGTACGTGCACAACACACACACTCACAACACACACCACACACCACACACCACACGCACGCACACGTGCACCACCACCACACACACACACACACACACACACACACACACACACACACACACACACACACACACACACACAAGCCAGTGGAAACAGATGACAAAATCTACAAAACTGCGTACACATGGGGACTGGATGTAAAAACACAAAGTGCTTATTCCATTATCCTTAATAGAAAAGAATTAAAAAAAAGAAAGAACACACACAAGACAGACATTTTGTACACACAACACACACACACACACACACACACACACACACACACACACACACACACACACATATGACACAGACACAGACAGAGACTCAGACAGAGACACAAAGAGACCCCCCCCCCACACACACACACACACCACACACCAACAACACACAACACACAACACACACACACACACACACACACACACAGTGACAAAAAGTCTTTTGGATGAGACTGTAAACTGAGGCCCCGTGTGCAAACGCACACAGAACATCTTGCACACATGTTAAATCCCGTTCCGCTTTTCATAAGAGTAGGCCATTGTGTGCAGATGGGAACAGATGACAATATTTACACAACTGCATACACACAGGGGCTGGATGAAAAAAGGAACATTAGTGCTTATCCCATTATCCTCGATATATATAAAAGAATAAAATAAAAATAAAATAAATAAAAGCAAACACACGCACAGTGACAAACACACACACACACACAGTGACAAACACACACACACACCACACACACACACACACACCACACCACACACACACACATACACAGACGTCCCATTTAAATGAATATATGGGCCATGATATTTGACAATTTTACAGGACATTCATGAAGCGAAGAAGATCTGTCTCTCTGTATAGACTATAGACGAGCTTGCTCACTAGCTGTGAAGAATCTTTGTCTAAATAGAAAAATGTCTAAACCACATATTCAGTGTTGAATGAATGTGACTGGATGCTAATTGTTATGTACGACAACCAATTGCATGATCTATAGAGCGTAACAGCTGGTTCAAAATTGATTCCTTTATTTTCTTTTGTATTTTATAATCATTAAATGTGTTTTATGATATTTCTCCCCCAAATGGCATAGATTGTCTTTAAGCTTGTTAGAACTGATAAATTTTCCTGATAAATTGTCTGATACTTGTCGGTCTTTTTTTCCTCGATAAATTGTCTGAGACTTGTTCAAAATTTTTCCCCCTCATGAATTGTCTGATAGTAATACTTGTTGGAGATTTTACCCCCATAACTTCATATGTAATTAAGTTGTTCTATAAATTTATAAAGTTTAACCAGAATTGACTGATACTTGTGGAGATTTCACCCCTATAAGTAATTAATTTGTCCTATACATTATAAACATGATACTGCAACCAGTACTTCTACTAGTAGTTTTATTGTACACCCCAAAAGATTTCCAAAGACCTTTTTTTCACTATTTTGTTTTAATGGCGGGAAAGGACTGCAAATTTATGCTCTTGAATAAAACAGACCACAAGACTACAATTGATAGGTGGAAATTTTGACTGTGTTGTAGAAAAACAGTGTTCAGCAAAACTTCTCTGTCTTAGTCTTATCATGACAACGGTGTGAAACAGTTTGAAAATGATCTGAAACTAACTTACTATACATGTGTGATTGCTAATTTTGTTTTCAATAAGGGGAGCTGTACACTGTGCAGAAATGTGATGCTGACACCAGTGATAGCCCTGGTGGTTATGAGGTAATATATAGGGGGTGAGGGCGTGGGTGTCAAGAGGGGAGACTTGTGGCTAGCAGAACTTTGCTATATATATATTAGAATCTTTTTGACCTCTGAACCCATACATGTATGTACAGTGAGAGACTCGTTAGTGTCACAAGCCCCACAGTCACATGATCTCATTCTTACAGGTTTTGTGTGGAATGGGCTTGCTAGCTTCCTAGACTCGTACTACTTTATTAAGTTTATCTATGCATCACATAGATCTAGACTATGGTCGTTTAGATTTACATGTAGTTATTATTAATTAATTAATTAATTAATTAATTAATTAATTATATTATCATTCATTCATTCATTCATTCATTCATTCATTCATTCATTCATCACTGTCCAGACCCCGGCCTTTGATAGTGTTCAGAATATAGGAGAGGTAGAGTACAGGGATCATAGTACTCGGAAATCCATTTTGGAAGACGGGATGTGAGTCACCACCTTCCAAGTGTATGCTGGTGTAGTGGGTCATGTGGTGTGGTGTGGATGTGATGGGATGTGATGTGATGTGATGTGATGTGAGGTATGCAGAGCATAAGCCATATAAGCCATAGGCCTCACCATTCCACCTCAGAAAGGGTTGGCAGTAAGCTTGAACTTTACAATGTTCATGTCAATAAGTGCATCCACTATAATGCAGCTTAGAACTTTAAATGTGGGAAGATCAACACAGGGGATGGAATAGCCTAGTGGTATGAGTGTTGAGCTCCCGATGTGATGGCTGTGTTTTGAGCCACCCTCAAGACTGTATGTGTACACGTTCAAGGGGTTTTTCCTTAGAGTTAACATCAGGACTGACTCCACTCCTCTGAAAGTCCTTTGGTTGAGACTGATTTCTAAACCAAGACGAACCTCAGAGCTATAGCGGAGGAATGAAAAAAAAAAAGAATCAAATGAATTAATACACATCCCAGCTAAAATTGCATAAAAAAATCCCTCTCAGACTCAAAAGTCATGTGGAAAAAAAAAAAGCAAAAAGCAGAAGTAAGATTTTAGTTTCTAATGGAGACCATAAGACCCTGTGGAAGTGATAGTGCTATGGCAAGGGGATAATCACATACTTGGTTTTCTGGTTTTTAACAGACCTTCATTTACTGATATATATATATAGTTAACGTTCTACTTTTTTTCCCCGATCATTTAATTTGAGTTAAGAAGTATATATTGATTTGTCTCTCTCCTAAGATATATATACTTCATTTTCATTTTTCTTTTGTTTAAAATTTTTTGTTGTTTTTTTGGTGGGGGGTGTAGATTGTTCTAGATGCAGGGGACCAGATCACTCCACATCCAGAATTCACCGCCACCATCAGACAGTGAGGAGGCAGAGGACAGGGAGGGTGCTGACAGCTACATGGATTCCAACCACGCAGAGAGGGAGTCGCTGCTGGCCCCGCGCTCCCGCAGTCCCAATGGCATCATCCACGTAGAGCCCCCTGACAGGTGAGTGTGATTATGTGTACAGGTATGTATCTGACCTGTATGATAAGTACCTGTATGTATCTGACCTGTGTGATGTATACCTGTATGTATCTGACCTGTATGATGTATGTATACCTGTATGTATCTGACCTGTATGATGTGTACCTGTATGTATCTGACCTGTATGATGTATGTATACCTGTATGTATCTGACCTGTATGAAGTATACATGTATGTATCTGACCTGTATGATGTATACATGTATGTATCTGACCTGTATGATATATACATGTATGTATCTGACCTGTATGATGTATACAGGTATGTATCTGACCTGTATGATGTATACAGGTATGTATCTGACCTGTATGATGTATACATGTATGTATCTGACCTGTATGATGTATGTAAACCGGTATGTATCTGACCTGTATGATGTATACCTGTATGTATCTGACCTGTATGATGTATGTGTACCTGTATGTATCTGACCTGTATGATGTATGTGTACCTGTATGTATCTGACCTGTATGATGTATGTGTACCTGTATGTATCTGACCTGTATGATGTATGTGTACCTGTATGTATTTGACCTGTATGATGTATACATGTATGTATCTGACCTGTATGATGTATACAGGTATGTATCTGACCTGTGTGATATATACCTGTATGTATCTGACCTGTATGATGTATACCTGTATGTATCTGACCTGTATGTGTATACAGGTATGTATCTGACCTGTATGATGTATACATGTATGTATCTGACCTGTATGATGTATACATGTATGTATCTGACCTGTATGATGTGTACCTGTATGTATCTGACCTGTATGATGTATGTTACTGTATGTATCTGACCTGTATGATGTATGTGTACCTGTATGTATTTGACCTGTATGATGTATACATGTATGTATCTGACCTGTATGATGTATACAGGTATGTATCTGACCTGTGTGATATATACCTGTATGTATCTGACCTGTATGATGTATACCTGTATGTATCTGACCTGTATGATGTATACATGTATGTATCTGACCTGTATGATGTATACAGGTATGTATCTGACCTGTATGATGTATACATGTATGTATCTGACCTGTATGATGTATACATGTATGTATCTGACCTGTATGATGTATACATGTATGTATCTGACACATTTGTGGCAACCTTCCACCACAGCATGAGTTGCATTGTATTAGAGATCCAGTTTTAGTTATTGACATGTTTCTTCACTCACTCTCACTCACTCACTCAGTCCCATGTCCCAAAGGACGTAGGGGGGACATGAGAGAAGACGCAACAGCGATCTTTTTCCATGCTTCACGATCCTGTGTGGCTAGTAGGAGGTGTTGCAGGGGTTGGGTGGTCCAGTCTTTGATGTTGTCAACCCATGATTTCTTTTGGCGGCCTCTTCTTCTCTTGCCCTCGACTGTTCCTTGCAGGATGGTTTTTGCTAGAGTGTTGTGTCTTGTGGTGTGACCAAACCACATCAGCTTTCTCCTCTTTATGGTGGAGAGCAAAGGCTCTTGGGGGCCCACACGCTTTTTGATTTCTTGTTTCACATAGTTATTGGTCTTGTGTTCTTTGTATGATATTCTGAGGAGTCTTCTGTGGCACTTGTTCTCGAATGCTTGGATTCTCCTCTCTAACTCTGCTGTCAGAGTCCATGATTCACAGCCATATAGGAGGATAGATATCACGAGGGATTTGTAAAGGTGGTATTTGGTGCAGAAGCTGATGTTGTTGCTTCTGATGATCCTCTGGAGTCTGACTAGAGCAGATGTTGCTGTTGCAATGCGAGCTTTCACTTCATTGTTTGATGTGCCATCTTTTGTTAGGATGGAGCCTAAGTATTTGAATTGGCTCACCTCTTCTAGTATTTCTCCATTCATCTTTATTTCCGTGATGTCATTACTCGTGCTGTTGACCATGATCTTTGATTTCTCTGTACTGACCTTCATGCCGTATGCGCTCGCTCGATCTGTTAAATTGTCTGTGAGGATTTGCAGTTCTTGTTTGCTGCTGCCCATGAGGTCAATGTCATCTGCAAATCTGAGGTTGCAAAGGGGTCTTCCACCAATGGAGATGGAAGTGTGGTGGTTTTGCAGTGTCTCTGTCATGATGTTTTCGAGGAAGAGGTTGAAGAGTACAGGTGAGAGAAGGCAGCCTTGGCGAACCCCAACCGTGGTCTTGAAGAACTCGCCCACATGATTGTTCATGAAAACTGCACTTCTTGCGTTCTCGTACAGAGCCTTGATGACTTCAATTAGGCAGCTGTCAATGTTGAAGTGCCTCAGTACTTGCCAGAGGCCGTCATGCCATACCCTGTCAAAGGCCTTTTTGAAATCTATGAAATTGTGGTACAAGACATGTTTCTTAGCTGCAATAAAAAAGCTATTCAAAACACACACCACACACACACACACACACACACACACACACACACACACACACACACACACACACAACACACACACAACACAAAAGATTGAAAATTGGACCATTCTATGAAAAGTTATCTTAAATTGAAATGACAGACTGCACGGAGTGACAACATAAGAAAATGACAAACTTGTTTAACATCATAACAGGTGGTCATATTGAGGGCCTGGGTATATTTTTCACATGTTTTAAAACAAAGGGAATCAAACCTGTTCCTTGATATTTCAGTACAAGGTAGAAAAGAGGCTATAGTTTTATAATCAATCAAACTCAAAATCAACAACCTGACCCTCACTGCCTAAAATGGCTCCTAGCAGAAAAGTGGGCCGGATGCAAAGGGACTCATTTTGTGTTGGAGTGTCATGTATATATATATATATATATATATATATATATATATATATATATATATATATATATATATATATATATATATATATAATAAAGTTTTTTGTTTTCTGGTTTGTTAGTTCAACCAAAATTTCATTTAATTCTGAACATTACAGTGGCAACAGGAAATGTTGGGGTTTTTTGGGTTTTTTTTTTAAAACATGAAATGTAGGAGCCATAATCATAGGCTTGTGGATCCATACACAGTATGCTGTTTTTCGGGTTTGGGTTTGGGGTTGTTGTTTTTATTTTTTTATGTGGATCTTTTTTTTATGATATAGTAGAAAAACAGTCACTACATTTTAACTGACATTTTTTTGTAGTCAGCAGAGCTTTGAATACCCCCACCCCCTGAAAAAGAAAAGTAAAAAAAAAAAAAGATTAAAATTTTAAGGCCTGATGAATTGGAGCCAGACCCAGAGCATACAGAGCCCTCAGGAGTGCCTGGTTCACAAAGATAGTCAGAGGAATCAAGTCTGGCCTTCAGATGTGGAGCTCTAAGAGACAGCTTCAGATAAGGAGAGACAGCTTTAGATGTGGACAGACAGCCTCAGATGTGGAGCTGTAAGAGACAGCCTCAGATGTGGAGCTGTAAGAGACAGCCTCAGATGTGGAGCTGTAAGAGACAGCCTCAGATGTGGAGCTGTAAGAGACAGCCTCAGATGTGGAGCTGCAAGAGACAGCTTCAGATGTGGAGCTGTAAGAGACAGCTTCAGATGTGGAGCTGTAAGAGACGAGCCTTCAAGATGTGGAGCATAGCTGTAAGAGACAGCCTCAGATGTGGAGCTGTAAGAGACAGCCTCAGATGTGGAGCTGTAAGAGACAGCCTCAGATGGGAGCTGTAAGAGACAGCTATCAGATGTGGAGCTGTAAGAGACAGCTTTAGATTGGAGCTGTAAGAGACAGCTTCAGATGTGAGCTAGCTGTAAGAGACAGCTTCAGATGTGGAGCTGTAAGAGACAGCCTCAGATGAGGAGCTGTTAAGAGACAGCTTCAGATGTGGAGCTGTAGAGAGACAAGCCTTCAGAGTGGATGTAAACTGCTGATAAGCAAGACGCAGCTACAGCATCTGACGCTGTAAAACAGCTTCGATGAGGAGCTGTAGATACACGCCACATCGCTGTAGAGACCAGCCTCAGATAACAAGAACAGCTTCAGATTGGAGCTCGCTTTTAGTTAGAGACAGCTGTAGGAAATGTAACTGCGTGAAATGCAAGCACGCACGCACGCACGCGCGTACACGCGGTGGGGCTATGCATACACTGCAACCCATCCTCCTACCACACCAACCAAACAACACTTTGATTCATTGTACCGCTCCTTTTAAAAGATTAACGATTCTTCACACACACACACACACACACTGAATAACTCACACACACCACAGCATACCATTACCCCCTACCAACATACCACAAGCTGTGTTGTCATAATAGATAATAGCTTCTTTTGTCTTTATTCAGCGTTTTCGTTTCCTTAATGGAACATGGCTGATGTAGACAGAGATGTAAACAGCAGCATCAAAGTATTTTCCATTTCGTTGGTTAAAACTGGGTGGATATTCCACAACATCACATGTTGGTGAAAGAAGGGGAAGAAGAGATCTTTTCAACAATGAAACACATTTTGTTTTAGTTAATTAAAGCTTTAAAAAAAATTGTTTTGTTTAATTTAAAAGCTCTTTGTTTTGTGGGCAAATGGTTTTGGGCAAATATGGTTTTGTGTGTGTGTGTGTGTGTGTGTGTGTGTGTGTGTGTGTGTGTGTGTGTGTGTGTGTGCGTGCATGTGCATGCGTACGTGCGTGCATGTGCATGCGTACGTGCGTGCATGTGCATGTAGTGTTTATGTGTGCATGACATTTGTGTGTCTGCACACATGTGCATGTGTATGTGCGTGTGTACATGTGGATGCACATGTTTGCTGATGTCTGCATGCATGTCTGTGAATGATACATGTTGTGTGTGTGTGTGTGTGTGTGTGTGTGTGTGTGTGTGTGTGTGTGTGTGTGTGTGTGTGTGTCTGTGTTTACAAAGTTAATATTGATACATAATTTAACAGGCTATCATATTTCTGCTGTTCTGTTAGCATTGCCGTATTTTCTTCTACCTCTCCTCCCTTGTATATGAATATGTATGCATGCTTAAATATGCAGTGCATATTTGAGCACACACACACACACCCCACCTCCCCCCCCCCCACAGAGTCACCCCCCCCACCTCTCCCCCCCCCCCCACATGCACACACACACACACATGCACACACACACACATGCACACACACACACACATGCACACACACACATGCACACACACACATGCACACACACACACACACACATGCACACACTCACACACACACACACACACACACACACACACACACACACACACACACACACACACACACACACACACACACACACACACACACACACACACAGCTTATCAGCAAAACTTAATTAAAATATCCATCATTTGAGTTCATGAAACCCTAAATGCGTGCACTACCAAATCATGAGATGCAAATGGCCTAGTTTTCTTATCAGTTAGTGAACAGGCTTCAGTCAGACCAGACAAGAGGAGATGCACCATATGTCACTTTAATGTGTTTTTTTCCATTAATTTCCACCCTCCATTCATCAGTTTTGATGGCATATGTAGATATCTACGTAACGGAGACACAGCAATGCATTTACATTTCCAGTTCGTTTTCCTGGGTTTGTCACAGCGATACCTGCCTGCACTTGACCCCATGTGAAGACAGTCTCCAGGTTTCGTTTAGCTAGCCACTGCAGTGTGTGTGTGTGGAGTGTTTGGGGTGGACGATCCGGGGCCACAGTTTCGGTGTGCGCTTTGTTAGCAAATGAATTTGCTGGAGGAAATGCCTTCTGCTAAAGATCCACTTTTGCAGAAAGATGTGGACAGGTGTGTCAGTTTTGTTTCGCTGTTAAAAAGTGTTCACGGAAGATATACAGGTTTGGTGGTTGTATCAATTCATTTGAATGGTCAGGGTGTGGTGGTGGTATGGTTGTTTTCAATTCTGCCGAAAAGTCTGACTGAAGTTGTAGCTTGTGTGTTGAGTTGTGGAAATCTGAAAAAAAGGCTGGTAGTTTTGAAAGCAGTATCCCAGATCTGTGGAACAGAGTTTTGAAAATAGAATTTTGATATTTTGAAAACAGTTTTCCAGTTAGATAAAGATAGAATATCTAGAAAACTCTTTTTTGTTTTAAGTCAGGTAAAAGTAAAGAAGTAAAAAATCTCGTTTTGAAAATACAAAAATACACACAAGAGGGTGTATACATGTATCATACTGTGATAACATTAAAAGCAACAAAAAGAAAAGACAGAAGAAGCCACCGTAAGGAAAGACAACCCCCCCCAGGCCCTCATCCCACCATCCAATTTTGCCTGCACCAAGTGTGGCAGAGACTGCCATGCATGGCTTGGTGTGCTGAGCCACTGCACTTATTGCATGCTCCTCATAAAACTGAAGTGACCACAGAAGGCACAGCTGTTGTCTCTCTGGAGAGAGAGAGACAGAGACAGAGACAGACAGAGAGAAAGAGCTTACTCTACTCTATAAGGTTAACGTCCCATAACACATATTTTCTTTTGAAGTGTATTGGTATATTAACAACATGTAATGAAATATAACCCTTTTAAACATTTTTTGTTTTATTCATGTTGCTCTTATGCTGATGTCTTGTTGCTCTGAGCTGTCTTGTGTACATGTATTCTCTGTTCGAGGTGGATAGCTGTTTTAGTGGCGTTTTGTGTGTGTGAGACTGTGTGTGTGTGTGTGTGTGTGTGTGTGTGTGTGTGTGTGTGTGTGTGTGTGTGTGTGTGTTGTGTTGTGTGTGTTGTGTGTGTTTGTGTGTGTGTTGTGTGTGTGTGTGTGTGTGTGTGTGTGTGTGTGTGTGTGTGTGTGTGTGTGTGTGTGTGTGTGTGTGTGTGTGTGTGTGAGAGAGAGAGAGAGAGAGAGAGAGAGAGAGAGAGAGAGAGAGAGAGAGAGAGAAGAGAGAGAGAGAGAGGTGATGTTACTGCTGTGGGTCAACACACACCTCACTGTGGCATGTTACAGGTGCAGCCTGGTGTTCATCATTTTCCTTTACCTGGGGGTGGCAACACTGCTGCCTTGGAACTTCTTCATCACTGCCAAACATGTAGGTTGTGCCATTATCACTGCCACACATGTAGGTTGTGCCATTTTCTTTATCACTGCCACACATGTAGGCTGTGCCATTATCACTGCCACACATGTAGGTTGTGCCATTTTCTTTATCACTGCCACACATGTAGGCTGTGCCATTATCACTGCCACACATGTAGGTTGTGCCATTTTCTTTATCACTGCCAAACATGTAGGTTGTGCCATTATCACTGCTACACATGTAGGTTGTGCCATTTTCTTTGCACTGCCAAACATGTAGGTTGTGCCATTTTCTTTACACTGCCAAACATGTAGGTTGTGCTACTATCTTTATCACTGCCACACATGTAGGTTGAGCCATTTTCTTTACACTGCCAAACATGTAGGTTGTGCCATCATCACTGTCGAACATGTATGTTGTGCCATTATCACTGTCAAACATGTAGTTTGTGCCATTTTCTTTACCACTGCCAAACATGTAGGTTGTGCCATTTTCTTCATCACTGCCAAATATGTAGGTCATGCCATTTTCTGTATCACTGCCACACATGTAGCTTGTGCCATAGTCTTCACGCAGACAGACATTGTCATGTCAGCGCCACCTTTTTGTATCTAAGTCACTTTTCTTTCACCCCCATGGGGATGCCAGGGGCCTGTCCATATAAATATCATCCCCACCTTCTGGAAATTTGGTGCAAGCAATTCCCTCTTTTCTACTCCTCTCTCTGTTTTTGCCTTGTTCCTTTTCTTCCTGTCACCTCCTTCCTGTCTATTCTCTGCCTTCTTGGTCCTTTCTCCTGCCTTTTCCACAGAAAGACCTAAAATATTTTTTAAAATAAAAAAAATCTCCCACTCTGAAGTAGGATGCGCTAGGCCTGACATGTGAGGTGCTTAAGGGCAGCACAACATTCTTCCTCATGATACAGACAACAAGAGTTGCTGACTGAGCATCCTGAGACTACGTATGTGACTCTGTCACATCGCAGTTGTTGACAAGGAAAAAACTGAAAATCTGATCTAAAAAAAGAAAGAAGAAAAGTTGCTGTCTGAGTGTTCGGAGAAGAAGAAGAATCATTTTCCTTGTGAGTGTTTATTTATTGATTTTTTTATTTATTGATCTATTTATTTTTTTGCATTGTTCATGCACATTCACATACACAGATTCAAAATTAACTCCTTGGCTACCACACTTTCAGAGTTCTTTGCCCGAAGGAATTTTTGGCCAGTTACTGGAAACTGATGTAATATTTGACTAAAAAGAAAAAACCCTCTGACATTTTGTTTGTTATTGAATCTAGCTACCTCTCTTCCCAGGTTGATGGGATAATCAAATTGAATATCAAGTCCTATGGATGAGACCATAAACCGGGGCACAGTGTGTGAATGCTCGCACAACATCCTGCGCACATGCTAAAAGCAGGTTCTGCCTTTTGGAAGAGTAGGCCATTTCATGCTGGTAGGAACAGATGACAGTTCAGACACCATTTCCGAAGTTGCAATTCTCTGTTTCTCTCTCTCTCTCTCTCTCTCTCTCTCTCTCTCTCTCTCTCTCTCTCTCTCTCTCTCTCTCTCTCTCTCTCTCTCTCCTCTCCTCTCTCTCTCTCTCTCTCTCTCTCTCTCTCTCTCTCTCTCTCTCTCTCTCTCTCTCTCTCTATAAAGTACAAAAGTACTTTCAAGATCTTGTATCAGACAGAAAAAACTGCAGACACATTTGGAAAGCCATTAATCTACTAACAAATAAAACTAACAAAAAGGCACAAACTACAGTTAAAGATATTTCATCCTTGAGCCTGAATAAACATTTTGTTGGGATAGCCAACAACCTAATAAAGTGTGAAGACTGGAAAAGTAATGATTTGAAACATTTAAGAGCATATTGTGAGTCTAAAAATATACACTCTAAATTAGACATTCCATTTATTTCCTTACCTGAAGTGCTGACATCCCTCTTACAATTAAAGCAGTCAACCACAAAAGATGTTGATGGACTAGATGGTAAAATAATTAAAATTGCTGCGCCTGTAATAGCAGACACCCTTACCTATATTTATAATCTTTGTATTGACAAAGCTTATTTTCCTTCTCATTTTAAAAAGGCTAAAGTAATTCCTCTCTTTAAATCTGGCGCATCAGATGACCCATCGAATTACAGGCTGATATCAATTTTGTCTATCTTATCAAAGCCTTTAGAAAAGCATGTTAAAAAATCTTTACTTTTACATTTAGAAAAAATATGACCTAATCAATCCAAGTCAATCAGGTTTCAGAAAAAAAACATTCATGTCACACGGCTCTGATAAATATGGTAGACAAATGGCTTCTGAATATTAATAACAATATGTTTACCGGAGTTGTCTTCGCCGATTTTGCAAAGGCTTTCGATGTGATAAACCACACACTTCTGTTAAAGAAACTACACCTATATAGAGTATCAAAGAATACCTTTCAATTTTTTGAATCATTTTTATCAAATAGACAACAGTCAGTCTTTGTTGGAAAGTCTCAGTCTGATTTTCTCACAGTGACCAGGTTCAGTTCTGGGTCCTATACTTTTCTCTCTATATATTAATGATTTACCATTGTACATGAATGCTTGTTGTGAATTATTTGCAGATGACAATTCAATTTATGCTGAAAATCGTTCCTTACAAATTTTGTCATCTAATCTCCAAGATAATATACATCAGCTTACCAGATGAGCAGAACTAAATCACATGTCCCTTAATCCAATAAAGACTAAATGTATGTGTATAACAACCAGACAAAAGCGACAGAATCAGATCTCTTCTATGTTCCCTATAAATGTTTCAGGTGAAAAAATTGAAGAAGTAAATTTCCACAAGGTGCTAGGAATCATTATTGATCATAATCTTTCATGGCAAGACCACATCGCCAATCTAAGTAAAGTTGTATCGCAAAAGGTGTTTCAGTTATCCAAAATAAAACATTTCCTTAATCTTAGCACTAGAAAACAGTTTTTCCATGCACACATAAGTTCTGTTATAGAATACGCATCAACCTTGTGGGATTCTGCAAGTGCAAATACATTAAAACCTCTGATTAGATTATACAAGCGTGCCATTAAACTTATTCTATTGAAATCAAGCTCATTAACTTCCGTGGACTATAAATCAGTTGGTATTTTGCCATTTAAATTGCAGTTGGAATACAACAAAGCTTTAATGATGCACAGAATAGTGTATGGAAATGCACCGCCCACTCTGGCAAAACATTTTCAAATAAATACATATCGTCATTCACATAAACTTACTGTGCCAAAACCAAGAATAGATCTGTTTAAAAGTAGTCTTGTATATAGCGGTGGTACTTACTGGAATAACCTGCCAGCATCCTTAAAAAGTGTAACTTCTATGCTAAATTTTAAAAAATCATTGAAACATTTTCTTATGAATGAAAGGCTGACAGAGACTGGCTGTTGATCTTGTCTTATATATATAAAAAAAAAAAAAAAGCATATTGTTTTCTTGTTAATCGGACAAAATGTCAGTCATGGTTTGCCATGACTTCATTTAATCATGTTTTACATATGTCTTTTTATCAGCTGTCTGTCATTCTCTGTCTGTCTGTCTGTCTGTATGTCTGTCTGTCTGCCTGCCTGTGAAACTGAGTGTCTTTAGTCTGTCCGTCTGTCTGTATTCTATCTCTCATCTGCCTGTCTATCCCTTCTCTGTCAGTCTCTACTCTACTCTGCTCTGCTCTGCTCTGCTCTGCTCTACTCTACTCTACTCTACTCTACTCTACTCTACTCTACTCTACTCTACTCTACTCTACTCTACTCTACTCTACTCTACTCTACTCTACTCTACTCTACTCGACTCTCTAGTCAATCATATTTCTTATTTTCTAATCTGATTTTGTGATTTTGTTCTCTCATTTTGTAAAAGATAAAGCATAGCGTAGAAAATGTTTCTTGTATTTGGATGATGTTATGGATTTTTTCTTTCTTTTTTCTTCACTCATACAATGTATATGTGCAGTTTGTTTGTTATTGCTATGCCTTTCTTTTATTTTCTTCCTTTTTCACCCAGAAGGGTGTTATAAAAAGGCACGTTTTCTTATGCCATTACCCTCTTTAAATACTCATTCATTCATTCGTTCATTCGTTCATTTCTCTCTCTCTCTCTCTCTCTCTCTCTCTCTCTCTCTCTCTCTCTCTCTCTCTCTCTCTCTCTCTCTCTCTCTCCTCTCTCTCTCTCTCTCTCATGAATCTTGAAATTGATTTTTCTGTACCCTTTGTATTTAGTATTTGCTTGTTCGTTTGAAAGTATTTTCATTATCTATTTTCATATTGTGTACATTTGCAACTTTTCATGTATATTGGTGGGGTTTTGTTTGCTTGTATATCTTTTGTTTTGGGTGTGTTGGGGGGGGAGGTGGGGGGGGGGGGGAGTCTTTTCCGAGGGCTGGATGTAAAAAAGCAATCTTTGCTTATTCTATTACCCTCTTTGAATAAAGAAAAGTTTCAAAGTTCTCTCTCTCTCTCTCTCTCTCTCTCTCTCTCTCTCTCTCTCTCTCTCTCTCTCTCTCTCTCTCTCTCTCTCTCTCTCTCTCTCTCTCTCTCTCTCTGCCTCTCTCTCTTTCTCTCTGATGGGCTTGTAGCTTTTGTCAAATAAAATTCGTTCATTCATTCATTCATTCATTCATTCATTCATTCATTCATTCATTCATTCTCTTTCTCTCACTCTCACTCTCTCTGTCTGTCTCTCTCTGTCTCTGTCTCTCTGTCTCTCTCTGTCTCTCTCTGTCTCCCTGTCTCTGTCTCTGTCTGTCTGTCTGTCTGTCTGTCTGTCTGTCTGTCTGTCTGTCTGTCTGTCTGTCTGTCTGTCTGTCTGTCTCTCTCTCTCTCTCTCTCTCTCTCTCTCTCTCTCTCTCTCTCTCTCTCTCTCTCTCTCTACTCTTTTCATAAGAGTAGGCCATCGTGTGCCGGTGGGAACAGATGACATTTACAAAAACTGCATACACACAGGGACTGAATGAAAAAAAGCACAAGAGTGCTTATCCCATTATCCTTGATATAAAAGAAAGAATCAGATCAAATCTCACTCGCTCTGTTTCTCTTGCCCTCCTTTCCTTCTTTCCCTCTCCCTCACCCCCACTCTTTTCTACCTCACTTTATCCCTTCTTTCCCTTCCTCCCTCTTCTCTCCTCTGCCCTGAATTTTGCTCTTTTACTCTCTCATTTATTGCTGTTGTAAAATAAAATGTTGAAAAAGCCCCAACACTTGACCCAACCACCCTAAACTGAAGTGTTATAATGGTGTGTGTTGTGTCCATGTACTGCAATATCAGTCACATGTGAGTCACTGTCTAATAATACATGTATGCGTAATGCAGTGTAACGAATGGGATGCAGGTTAATATGGTAGCAAGGTTAATTTGAGTTTGTGATGAAACTTTCGAAACGGGATTTACGGTGTATTCAAGTGTGACTGAGGGTGTGTTTGTGTGTGGTGGTTGTGTTGGTGTGTGTGTGTGTGTGTGTGTGTGTGTGTGGTGTTGTGTGTGTGTTGTGTGTGTGTTGTGTGTGTGTGTGTTTTGTGTCTGTGTGTGTGAGTGTCTGTGTTTTTGTATGTCTATGTGTGAGAGAGTGAGCGTGTGAGTGAGTGATTGTCTGTGTGTTATTTTGTTAAGTTTCAGTGAGAAAAGTTGCAGCAAAGAAATAAATGCATTTACTTTTATCCTAATCACATAAACTGTTGCAAAACAGAAAGGTGTATTTATACATGAGTTGCCATATAGTAATATGATTTCATTTTTCAGATTCAGCAGCATATATATATATTGCCAATTGAAACAGAACAAGTAAATGGTATTGCAAGCAGAAGTTGTAAACAATGTACTATGAATACTATAATAGGCGATAAGCTTCACTTTATAATGGAATGTCCAAAGTTTTCAGAACTTTAGAAAAATGTTCTACCTCATAAATATCTGTATCCAAGAGCAATGTTCACATACATGTTCTACATTTTTTTCTCATCAGACAAAATTACATTGGATTTAAGTAAATTTGTAATCAAGAGTAAAGTTTTAGGAAATTGTTAAAAGGTTTCAAGCTAATCCAATCTTGTTGTTTATAGCCCTGCTGGCCACATAGGCCATATCGGGGCTGTCACCTTGTCAATGTTGAAAGGTTAACTATGGTTATATTTCTGTCACATAGGTCAAGGTAAAGGTAAAGGTGTCCCATAACTTATGTGGTTGTAGGGGGCGAGGCATCAGAGACCTCAGCTTTTCTAGGGGCCAGCATATTGAGGACGGTGCCCATCTCCTCTCCTTCGCTGCTTTACCTTCCCTGACCCTAAAGAGGGCAGGTACCCATTTACAGCTGGGTGAACTGGGGGACTGTACTGAAGCCAAGGCATGAAAACGGTCACCCTAGCTGGGGAAAGCGAGTACTGTGACCACTGAACTGTCCCATCCCCAATATAGAATGATGGCAACAGTGACTTGTGCTCTATGTAGTCCTCCGTGTCACTGGCTGCAGGATTCTGAATGGTGTGTGTGTGTCTGTGTGTTTTCAGTACTTTGATTACAAATTCCGGAACACGTCACTGCCAGATGGTGCGGAATACAGTTTTGGAAATGCCACGACGTCGTTACAGACCAACTTTGAGAGTTATCTGTCCATCATGTCCATGGGCTCAAATCTGGTTTTCATCACCATCGCCATGATTTTTGTTCGAAAGTAAGTCAAGTTTCTCTGCCTCTGTGTGTGTGTGTGTGTGTGTCTGTGTCTGTGTCTGTGTCTGTGTGTGTGTCTGTGTGTCTGTGTGTGTGTTTCTCATCATCTTTTGTCCAGCTAGTATTTTCGTGAGACACCCCCAAAATACAGAAGGATGCATGGTGGGGGTGATGGTAGTTGTTGTTTGTTCCCCCTCCCCCCTCCATTCCCCCTGCCCCCATCACCTTCGAAAACACTGAACATAAAGATGTGAAAATGGTTTAATAAAAAAAAAGGCTCATGTCATATGATGAAAAAGCTTGAAAAAAACTTAAATTTGCTTTTTGGTGTTCATTACTGTGCTATTCAGAGCATCAGTGCAGAGAAAAAATATGCTGATTTTAGTGAGACAGTCTGGAGGGTAAACTGCAAAATGATATTAATATTTCATGTCTTCAAAGGCTTGGGTTTTTCTTTCTGGTTTTATCATTGAGTGAATGGGTGTGTTGTATATGGATCATATGAGAGGTTGGGGAGGAGGGAGGGGCAGAATAGCCGAGTGGTCAGAGTGTTGAGCTTGTGATCTGATGGTGCGGGTTTGAGTCACCACCCAAAGCTTGTTCAAGGGGATTTTCCCCTGCAGTTAACATCAACACCAGTTCTACTCCCTTCTTTGGATGAGACTATAAATGGAGATCCAGTGTACAAATGTACACAGAACATCTTGTGGTCTTGTTAAAACCTGTTCCACATTTAAGAAGAGTAGGTCATTGCGCCCAGTAGGTGCCAACGAGAATATTTTTTTAGAACGCATGCACACTGGTGTTGTGATAAAACACCACCCCCAAGTCAGAGACTGAGAAAGCTCTAGGCCACTTTGATGGCGGGCTGAGGGTTGCAGACATCCTATATAAATGTCTCCATTGGTGGCCTGAAGCTCTAGCTGTTCAACTTTTGTTGGTTTGGGGCAACGCTGGGAGAGAAGGGGGTGAAAGAGAAAGAAGTGAAAGGAGTGGGGGGAATGGGGGAGGGGTGGGATTGCCCACATCAGCGTAAAGTTCAGACCTGCCAGTGCCTTAATTCCCTTTGTGCGTATATGCAGACATTTGTATGCGTGCATTCAGAAGATTAAATATGCGTAGTAAACATCCCATAATGTATGTGTCAGCTTATGGTGGGTTATGAAAACATGAACATGCCCAGCATGCATCCTGCACAAAACATGAGCTGCTCTGAAGCCAGAAGATGTCAGGTAATGCCAGCAGGCAGACCTACCTCCTGCAGAGTGACAAGCACACGGGGAGACCAGGCACTACACTGCTCACCCCACTCCACAAGGGAGCAGAGAAGATGGGGTGATTTCTGGAAGTGATTTGACATTGTAGTATTAGGATATTGTCATGTCATGTCATGAAGTGATTTGACATTGTAGTATTAGGATATGTCAGTCATGTCTGAAGTAGTTGCACTTTGTTGTATTGGAACTGTCATGTAAATGTAATGTCATGTCATGAAGTGATTTGACATGGGAGAGTGTGGGATATTGTCCATCATGTAAGTCATGCATGCAAGTGACTTAATTCTTTGTTGGTATATGTCACATTTGTACTGCGTGCATTCAGAGATTACATTATGCGTTAAAAATTCCATAATGTAATTTCTACCGTTTGGTGCGTTATTCTATTTCTGATCAATCTGGATGACCCCTCATCCTTGCACAAATACATATGACCTTTTAAGCCAAAGATACAGGTTTAATAGCCTCATGTTCAGACCTATTCCTGCCTGCAAGTTGACAACCTCCGCTAAACCCTCTGGGGAGTCCATGTGTGTACTGTCACGTCCCCACTCCACAGGGTGTTTCAGAGAAGAATTATTGATTTCTGGTTGTTGTTTGACAGTGCAGTTTGATTTGTTTCAGATATAGGCATAGTATGTCATGATAGTGTATTTTACATTTTAGATGTTGATATTATTTATTAGTCATGTCATGAAGAAAGGGGTGGTCTCTTTCAGCGTCTCCATCAACAGCCGCATGCTCATTTCCTTGCTGCCCATCATCGCTGTCTTCATCACCACCGACGTCTTCGTCAATGTAGACACCGATTCGTGTAAGAACTTGTTTTTTCTGTACAGGCCAGCAGGTCATTGTTGTTGTGGTTGTTATTGTTGGATTGTAACAGGGTCTTTAAACAACATTTTATTGGTTTTGAGTTCCCACAGCACAGAAAGATGGCTGTGGATGCACAGTCAGCAGTGCAATATCCAGTTTTCATGCTGGATGCTTTCATGGTTGCATGCAGGAAGGCATGTCTTGTCTTCAGTATGGCATGTCCTGCAGGGGGTGCACTGTTTTACAGACAATATTAAAAAAAAACCCACTTTATAAAGAACTGATGTAGACAGTGTAATATACAGACGTAGGCAAACAGTCACTCTTTATCAGTGCAGTTATAGATATAAAAGTGATGCTTTGGCGAGAGACCTGCGCTCACCAGTGGTGTGAGTTTGTGATACAGGCAGCCCTTTGTTTGGCCATCAGTGACACTGCCCTGAGAAAACAATCAGAGTGAAGAATTGGGGGTTATTACATGATCATTGTTTCAAACAATCAGAGTGAAGAATTGGGGTTATTACATGATCATTATTTCAAACAATCAGAGTGAAGAATTGGGGGTTATTACATGATCATTATTTCAAAACATCTAGGTGAAAATTTGAGCTGTATTCATGTCAAAATTTGTTATTTCTAAGCACATTCAGATGTTGATACAATTTGGGGTTTTTGAAGATTATTATTTCAAAGAATAGAGTGGATTGGGTTATTACATGATCATTATTTCAAAATCTTATTCTTTATTGGTGAAAATTTCAGCTGTACTTAATGTCAAAACTTTGTTGTTGTTTGTAAGCAGCATGTAGACTGGGTTTTGATCTTACCAAATGTTTGGATTTGTTGGAAGAATTATTTTTGTTGTAAGAGTTTGGTGGTTTTTTTGAAAGGTCAAGTGGGTCTTGACCAGCTGACTTCACTGTTCTCCAGACCTTGTGGGGGTCACTGCACAATCACTGAAGCTGTGAGCTGCTGGTTTTCAGGCTGTGTTTTATGCACAAGTCATGAGGGAGTTTTCCCGTGGAGTTTTGTTAGTATCGGACAGTGGTCCTGACTTTACTCCATGAAAGTCCGTCCTTCAGATGACTGTGACTAAATCACCATCATGTCCACAAAACTGAAACTCGCTCCTTCTGCCCTGTGTGCCTGTGGTAAAGAAAACCAGACAGGCGAGCACATCCTTCAGAGCACAGTGCACAAATCCAACATCACTCAGTCATAGTGCTGAATTTAGCGCACCCTTTCCTTTTGCCTTTTCCAGGTGTGGTCAGTTCCTGCTATATTTAGCACCAGCTGGGCTCATCTGGGCTGGAATGAGATAGAATTAATTAGCAGCTGAGAGGAGCTGAAAGTGGGGGAAACTGACAGCTGTGAGAGGTGAACACTATTCAGCGACCTGAGGAAGAGTGTGTGGCTGACAGAGATAACCCTAACCAAGACCAAGAGGAGTGAAAGGACATGCCATATTTTCCCCAGATACCTCTGACAGTGAAAAGAAGAAGATGGCACTGTGAACATGCCATGTGTGAATACAAGTATGGTTACAGAAATTTGTGCATGCAGTGGAATTCTATCCACCCTCTTGTAGAGGAGTGGGGCGCAGCTATGGCTGGTGATGTGGATGACTGACACCAACATACCCAGCATGCACCCTGCTACCTAGAGAGGAACGGGCTCCGCCAGGTTCAGCCTACCCACAGTGTGATTATGATTTGATTAATTTTTTTATATTGAGGATAATGGAATAAGCACTCTTGTGCTTTTTTACA
>CM060320.1:2150585-2155585 GCA_030674155.1 Stramonita haemastoma
CCAAGTTTTACATGGCAAATCAGCGTAAGTTTACAAAAACATTTAAAAACAAATCATTTTAACAGTTTTATATATATTATTATTATTTTGTGTCGTGGATTTTTGGATTGGGTTGCATGAACATAACTTTGACTGTATATTGGAAATGGAACAAACTGCATTGTGTTTACTGTGCATAATTCCATGATGGTGGTTGTAAGCTCAGCAGTGTCAAAAAGTGTTTTGGACATTTCTGGGCGCAGTCTCTGACTGCTTGAAATTCCTGCATTGAGACTGAATGGTACATGGTTTGCACCACATTTGAACCCCCCCCCCCCCCTGAAAAAAAAGAAAAAGAAAAAAAAAGTCATGCAATCCTACCCCAAATTTTTTGTTACTTTTCAGTTTTTCTGCATGATTTTTTGTTTTAAAGATTGTTTGGTTTGGTTCAGCTGTTGTGTGTTGTGTAGCTCTTGATGTATATATACAGGCATGCACCCATGTTTTCTGTGTATAGATCTGTCCTTGTTGCTGGCTAATTTCTTCATTCTCCTCTTTTTCTGTGTTCAGTGTGAGCGGTTTCACAGTGTTTGGTGGGGTAGGCTGTCACTGCAGTTGCTGGTTAAAGTTGATACATCTTTGATGAAGTATGATGATCAGAATCACCAAAGAAAAACTAAAACATGTTACCCTGTCATCTCTCTAACAAGCACATTGGTTCAGTCAAGGAAAGAGAGGGTACACCATCTTGGAAAACAGAATCAAGAACCATTCAGCAATTTTTTAAGATGTAGGAGCCAATCAGATGCTTTGACTCAAGTGTATACCTCCAGTAACAGTATATATGCAGATGAAATATAAGCAAAATAAATGAATATTAAAAAAGAAGGCAGTTTCAATTTGTGGATTGGAATATGCCATTGGGCAAAATCGAAATAAACAAAGAAAAAAACAGAGAGGTTCCATTTTGTGGATTATGATGTACCATGAACCCTAAACAGCTATCAGATGTAAATAACAAGGCAGAGTTATATCGATCATTATAAAGATTTGAAAGTGTGTTCATTGATTCCCTTTTCAGCAAATCAGAAAGTGCACTGTTGCATAAGCTACAGAGGTCAATCAATTAAAAAACAAGCGTATGGCTTGTAGTCCCAGAGTGACTGTATGTGCCTGAATACTGAACACTCCTATTGTCATGTCTTCATCTTTCCTGCTTTACACTGGAGAACAGCGTTTGGTGTTCACCACCCCAGTGTCGTCTTTGGCACTAGCTCCTCCTGTTCTGTGATCATCTTGTAGTGCATAAGGCAGTGTTTTCTGTCACTGACTTTTTTTTACAAGCATACACAGCGCAAGCTTGTATACTGTAATATGTCTCTCTCTTTTTTTTTTCGTTGTAGTTTGCATTTGGTCTGACTTCTTTTCTATCATATACTGGGTATGTGTGCGTTGTTCATTCCACAGCCCATACTTGGCGTAATTTCTCACAGAAGATGTACAAGCTTTTAGCTTATGCACAACATGTTTGGCATCTGCCAGCACAAGGAATGTGGGTTTGAAGTCTCACATGAAGGATTTTCAAGGAAACTGATTAGGAGCCAGTGCAGTAAACTGCCATGGGACAAACCCTCACACAGGTCCAGCAGAGGTTCAAACTGGTGCCTTGTGTTTCTTTATCCTCCAGTCGTGAGTTGAGTGCTCCAGTCACTCAGCTGTGCTGCTAGAAAGTAACTAGAGAAAAGCCTCAAGCTTTGTTTTGAATCCTCTGAAGTCAGAGTATGGCTGCCAATGTGGCACGGTACTTGAAAACAGTGGTACATGCAAATTTTTCATCCGCTGTGTAGGTATGGTCTCTGGTGATTGATTCCCAGGTGGAATGAGTGAGGCAGACAGAGTGCACACTCTGGGAGATATCCAGGGTGTTAAGCTGGGGAACACCCAACACCAAAGTTGTTGTCAAAAGCCAGGGCTGTTTTGCACATTTGGTTTCAAGCATGAGTGTTGTAGGATGGTGTGCACATGATGTGTCTGTCTTGGGTTGGTTTGTATTGTGTCATAATTATGCTGGCTGGTTTCTTTGTTTATTTTGTTTATATTGTGTCATAATTATGCTGGCTGGTTTTGTGTGTTTATTTTGTTTGTATTGTGTCATAATTATGCTGGCTGGTGTTCTTTGTTTATTTTGTTTATATTGTATCATAAATATTCTGGCTGGTTTTCTTTGTTTATTTTGTTTATATTGTATCATAATTATGCTGGCTGGTGTTGTTTGTTTATTTATCTATCTACCTGTTCTGTTTGGGTCAGGGTGGCTGCCAGGTCTTCAGGTGACAAACTCCATCAAATATCTGGCTTTAGAAATGAAAAAAAGATCCAGAAAATGTTATACACCTAAGATGTGATGATGTTTACAGTAGTAAAGAGAACTGCAGCCCTGTTTACTTTTGAAAAAGCCTTGTGACACTTCTACCAGAACATTTCTTGGGTTTTTTAAACCGTTTGAACTGAAGTTGGAATGTGGCTACCTGAATTGTAGGTAAAAATGGTCGCATACACAAAATCTCACCAGTAGTGAACCTTGGAGCTCTAGCCAAGGACCCCCCCCCCCCGAAAAGATTTTTTAAATTTTGCTTGTTGTTTCTAGATTGTTGTTTGTTTTATTTGTATGATTCTTTATTGTTTAATTTATGGGGGGAAGGGGAACTGTCACAAAAAATATTACTGCCCCCCCCCCCCCTCTCCAAACTTCCCTCTAAAATTAAACGAATTGATGGGTTCTTTGAAACTCGAACTATTTCACTTTAATTCATTTCTCCCCCCTTTTTTTATATACAGAAGTGAACTAGAAATGTCCAACATTACCCATGATTACAGATCATTTCCTTTACTCTGAAGCAAAGCATGAATGATTTTTCAAGACAGAGTTTTGTTGGAGGGTTGTCCCCTGAATTCCTCAGTCCCCAGCATGGGAATGGGAATGTTGCCTCTTCCTTTTCTCTGAGTGAGCCAGTTAGTTGTGCTTGACTGCAGCCTGGCTGTGTCAGTGTAGTTATGTGTCATTATGTGTTGTTATGTGTCTTATGAGTTGTTTTGTGTCGTTATGTGTCATTTTGTGTCATTATGAGTCACTGTTCATCGTTTGGTTTGGCACATGCCACAGGTCGTGACAGGGGCCCCCCCATCAATGACGACAAGGACAGTAAGTTCTGATTTGAAAACCATTCAGATTATATATAGTAGGGAGCGGGACACAGCTGTGTTTCCTCCACTGTCACTCCTCTCAGCTGCTAAATAATCCATCCCATCCCAGGCCAGCTTGGGCCAGCTGACGCTATTTATAGCAGGAGCTGACCACACTTGGACTAGGTAAAAGGAAGGGACATGCTAATTTTAGCACTCTGGACTGAGTGGTGTTGGATTTGTGCACTGTGGGGATAGCTCAGTGGTCAGAGCACTCACTTTCCCCAAGCCAAGGTTAAGCAGCATTGAGCGCAGTTACCAAGTGGATGGGTCACCATTCGTGTGCCTTGGCTTCAGTACAGTTTCCCAGTCCACCCAACTGTCAATGGGTACCTGCCCTCTTTAGGGTCAGGGAAGGTAAAGCACTGAGGGAGAGGAGATGGGTGCCGCCTTCAATATGCTGGCCCCTTGAGAAGATGAGGTCTCTGATGCCTCGCTTCCCTACGACCACAGAGGTTATGGGACACCTTTATCTTTAATACTATATATATATATCAGTAACAAAGCACATCACACTTACATAGTTGTCTTAAAAGAACGAAAACAAAAATAAAAAAAACCTTGCCAAGAAGAAGACAAAGCCTAACTCAGAAAGAACAGAGACTTTGAGGGGTTATGTCCTTTGTTTGTCTGTTCATCTGAAGGATTTTTGGTTTTCTTCATTGTCCAAAATTTTATAGAAACTTTGGAGTTGGGATGAGATGGGTGGGGGTTGGGACAGGAGCAGATTGTTCCTTTTCTTAAATTGCACTGCCACATTTAAGTTTATTCAAGTGATCAGAAACGCAAAACTAATTTTAGAGGAAAAAAAGGGTACTGTTAAGTGTGTGTGGTGTGTGGTGTGTGTGTGTTGTGTGTGTGTGTGTGTGCATGCCTGGTGCGTATGCATGCGCGCGTGCGTGCATGCATGTGTGTTAGGTGTGCATGTGTGAGGAAGCATGCATGCATGAATGCATGAGTATTTTTTCTATAAACCAGACTAAGGTCAGATTCTTGCTTGCGGCATTGTCACATTTTGTGGGGACTGTCACCTTGGGCTGCTGTGTCTTGTAACGTAGTGATTGCCTCCCCTCTAGTGATTGCCTCCCCTGTACTGTGTGGCTCAAGCACTTAGTTGTAGTGCGTAAAAAAAAGCTCCATCAACCTGTGCAGTCATGAAGTGGATTGCTCAACCCACCTGCTAGCGTTGTTTAAACTGCATTCATTTCATGTTGCAGTGAAGCACTCAGGCCTTGCTGTTCAGGCTGTTACTGTACACTGCATACATGAGTCCCTTTACCAAGAGGGGTCATGGTGACATTGGCCATTGTGGCCATCATGTGCCAGTGCCTGGCTCTCGGCAAAGCTGTTGATGCTGCTGCTGCTAAGTGTTTGGGAGTTAGGTGTTGTAGCTGCTGGAAGAGGCTTCTGCTGACAGTGCTTTTAGTGTTAGTGTAGAATGCTTTAGTGGTTAGCTAGATGTACCGTGTGATTCGGGTTTTGATTTTCATGTGGTATGTATATGAAGAAATATGTATTGTGTGTATATGTATATATAGATATAAACACACACACACACACACACACACACACACACCACACACACACAACACACACCACACACACACATACACACACACACGCACACATTGTTTTTTAATGCATTCATAACCTGCTGTTGGTTTTTTGCATTTAACGCATAGCATTATATATGATTTAAAAATCAAATATTGTTTGCATCTTATAAAATATTTTTATTTCAAATAGTATCTGTGTTTTCATGGAATTCCTTTGAAAAA
>CM060320.1:2160585-2180585 GCA_030674155.1 Stramonita haemastoma
TATTTGAATTATTGTTAATGAACAGCTGTCCAGTGTTTTGGATTGTATGTATGTACAGAGTAAGTGAGTGGAGTGTGTGGAAATGGAGACTGCAGCTAGGAAGATGTACAGAAAACTGCTGAAGCAGTGGCCAGGGCCTGTGTGCTGATGTTGTGTTGGCAGCAGTGCAATGAATACCAGTACAGTCCAGTGTCAGTAGTAAACAGACAGTTTACACAGAAACAGCAACTTCAAACTTAGCTGATACATAGCTGATTTTTGTTGTTTTTTTTATAGAAAGTTTTCCCCTTTTCCCCACAGGTGACCTGCTATAAGGCAGGCAGGCAGCCATCTGTGAGCCCTTCCCTCTGTATCCCCCACTGCTGTAAGGCAGGCAGGCAGCCATCTGTGAACCCTTCCCTCTGTATCCCCACTGCTGTAAGGCAGGCAGCCATCTATGAGCCCTTCCCTCTGTATCCCCCACTGCTGTAAGGCAGGCAGCCATCTGTGAGCCCTTCCCTCTGTATCCCCCACTGCTGTAAGGCAGCCAGCCATCTGTGAGCCCTTCCCTCTGTATCCCCCACTGCTGTAAGGCAGGCAGGCAGCCATCTGTGAGCCCTTCCCTCTGTATCCCCCACTGCTGTAAGGCAGGCAGCCATCTATGAGCCCTTCCCTCTGTATCCCCCACTGCTGTAAGGCAGGCAGCCATCTGTGAACCCTTCCCTCTGTATCCCCCACTGCTGTAAGGCAGGCAGCCATCTGTGAACCCTTCCCTCTGTATCCCCCACTGCTGGGTTACAGCAGCCATCTGTGAACCCTTCCCTCTGTATCCCCCACTGCTGTAAGGCAGGCAGCCATCTGTGAACCCTTCCCTCTGTATCCCCCACTGCTGGGTTACAGCAGCCATCTGTGAACCCTTCCCTCTGTATCCCCCACTGCTGTAAGGCAGGCAGCCAGCCATCTGTGAACCCTTCCCTCTGTATCCCCCACTGCTGGGTTACAGCAGCCATCTGTGAACCCTTCCCTCTGTATCCCCCACTGCTGTAAGGCAGGCAGCCATCTATGAGCCCTTCCCTCTGTATCCCCCACTGCTGTAAGGCAGGCAGCCATCTGTGAACCCTTCCCTCTGTATCCCCCACTGCTGTAAGGCAGCCAGCCATCTGTGAACCCTTCCCTCTGTATCCCCCACTGCTGTAAGGCAGGCAGGCAGCCATCTGTGAACCCTTCCCTCTGTATCCCCCACTGCTATAAGGCAGCCAGCCATCTGTGAACCCTTCCCTCTGTATCCCCCACTGCTGTAAGGCAGGCAGGCAGCCATCTGTGAACCCTTCCCTCTGTATCCCCACTGCTATAAGGCAGGCAGCCATCTGTGAACCCTTCCCTCTGTATCCCCACTGCTATAAGGCAGCCAGCCATCTATGAGCCCTTCCCTCTGTATCCCCCACTGCTGTAAGGCAGGCAGCCATCTGTGAACCCTTCCCTCTGTATCCCCACTGCTGGGCTACAGCAGCTTCAAAATGTGCTCAGTGCACTGGCAAAGAGGGGTTCTCTCCCTTAACGAAGAGATAGTGTTTAACTCCTCCCCCCCTCTCATTTTTCAACTCTGTTTTTTCTTCTTCTCCTCTGCCTCCTCTTTTTTCTTTTCCATGTTTTATTTTCACTGCTTTAATTATGCAGGGAGTCATAGTGATATGCATTCTTGACAGTTTCAGTGCAGTGCCCCAGTGACTTCTCAAGGAGTTAAAGCCAAAGTCAGAGGGAGAAGTTGGGTTGTTTTGTTATGATGAGTTCATGTGAAGAATATGATAGATCCTTGTGAAGAATATGATAGATCCTTGTGAAGAATATGATAGATCCATGTGAAGAATATGATAGATCCTTGTGAAGAATATGATAGATCCTTGTGAAGAATATGATAGATCCTTGTGAAGAATATGATAGATCCTTGTGAAGAATATGATAGATCCTTGTGAAGAATATGATAGATCCATGTGAAGAATATGATAGATCCATGTGAAGAATATGATAGATCCTTGTGAAGAATATGATACATCCTTGTGAAGAATATGATAGATCCTTGTGAAGAATATGATACATCCATGTGAAGAATATGATAGATCCATGTGAAGAATATGATAGATCCATGTGAAGAATATGATAGATCCATGTGAAGAATTTGATAGATCCATGTGAAGAATTTGATAGATCCATGTGAAGAATTTGATAGATCCATGTGAAGAAGGCCAAGTTGTATTGAAAGCATGTGCCATCATATGCTTAACTTTTCTTTTTCTTTAATCTTGATATCTTGATATTTGATCTGTTTACTATTTCTGTTTGTGACATGTTTTCTGTGTTTGGTATGTCATGTTTCCTCAGGGCATTAGACAGTCACTGTTGTTGTTGTTGTTGTTGTTGTTGTTGTTGTTGTTGTTGTTGTTGTTGTTGTTGTTGTTGCTGCTGCCTCATCTTCAGTGACATTCCTGTGCTGCTGTTGCCACACCTCATCTCAATCTCCCCCAGGTCTGGCCGTACCCAGATTCCTTATGTCTCATCCTCAGGGTCACAAGTCCACAGGGAGCCCATCAATGTCAGGCCGCTGTGGGGCCACCACCCAGAGGGGCCCTGCACTGCTGCTGGGTCACTTTAGTCCATCTTTTTATGCTGAGAATAGATAGTTGAAAGTTTTAAAGTCATTTTCGTGTGGGTTTTTTGGGAGTTGTTTTTATGATGCCAGTAATATATGGTTATGGGCATTTGTTGGGATATGTATGTATGTTTGTTTTCCTTCTTTTTGGGCCATCGTTTAGTGTTAGCATAGCTTTAGCATTTTGAAGTTACTTGTTTAAAGTTGGGGTCATTTTTTTGCTTGATTCTGATATTTTGTTGTTGTTGTTGTAGTGTGTGTGTATGTGTGTGTGTGTGTGTGTGTGTGTGTGTGTGTGTGTGTGTGTGTGTGTGTGTGTGTGTGTGTGTGTGAGTGCATGCGTGTGTGTGAGAGTGTGTGCTTGTGAGTGTTTTACTTTAAGTGGGTGTGCATACATGTGTGTGCACATAGTTTGTGCATGCCTGTACATGAGAAATCCCTTTCCTGTTTTACTGTTTTGTTGAATCAGTCCATGCACATGTGTTTTGTGAACAAGTCATGCCCATGGGAGTGGTCATTCAGCATTTTTACTTCAGATTTTGTTGGTTTGTCCCTGGGATGTGTGACTGCAGACTTCTCTGCCTGAAACTCTGGCTTCTGTCCGCAAGGAGAGCTAGTGTGGCACCACCATACTTTTTTTTTTTAACTCTGTCCTGCCAGTTGTACTTGTCTGCTATAGGAAGAGCTTTTTCTATAGAATGTTGCCAGAAACAAGTCTCTTGTCGCCATGGGTTCTCTACCAAAGGGATGGAGTAGCTGGCTTCTGAACTGTTCAGAGTTTGCTATGTCTGTATTCAGAGCCTAAACAAAAACCTGGAATAATTGGAAAAATCCTGGTTATGTTATTTATCTGATTTTCAGGAGATATATGTACCTGTGATCATCTGATCACAAAAAAATTTAGGGAGGGAGGGGGGATGAATTAATATACAAAATGTCTAGGCAAATAGGTTTGACTTGAATCTTTTTTCCTAGGCAGTGAAAAGGATTATTGGGGATTAAGGTTATTTCAAAACTCCAGTGGGATTTCCATTTAGGGAACATTAACCGCTTGACTGCCCCAGCCTGGAAATTTTCTGTGACTAAATGTACACTCTATACGCCTACAACCTGGGAAATTTTTCAGGGTTTTGAACGATGTAAACAAGCCAGCTTCCTTGACTGCAGTTAAAGGGAAATGACTCCAAAATTAATGGCAATCACTCCCCTTTTGCTAGGCATCCAGCTGCAAAATCGTGGCAAAAACAATCGTTTTTTTAGCTTTTATTTTGTGTTGTTTTGCATGATAGCTTGGACTGTTCTTGTTCAAAAATGGCTGACTCTTCTCGTTGAATGCATCAATGACCTTACACAGCTGAAGAAGTGGCAAATGAGGTTTTAGATGATCTTGACAGTGATGAAAGTGATCTTGTATGATTCAGGAGATCGTGAAGGTGAAAAAACGACTGAGATGTTGCCTCGACTTATGTGTGGTGCTATTGGGTGGGTGGGAGCACTCAGAATGGCATTTGTGATGAAGAAAGTTTATTTCCATCACTTTTTTAAATTCTGAAATAATTTTTTGTCGTGAAATATGATGCTAACTACTTAGAGCTTGCCTGAAAGCAATCTACGAGATATCAAATACTGTCATTGGCGGAATATCAGGATTATTCATAGGGTCATTTATGAGTACTAGGGACATGAACACAGCAGTGGTACATAAGAATTTTATTCCCGGCATATAGGATACACTTGCACTTTGGCATTTAAGAGGTTAAAAAGGTTTATGCATGTTGACATGTGTAAATTTCAGAAACGAGTCATACTGAGCATGTATTGTACCACTACTTAATTTGAATGATGGTGACTGTGATTTGTAATATGGTATTTTGTATTAATCAATATTCAACCTCAAAGCCTATGGACAGTACTGAATAGTGTTGGTTTAAAAACTGTATGTTATGTATGCTTGCTTCGTATTGCTAAAATATAACGTTTTTGTTTATTGTTATGATGGAAAGACAATTGTGTATTTTTATCTTCTTTGAAATTCTGTGACCACTTTATTTTAGTATTAATTCCATAAATTCTTATTATCATTATTATTACTGTGTATGTCGCATCGCTTCAACTGCTGCTGCTGCTGTTATAATGTTGTGCTTACTGTTGTTATGCTGCAGTGTTTGCTGAATGTGGGTGAAGTTTGGGCATTTGTTGATGAATAGCGTGAACACAGCATGAACCGTGACATGGTCATTCCTGTGTACAGTGAGGAATAACCTGTGGACAGAGGCAGAGTTGAACACAGAGGTGAGGTGAAGTTGAACACAGTGACTGTTCACTTCAAACTCTCTTAGTAAACACACAATGTTGACTTCAACACAGTAGTTAACCACTCGTGTATAAAACTGAAAAAAAAGGAAAAAAGTTAGGCAACAGTTTCACAAAAATCTGCTTTTTTTCAAAAACTCATAGTGACTGTCTCCCCCCTCCCCAATACCAGGGGTTGAACAGCACTCGAGTGTCTCTAACAAGAGATAGCTTGGTGCACAGCAGAAGCACTTCAGGCCTGATTCATGAGAGAAGCTGTGGCTGTGTTTAGCTGCAGTGAATGCACAGATGACTTAGGTGCAGCTGCTCAAAGAGGCTAGAATACATGGGAAAGCAAGGGGTAAACTGTGTGTGACAATGGCATAGGTAATGAACAGAAACATGGTCTGTTTGCTAATGGAATGGGTTTCAGCCTTATGTAGGCATAGCTTATAACTGTGAATTGGTAACAGTAGCTACAGAATGATTTAAAACCTGTGTGTGTGTGTGTGTGTGTGTGTGTGTGTGTGTGTGTGTGTGTGTGTAATAGTATATGTGTGTGTAAATAGTATATAAGATTACATGTGTGAAATTGATGTAGTAACTAAGTGAATAACTGATAATCTATCATACAGCATCAAGCTTGACATCATTATTAACTCATGGAATGAATTCCAACTTGTGTATAAATAGCATGCAGTGTAGAGCATGATGTAATAGTTCGTGGAATGAATTAGCAGGGTAAATCTTTCATCTTGGTCTGTGTTCAGGAGTTTTAAATACAGTTTGGGACAAAAAATAGCTGAATGATCATGGTGATAAAAATGGCTAATTTTTGTAATGTGTGTGTGTGTTATATTTAGGGTTTTGCTGCTGTGAACATTAGTATGAGTGTGTGTGTATCTTCAATTTTACATTCACTTAAAGTGATATTAGACGAAAGAGTGTGTGTAGTTGTTTGTATGGGTCTTTTTTTAATACTTATTTTCAAATGATTTGTATTATACAGTAGGTGTGTGTGTGTGTGTGCGTGCGTGCGTGCGTGCGTGCGTGCGTGCATGAGTGAGAGAGAAAGAGGTTGAAATTAAGATGTGGAATCTTGTCTCTCTATCAACAACAGCTGAATGACCTGAAAGGCCAGATGTACCTGATCTTCACAGAAGATAGATGCAGACCCTGTCCTGATAAATCAACTCATGTACAGTACAGCCAGAGATAGATATTGTCTACCAGTAATTATATATATATCTACATGTATATCATAGCTCGCTATTTTATTTATTTATTTTTTCTTTTATATTGAGTATAATGGGATAAGCACTCTTGTGCTTTTTTACATCTAGTCCCCGTGTGTATGCAGTTTTTTATATGTCATCTGTTCCCACAGCCCAAAATGGCCTACTCTTACGAAAAGTGGAACAGGATTTAATGTATACGCAAGATGTTTTGCATGCATTCACACACGGGGCCTCGGTTTATAGTCTTATTCAGACTTTTGGGGAGAGTGGAATCCACTCTGATGTTAACTCTAGGAGAAAAATCTCGAACAGGAATCGAACCCGGGTCGTCAAACTGCGAGTGCAATGTTCCAACCACTAGGCTATCCCGTAGCTAGGTATGTCATGTCAGGAAAGATTGTTTCCCTTTATTTTACAACTCAAATTAACACCTTCATTTATATACAACCTAAATGCACACATAGCGGTTACAGCGTTAAACTCCCAGTTTGTCAGTACTGGTGTGAGACTTCCGTTCAAGATGATTTTTTTCCCTGGAGTTAACATCAGTACTGACTCCACTCCCCTGAAAGTCCTTCAGATGAGACTGTAAACCAAGGTCCTGTGTATGAATGCACACAGAGTTACCTTGCACACATGTTAAAACCTGTTCCGCTTTTGGAAGAGCAGGCAATAGCGTTCTGTTAGGAAGAGATACCATTCATTAAAAAGCATGGGCACTGGTGTCGTGTGTAGACATCGTCCCTGAAGTTGGAATGCAGCTACCTTAACAGCAGGCAAACAGTGGCGTGCGCTATGGGGAACCTGGAAACCCTAGCAGAGAAACAAACAACTCAAAAAACTGAACTTCGGTATCTCCCTTCTTTTGTTTATGTGTGTGTATGTTTTTAACAAGATTGTTTTATCACTTGTGAGTCAAAGAAGTTTCAGTTTCACTGGACTGATGACAAAGTGTATCCTACTATTGGATGTAGGGGGGGGGGGGGTTAGTAAATAATGCGTTTCTGCTGTTTAAAAGCACAGAAATGCTTTTGAGGGTGATTTATTATAAAAATATTTTTAAAGCCCAACTGCCCCCTCTCCCCTCCCTCTCTGAAAAGAAACAGAGCTGAAGGTGTAGATTTTATCATTGCTTATGATTTTTGGTGTATGTGTCCTACATATGTGATGGCTTTGTGCATCACAAGTTTCAGTATTGGACTAAAAAAATTAAAAAAACCAGGAGATTTTAGGCCTCTATGAGATTTGAATGTGGGGGATCAAAATGCTTAAATGTGTGTTGTTGTGTGTGTGTGTGTGTGTGTAAATCCATGACAAACCCATACAGCAATGTGGGTTGGACTGAAGGGGTACATGAAAATACTGACAATTTTCTTACTTAATTGCTTTTAACATTCATCGTGTTAAAGTCTGTATGCCATTTGCAATATTGTGGGCAATGACTGGGTCATGTCAAATTAAACAGGTACTGGAATCTTTTTGTTGAACTCATTTTGTCTTGCAGTCTAGAGCAAATGTGAGTGCATGTTAACGTGGTGTGTGTGTATGTGTGTGTGTGTGTGCATGTGTGGGTGGGTGGGTGTGTTTGTGTGTATATGCATGTGTGGACAGTGCGTGTGTGTGTGAGTGTGTGTTAGTGTGTGTTTGTGCTGTTTACATGTTAAAAGTAACTATGACTGCTCCTTTATGCATTACACCTGATGCTACAGCAGAGGACAGACAGCATGACTTCCCTCTCTGTGAACTGATCCCTCAAGTCTGGGAGGGGTGCCCATCTTGGCAGTGCCATCTGCCTAATTAAGGATGCAGGTTTTCATGACCACCAAGATCAAAGTGCAGACCTGCCAGTGCCCTCATTCATACGCATGTAGAAATATGCAGTAAGCAAGTCAAAGATCCCATACTTCATTGTTGGCGTTTATCAGGTTAACCCTCTTGCATTTGTATTCTCTGAACATAAATTGCCTCTGGATTTCGCATTCCATCACGAAATCAGGTCGGGCTCACATGCTCGCTCGCCTTTTCCTCCTTCTAAGTACATACCAACAGCTATAATTACTTCCAGACTCACAGGGGGGCCTGTACCTCTGGCCTGATAGAGCTTTGACATGTGGTAGCAATTAGTGATGGTCACTGCCAGATGGTAAACTACTGTTTGTAAATCCCGGCAAATCCCAGTTCGGGACTAAGAGGGTTAAGGAAACGTGAACATACCCAGCATGCATCCTGTGCCAAGAGAGGGAGGATGGGCTCCATCAGGTTCAAGTTGCCCAAGACACAGCCTGAAAGCTGCAGTGCAGTGCAGTGTTCCCACCATTCCTCAGGGAGTTAGGGAGCACAAGACCAGACAACCATCCCACACCACAAACCCAACACAGACACACACCTGTACATACCGCATACACTCTGTAATGGTTTTGTACAAACATCCAAACCCAAACATATCACAGACTCTAGGCTGTCACGATAATCAAATGCTGACAATGGGAAAATATAAGACGGGGGGTTTCAAAATATTGAACAATATAAAATTCTTAATGCTATGTGTGGCAAAATACTGGTGTACAAAATCCTGTCAACCATGATAATTTCGCTGAGAATATCCATTTCTCAGGAAAGATTTCCACACACTAAAAAATGTGCCAGTGGTTGTTTACTTGCCCAAGTTTCTGATAACTGAAAAATGTTACCTTGTTGGAAAACTGTCACTTTTGGCATTTTGCAGCAGATATCAATCTTGACACCTGAACAGATCCACATGTAAGCATTAAGTCTTAAATTGACCTTTTTTCTTTTAATATCTGCATTCCTTAATTATTTTTTTGCACCTTAAAACCATCTTTTTTATGTATGTATTGAGATAAAAAAAAAAAAGACCAACTCTGTTTTCTGTAAAATAAATGACCTCTAAGTTAAGATCATGTTAACTGTCCTGAAATTGTGTGGGGTAAATGAAAAGAAATGGAGTCAACAGTTAACATTAGACTTCACACTGACTTTGGACACAGGTGGAAAAAGGAGGCAAATAGATTTGATAGTACACATACAATAGGCAAGTTACGCAAAATGAAACTCCTGTTCCAATGAAATGTCAATGTCCAAAATAATGTTAAAAGACCTCATTTTGATGTCTCACAAAATGGAACAGAGTTTTTACAAAACATGGAACAAAAATGACAGTTCCTAACATCCAAAATTCCAGTCACAGATAATGTAAACGGCCTTAAAAAAAATGTAAGCCTAGCCCATTGTTGTATTATTTCATTTTGTAAGACTTCTATTTCAAAGTTTGGACAAGTTCATTTTTCTTTGTCTCAAAATATGTAAGATATATATCATTAACAAATAAAGAAATACATGAATAAGGGAAACAGAAAATCAGTCATGAAGTAGATAAATTCAGTTTTGCCCTGACATAGATAAATGTAAAAAACACAGAAAGTAACAAGTCGATTTGACACTAACAGCAGTCGTCTTTCTTTCTTTTTTTTTTTGGTGCTTCACTTGGTTTTTCCCTCTCTGTCTCAATATAAAAAAGACACCCATCATTAACAAATCAAATAAATAAATACATGAATAAGAAAAATAGAAAATCAGTCAGTACCATAACAGGTTTGCCCTGAAACAGATGAATGTCAACATCGTCATGTGACTGAAATAGATAAATGTAAACATCGTCATGTGACTAAAACAGCAAGTCGTAAGTCAGTTCAACACAAACAGCCGTCATCTTTTTATTTTTTTTTATTTTTTTTGTGCTTCACTCCCCCCCACCCCACCCCACCCTACCCCACCCTCAGCAGTCACAACAGTTGGTTTTCTCCCTCCCTCCCACACTTCCATCCTCCAGTCCTTCACGAAATGTCCCCTAACTGTCCGGCAGGTGAGGAAGGTGGGTGATGGAGGGAGGGAAAGAGGGAGGGGGGTGTGTCTAGGCCTGCAGCGCTGCTGTCGCAGTGATGGAGGGGGGGGGGTGTCTAGGCCTGCAGCGCTGCTGTCGCAGTGATGGAGGGAGGGGTGTGTCTAAGCCTGCAGCGCTGCTGTGGCGGTGATGGGGGGGGGGGGTGTCTAGGCCTGCAGCGCTGCTGTGGCGGTGATGGGGGGGGGGGGGGGTGTCTAGGCCTGCAGCTGCGTGCATGTGGCGGTGTCCTGCATGCGGACAGTGCTGGCTGCTCCATGGACGTCAGGTCCAGAGCCAGACTGGCCTGCGTCAGGAAAGCACTGCCCCCCTCACCCCCCACCACAGGGGGAGGCCTGAAACCAGAGAGACAATGACAATGGTTTATTGTGCTAAGCAAGATGCCCATTCACAAGGGGACAGTGGGAAAGCAGAGAGAGAGAGACAGAGACAGACAGACAGACAGAGAGAGAGAGATCAGGCTGTGTGACTATTGTCAGGTGAGGCAGGTCAGGGCTTTTCCTCCCTGATCATCTGTTGTAGGTCAGGGTGGAATGGGGAACAGCCTACTGATGAGAGAGTGAAAGTTGTGACTGCCGATGATATTTATGTATTCATTCCTTTATTTCCAGGATCATAGAATACACAATCAAGCGCTTGTTTTTACACCCATGCAGTTTTGTCAGTCTTGTCCTCTGTTTCCACTGGCATGCAAGGGTTTACTCTTCTGCAAGATGCTGTGTGTGCACACAGGACCTCAGTTCAAAGTCTCAGCCAAGGGAGGTTTGGGGGAGTGGGAGTCAGCACCAATGTTAATTGTGGGGGAAATCTTCTTGGTGGTGGCTCAAGCCTGGGCTCAAACCCAGGTCATCAGATTGCCAGCACAATTCACAATGCTCTAACCACCAGCCCTCTGGGGTGAGGGTGTAGGTTAATTTTAAACTGGCCACAGAGGTGTCTGTGTGAGGGGATTTTTCCTCCTGTTGTTAACAAAGGCTCTGACTCCACCCTGCTGCCAGTTCTAAGGACCAGACTGTTCAGCTGAGCTAAGTCCTGTGTCCCAGTGCACACACAGCCCCATTCTTCCTCACAGAGCAGGCCAGCTATGGTCAGTGATAGAGTGACATGAATGACAACATACCCCCCTGTAAACAGGACATTGCCAGCTCCTATCCCTTCTCCATCACCTGAACACACCCCACACTGACCTATACCCCTGTGGCACAGCCCCCACCCCCTCCAATACCTATAGTCCTGTCCTACCTTCAACATTCTGAGACACCATGGGGACCAGCAAGGTCACGATGACAGATTGCTGACTTTGCTAACCAGACCAGATAAAAAATTGAGCATGGCCAGGGAATGCAGATGAGGAAGATACCCAGCATGCAGCCTGTGACCGGAAGACCAGGCTCCACCAGGTCTGCCACCCAAGACACTGCTTGAAAGTGTCAGTGCAGTACAGTGTTCCATCAACGCTTGCAGGGAGCAGGGAGAGATGCACTGGGTTTGACCACATGGTGAAATGCAAACAATGACAGATTCTACAGTGTACGTACCCAGGATTAGTTAAGAGAAGTTCCATGTTTTACTACATGATATAAATCATAACAGAAAAGATTGTACATGTGCACACCCAGTATCAGTTGAGCTCCATCTCCTCAACCAAGGGACATGTTTTTCTTTCTACATGATGAAAATTAGAACAGAAAAGATTGTACATGTACACATAAGTTGAGAGATGCTCTGTGTTTTACATGGTAAAATGCAAAAAAAAAAAAAATTCTGATGTGTACAAATCCAGCATCAATTGAGAGATCAACTGAATTTTTTTACATGAGGAAAATCAGACAGAAGAGACTGTCAGCGTACTCACCCAGCATGTGTGGCGGGGAGGCGATGGGGGGCAGGGCGGCCTGTTTGGGGAGGGGGGCGGGCGTGGAGCTGCCGTTCATGCGGGCGAAGAGGAAACGCAGCACTCGCTCCTTCTGCTCCCACGTCAGGTCCCCAATGTCCACCTGCCCCGTCACCCCGTACCTGTGCACACACCACCTCTGTCACACCTGCACTCTGTTCTTTCTGTGTGTGTGTGTGTGTGTGTGTGTGTGTGTGTGTGTGTGTGTGTGTGTGTGTGTGTGTGTGTGTGTGTGTGTTTGTTATTGTTATTAGTTGTTATTGCTGCAGATTAAAAATGTTAAAAAAGTTACATTCTAAAACCAATCATACTAGTTGGTATGTACTGTTCTAGGAAAACTGTCTGATCATCTCAAATTAGTCATGCCTTGTGCTTTTAGGTATGTGGTATTTCAGCTACAAATATGTTTTGAAACTACTGAAATGTGGTGTTAAGTATTATGATAATGATAATGATTGTTATAATAATGATAATGATTATTATTAATGATAATTATGATACATGTGATACTTCATGCATTCTACAATGGGTAATCAAACATCACAAAGTTTAATCATCATGCTTGTTAAACGCATTTTGTAAGTGAATACTAACACAAGTGATTTGAACAAAATAAGCCAAGTTTTTTTCATCATCAATTACACATACTGAAAATGATACAATCTTTAAATTTAATGGCATTGTTTATGGTCCAAAGAGAACACTTTGGGGTCATAACAGAATGGACATTTCACAACCATTTAAATGATTCTTTTTTTATCAGCAATATGAACAATAATGCCACCTTCACTGAAAATCGTACAAAAATTGATAGAAATCTTTACAGTGCAACCAAAAGCTGCCATCTAACTTTTGGCAATACTTCACATTTTTCATTCATTTGGGGCTAAACCAATGACCCTTTTTCCAAATCAACCTTTTAAGTGTATCTCCAGTAACCACACTCCAAAACATGGAAATCACAGACATGTCTTCTATCACTTTTCTTTCCTCTTCAATGGCTACACATGACACTTTAACCCAACATTCCATGTTCCTTTCTTTCCTCTTCAATGGCTACACATGACACTTTAACCCAACATTCCATGTTCCTTTCTTTCCTCTTCAATGGCTACACATGACACTTTAAACCCAACATTCCATGTTCCTTTCTTTCCTCTTCAATGGCTACACATGACACTTTAAACCCAACATTCCATGTTCCTTTCTTTCCTCTTCAATGGCTACACATGACACTTTAAACCCAACATTCCATGTTCCTTTCTTTCCTCTTCAATGGCTACACATGACACTTTAAACCCAACATTCCATGTTCCTTTCTTTCCTCTTCAATGGCTACACATGACACTTTAACCCAACATTCCATGTTCCTTTCTTTCCTCTTCAATGGTTACACATGACACTTTAACCCAACATTCCATGTTCCTTTCTTTCCTCTTCAATGGCTACACATGACACTTTAACCCAACATTCCATGTTCCTTTCTTTCCTCTTCAATGGCTACACATGACACTTTAAACCCAACATTCCATGTTCCTTTCTTTCCTCTTCAATGGCTACACATGACACTTTAACCCAACATTCCATGTTCCTTTCTTTCCTCTTCAATGGCTACACATGACACTTTAAACCCAACATTCCATGTTCCTTTCTTTCCTCTTCAATGGCTACACATGACACTTTAACCCAACATTCCATGTTCCTTTCTTTCCTCTTCAATGGTTACACATGACACTTTAACCCAACATTCCATGTTCCTTTCTTTCCTCTTCAATGGCTACACATGACACTTTAACCCAACATTCCATGTTCCTTTCTTTCCTCTTCAATGGCTACACATGACACTTTAAACCCAACATTCCATGTTCCTTTCTTTCCTCTTCAATGGCTACACATGACACTTTAACCCAACATTCCATGTTCCTTTCTTTCCTCTTCAATGGCTACACATGACACTTTAACCCAACATTCCATGTTTCTTTCTTTCCTCTTCAATGGCTACACATGACACTTTAACCCAACATTCCATGTTTCTTTCTTTCCTCTTCAATGGCTACACATGACACTTTAACCCAACATTCCATGTTCCTTTCTTTCCTCTTCAATGGCTACACATGACACTTTAACCCAACATTCCATGTTCCTTTCTTTCCTCTTCAATGGCTACACATGACACTTTAAACCCAACATTCCATGTTCCTTTCTTTCCCCTTCAATGGCTACACATGACACTTTAACCCAACATTCCATGTTCCTTTCTTTCCTCTTCAATGGCTACACATGACACTTTAACCCAACATTCCATGTTTCTTTCTTTCCTCTTCAATGGCTACACATGACACTTTAACCCAACATTCCATGTTTCTTTCTTTCCTCTTCAATGGCTACACATGACACTTTAACCCAACATTCCATGTTCCTTTCTTTCCTCTTCAATGGCTACACATGACACTTTAACCCAACATTCCATGTTCCTTTCTTTCCTCTTCAATGGCTACACATGACACTTTAACCCAACATTCCATGTTCCTTTCTTTCCTCTTCAATGGCTACACATGACACTTTAACCCAACATTCCATGTTCCTTTCTTTCCTCTTCAATGGCTACACATGACACTTTAACCCAACATTCCATGTTCCTTTCTTTCCTCTTCAATGGTTACACATGACACTTTAACCCAACATTCCATGTTCCTTTCTTTCCTCTTCAATGGCTACACATGACACTTTAACCCAACATTCCATGTTCCTTTCTTTCCTCTTCAATGGCTACACATGACACTTTTAACCCACACATTCCATGTTCCTTTCTTTCCTCTTCAATGGCTACACATGACACTTTAACCCAACATTCCATGTTCCTTTCTTTCCTCTTCAATGGCTACACATGACACTTTAACCCAACATTCCATGTTCCTTTCTTTCCTCTTCAATGGCTACACATGACACTTTAACCCAACATTCCATGTTTCTTTCTTTCCTCTTCAATGGCTACACATGACACTTTAACCCAACATTCCATGTTCCTTTCTTTCCTCTTCAATGGCTACACATGACACTTTAACCCAACATTCCATGTTCCTTTCTTTCCTCTTCAATGGCTACACATGACACTTTAACCCAACATTCCATGTTTCTTTCTTTCCTCTTCAATGGCTACACATGACACTTTAACCCAACATTCCATGTTCCTTTCTTTCCTCTTCAATGGCTACACATGACACTTTAACCCAACATTCCATGTTTCTTTCTTTCCTCTTCAATGGCTACACATGACACTTTAACCCAACATTCCATGTTCCTTTCTTTCCTCTTCAATGGCTACACATGACACTTTAACCCAACATTCCATGTTCCTTTCTTTCCTCTTCAATGGTTACACATGACACTTTAACCCAACATTCCATGTTCCTTTCTTTCCTCTTCAATGGCTACACATGACACTTTAACCCAACATTCCATGTTCCTTTCTTTCCTCTTCAATGGCTACACATGACACTTTAACCCAACATTCCATGTTCCTTTCTTTCCTCTTCAATGGCTACACATGACACTTTAACCCAACATTCCATGTTTCCTTTCTTTCCTCTTCAATGGCTACACATGACACTTTAAACCCAACATTCCATGTTCCTTTCTTTCCTCTTCAATGGCTACACATGACACTTTAACCCAACATTCCATGTTCCTTTCTTTCCTCTTCAATGGCTACACATGACACTTTAACCCAACATTCCATGTTCCTTTCTTTCCTCTTCAATGGCTACACATGACACTTTAACCCAACATTCCATGTTCCTTTCTTTCCTCTTCAATGGCTACACATGACACTTTAACCCAACATTCCATGTTTCTTTCTTTCCTCTTCAATGGCTACACATGACACTTTAACCCAACATTCCATGTTCCTTTCTTTCCTCTTCAATGGCTACACATGACACTTTAACCCAACATTCCATGTTCCTTTCTTTCCTCTTCAATGGCTACACATGACACTTTAACCCAACATTCCATGTTCCTTTCTTTCCTCTTCAATGGCTACACATGACACTTTAACCCAACATTCCATGTTTCTTTCTTTCATTCCCTGCTGTTTGTGGCTACAAATCACACAGGCCTTCCACCTTAACTCACTTCAGCTGTTTATTTAGCTACAAATCACACAGGCCTTCCACCTTAACTCACTTCAGCTGTTTATTTAGCTACAAATCACACAGGCCTTCCACCTTAACTCACTTCAGCTGTTTATTTAGCTACAAATCACACAGGCCTTCCACCTTAACTCACTTCAGCTGTTTATTTAGCTACAAATCACACAGGCCTTCCACCTTAACTCACTTCAGCTGTTTATTTAGCTACAAATCACACAGGCCTTCCACCTTAACTCACTTCAGCTGTTTATTTAGCTACAAATCACACAGGCCTTCCACCTTAACTCACTTCAGCTGTTTATTTAGCTACAAATCACACAGGCCTTCCACCTTAACTCACTTCAGCTGTTTATTTAGCTACAAATCACACAGGCCTTCCACCTTAACTCACTTCAGCTGTTTATTTAGCTACAAATCACACAGGCCTTCCAACTTAACTCACTTCAGCTGTTTATTTAGCTACAAATCACACAGGCCTTCCACCTTAACTCACTTCAGCTGTTTATTTAGCTACAAATCACACAGGCCTTCCAACTTAACTCACTTCAGCTGTTTTCTTTAGCTACAAATCACACAGGCCTTCCAACTTAACTCACTTCAGCTGTTTATTTAGCTACAAATCACACAGGCCTTCCAACTTAACTCACTTCAGCCTCCTCCTGGGGTTGGTAAAGAAGCAGATCAAAACAGAAATGAAAATGAGTTCAGTTTTGGAGAACCACCATGACATCATTCTTACGATCACCGACAACAAGCCACTGGGGTGGGGGTAGGGGGGAGAGGTTGGGGAGGGGAAGGGAAGGGAAGGAAAGCATGTTTGAAAAGCATAAAACACTAGAGGCTTTTCCTGATCTCAAATGCTCAAGCAGGAAGTGTTGTCCAACAACAAAGGTAATCAATGTGTACAGTTCTGTTGTTCACCACAGATTCCTGTACCAGCGCTGTGATACAGGATAAAAACCAACAGTGGGAAAAGCTCAACCCTCTCTGACTATGGTTACAACACAAGTGCCGGGTATATCAAGACAACAACAAATCAACAAACAAAACAAAAACAACCCAAACACAAAAAAAAACCACATGAATATCAAGCGATTTGACAGTGACTTTAAAAAAAGTGACTCTTCTTACAAATGAGAGATTTATTTGTGTTAACTTCATGACTTGCATTGGTGTTTCACAACAAAAATGGAAGCACATACAGACGCAGACGCAGACGCAGACACACACACACACAGACACAGCACAACAGACACACACACACACACACACACACACACACACACTCACACACACACACACACACACACACACACACACACACACACACACACACACACACACACTCACACACATGCAGATACCAGTCTAATTCTTGATTTTTTTCTTCCTCTCTTCCCCTTGATCCTCCAAATCTTTCATTCTTTCCATCATTTCTTCCCCTTTTCTTTCTAGTGATTTTTTTCCTTCTCTTTTTCTTCTTATTTTTTTTCTCTCCTTCCTCCTCTTCTATTTTTTCCTTTCTAATTTTCCTACTCCTCCCTCTGATTTTTTCCCTTTCCATCTGTTAACCAAAAAAATCAGCATTTGGGACAAGGAGAGGAAGCACACAGGATCGATATTATCCTTGATATAAAAAAATAAAAAAAATAAAATAAAATGAATAGTGTGGCCACAACATCTGCTCTGTCTCCCTCCAGCCCCTGACACTGCCACCCCCACCATGCCTCTAAAAACTGAAAGAAAAAAGAAGCCACATTTACTGTGCAAAAGCTGAAGCATTGTCAAATAAAGCACATCTTTTCCCGAGGGACATACAAACGTGTATGTGTGTGTGTGTGTGTGTGTGTGTGTGTGTGTGTGTGTGTGTGTGTGTGTGTGTGTGTGTGTGTGTGTGTGTGTGTGTATGTATGCATCTGTGTGTGTGTGTGTGTGTGGGGGGGGAGTTGCATGTGTATGCACCTGCATGTATCAATATATGAGGGGTAGGGGATGGGATAAATAAGTGTGGTGGGAGAGTGAAAGGTAAACAGTAAGTCAGTAGGTAGAACAGACTGTATAGGTGTCATGAGGACAAAGTGTCAGTGAACAGATTTATGCTATGCTAGGTATTACTGCACTGCTAAACACCCTGGCATTTCTACATATCAAACACACACAGACATGATTACATCTTTAAAAGCAGTATTTTGAAAGCAACATGTTGAAATAGTTAGCGTTAATTAGAGCAAGCACAACACCAAGTGCAATAATAATATAAGGATGATATTGAGGGATGACAACTGTGACATTTTCAACAATTTTTTTGCGTTAGCATTTATTGTATATTAATAAAACACATTTTGGACAAGCTGATTGTCATATATTAAATCCATCATATTAACATTATAAATTTTTGATCACTTATATATGTACATATGACAAACAGACCAACCGCCCCCCCCTCCCCCCAAGCAATACCTACTCACACAGGCATGTGTATGCATGTGTGTGTGCATGCGTGCGCACGCACGCACACACACATACACACACACACACACACATACACACACACACACACACACACACACACACACACACACACACACACACACACACAACACACACGCCACCACCACCACTACCACACCCTTAACCCCTTCACACATACGCACACAATAGCATTTGACGTGCGCACAACCGTCAAACTCACCCAAACATGTCACCCAATTAAATGTACATGTATAAATACCTGTGATCACAGCTGTTTCTACAGTTATTTCATACACACACGCATGCACACACGCATGCACACATGCATGCACGCACCCACGCACACACCCACGCACACACACACACCATCATAATTTGTCAGTACTCAACCACAAAACTCACCCAAACATAACACAGACAAATTAAACGTAAACAAACATCCTCTACTCACAGCTGTTACTTAGGCTATTTCTCACACACTTACAGAAATACAACACATGCCAAACCCTCCTCGTCTGTCTGTCTGTCTGTGTCTGTCTTCTGTCGTCTGTCTGTCTGTCTGTCCTGCTGTGCTCCACACACACACAGACACACACAGACACACCACAGACACACAGACACACACACCACACACACATATTGACATATATATATCAAGACTATCAGTCAGCCCCACCACCCCCTACACCACCCCACCCCTCCCCCCAAAATAGAAAAGAAAACAAATAAACCCCACCCCCCAAAAAAAACTAACAAAAAAAACCCGAACAAAAAAATCTCACCATGTATACAATTCATAACCTCACAACGACCTATGACAAATTTCTACTCACAGTCGCTCGGCTGCTTCGATGTCTTTGAAGACGCTGTTGGTGCTGTTTTGTGCCTGGTTGAAGGTTCGAATCTTGGGGAAATCCGTTTTGCCGGTGTGAGCGGCCAGCATTTTTTCCTGGTACGCTGCCTGGGCATCTCGCCTGTACTGTGTCCTGCAAAATCCCTTCAGCTGGTCAGATATGGTCAAACAGAATAAACCCTCACAGTCTATTCAGAGAGGGAGACACAGACATTGATTTTATTTGTTTATTCTTTTATTTCCAGATAATGGAATAAGCACTCATTTGCTTTTTACATCCAGTTCCTAAGAAGTAATCATATACTTTTACATCCAGTCTCCATAAGAAGTGATCATATACTTTTTTACATCCAGTCTCCATAAGAAGTAATCCTATACTTTTTACATCCAGTCTCCATAAGAAGTAATCTATACTTTTTTACATCCATCTCCATAGAAGTATCCTATACTTTTTTACATCCAGTCTCCATAAAAGTAATCCATACTTTTTACATCCAGTCTCATAAGAGTAACCTATACTTTTTTACATCCATCTCCAGAAGAAGTAATCTTACT
>CM060320.1:2185585-2188085 GCA_030674155.1 Stramonita haemastoma
TGTTGTTATTCCCCTCATCACCCCCACCTTCATCGCCATTATTGTCATTGTTGTCATCACTGCCACAACCACCACCACCATTCTTATCATCATCACCACCACCACCACCACACCACCACCACCACCACCACCATCACCACCACCACCACCACCGCTTCACCTATCTTTTTCTGCTCTTCTCCCCCCCACCACCACCACCCCCACTACACCTTTCTCCTTCTCCACCCCCACCCCCACCCCCTCTTCTCCCCCCGCTCACATCTCTGATCTGGTCCTTCTGCTGCTTGGCCTGGATGACCTTTTCCTGCACCATCATGCTGTTGACCTCCTTCTCTCCCAGCAGGTGCTTGTTCTCCTCCAGCAGGCGCTCCCTCTCCTTCTTCAGGCTGTCTCCTTCCCGCATGTGGAAGGTCAGCGACTCTGACAGCCGCATGTTCTCTTTGTACACAGACTTGGTCGTTTCGTCCAGGTTGCTGCCCGTGAAAACAGGAAAAGTTCAGATCCCCGAAGTCGGAATGCTGCTACCTTGATGGTGGGTAAACGAGGGTCACGTACACAAAATCTCACCTTTGGTGATCACACAGTGCACAAATCCAACATCACTCAGCAAAGAGTGCTAAAGTTAGTGCACCCCTTCCTTTTACCTAGTCCAAGTGTGGTCAGCTCCTGCTGTGATTAACACCAGCTGGCCCCATCTGGGCTGGGCTGGGGTGGGTTAATTAGCAGCTGAAAGTGGGGGAAACTGACAGGTGAGGTGAACCTGGCAGCTCTAGCTCAGGAATGGGAATTAAAAAAAAAAAAATTCAGAAAAGCATCAGCAGCAACATCAGCAACATGAACAACAAGAACTGTAACAGTAAATGTTCATGTGGCTATACAGCGCGTCAAACTAAAGCATGCTGTTTCTGTGTATACATAAATTTTGCTTTTTTGTGTGCTTAGTTGTGTTGAAAAAGGAATTGAAGTAAAAATACTTATATACATAGGGCTTACTAAATAGGGTTTGCTAACTATCTCTAGAACAAAGTGCTTTATGTGAAAGTTTTTTGCTGACTTGTTTTATACAAAATCCATGAACGTCTCTTATGATAAAATGCATATACACGTTTTTATGAATGCATACATACATGATCTGCTCTAGTCAGACTCGAGAAGATCATCAGAAGCAACAACATCAGCTTCTGCACCAAATACCACCTTTACAAATCCCTCGTGATATCTATCCTCCTATATGGCTGTGAATCATGGACTCTGACAGCAGAGTTAGAGAGGAGAATCCAAGCATTCGAGAACAAGTGCCACAGAAGACTCCTCAAAATATCATACAAAGAACACAAGACCAATAACTATGTGAAAGAAGAAATCAAAAAGCGTGTGGGCCCCCAAGAGCCTTTGCTCTCCACCATAAAGAGGAGAAAGCTGAGGTGGTTTGGTCACACCACAAGACACAACACCCTAGCAAAAAACCATCCTGCAAGGAACAGTCGAGGGCAAGAGAAGAAGAGGCCGCCAAAAGAAATCATGGGTTGACAACATCAAAGACTGGACCGCCCAACCCCTGCAACACCTCCTACTAGCCACACAGGATCGTGAAGCATGGAAAAAGATCTCTGTTGCGTCTTCTCTCATGTCCCCCCTACGTCCTTTGGGACATGGGACTGAGTGAGAGTGATACATACAAGCCACAAAATTCAAGTATGTCTGAAATGTGCACGCACGCACGCACGCAACACACACACACACACACACACACACACACACACACACACACACACACACACATACACACACACACACACACACACACACACACACACACACACACACACACACACACACACACACACAATCTCTCTTTCAGGAACCAGGTGTCAACCCTCACTACACTGGCACACTCACGTGATGGCCTCAGTGTTGGCTTTTTCTGCTAGTTCAGCGATCTTCTGATTTGCCTCTTGTTGCAGACGCATCTGAAATCATTTGCAAAATAATGTGAAATGGTTGATATGTTCAGTAAAAAAAAAAAGATAAAAATATATCATAATGAAGGAGCGAGACACAGAAATTGACATTGAAAACAAAGTTTATTCAGTATAGGCCATAGCCCCTTCTGAATGGGGGTACAAATAAACATCACATAAGTAACACAAAAATATAATTGCAACAAAATATGAAATGAATGATTTTACAAACATCACTCATTCCACTGTAAAGAAACTGTAGATAATACAAGTATTAGTTATTCTTAATGCTTTCAGAGCGTCTTTTGAAAACTTTATACAGGAATATGCATACATTCTTGAGTAAATGTTCATTTTGACATGACATAAGCAAGACTGCTCGAAATAAACATGGTTCTGAATAAAATTTAGAAGGAATGTATCTTTGCCTGAGATCAAAACTAGCTGGACAGCAGAGCAAAATATGAACTTCATCTTCTTTGTCCCTTTGACACAATGGACATACTAAATTGTTATTTTTAATCTTTTTGTTACGGTTA
>CM060320.1:2193085-2198085 GCA_030674155.1 Stramonita haemastoma
ATGGGACACCTTTACCTTTTTTACTGCTGTTAGAGCTCTGAAGTTCCTCCATGGTGAGATTTTTGCATAAGTGATGTTCTTACTTCCACCGTCCCCTCCCCATTTAAGTAGCTGGATTCTGACTTTGGGGATGGTGTCTAAATACATCTCCGTGCATGCAGTTTTTGGTTTTGTTTGCTTGTTGTTGTTTTTAAACATAATTTTGTCATCCATTCCTACTGGCACAAAATGACCCACTCCTCTGAAAGGCGGAATGTGTTTTAACATGTGTGCAAGATGTTCTGCATGCATTTGCACACAGGTTTTTACCTCATAGTCTCATCCAAAGGACTTTGACAGTCAGTTCAATTTTTTTTGGGTCAAACTGGGAAGAAAAGGCAAGGCTGGGAATTGAACCCAAATCCTCATGGTTTACTTGTTAGGCAGGTGAATTTCTTATCTGTTCTGCCATCTTCTTCCTAGAAAGGGATGCCACTACTTGGCTTGATTCCTGGAGCATTTGCCCAAACAGACACTTCAGTAAGGATTCAACCCATACCTTCGGATGACTGTCAAGCCACAAGGGTGAAACTGTCTTCTGTCTAGATAGAGATGCATGTTTTAAAGTACTGGTGTTCCCCTTGTGTAAGCCAATGAATACTTGAATAGTGTAAGTAAGTCTTCAATTTTAACATCTTTCCACTTTAAGTGATACCAGACGACCCTAAGGTAGGAGACGAGAGAGAGAGAGAGAGAGAGAGAGAGAGAGGAGAGAGAGAGAGAGAGAGAGAGAGAGAGAGAGAGAGAGAGAGAGAGAGAGAGAGAGAGAGAGAGAATCTACTGTGAGGGGTGTGTGTGTGTGTGTGTGTGTGTGTGTGTGTGTGTGTGTGTGTGTGTGTGTGTGTGTGTGTGTGTGTGTGTGTGTGCGCGCTTGTGTGTGTGTGTGTATGTGTGTGCATGTCCATGTGTGTTTTTCATAAATAGTAACAGCAAATGAAAACATATTTTTACATTAACAGATCAATAAAAAATTTTAAATGTAAAGATCCCAAAAGAATTACAAGAACTACAATAAATGCCCTATAGGACTTAACAACAAACCTTTAGCAATGTCAAACGTAAGATTTACATTGTTCAAAACATTGTCAATAGAAGTCTCAGAAAAGGCAGGGAGGTAAGGTTTTAAAGTGCTACATTCAAGTATGATATGGGTATTTGAAATATATTCACCACATAAGCATTTAATATCTTTGCTGAATTTTGTCATGAAGGCATTTAATCTTATCCTGAAAAATAATGTCTTGAGTTGTCTTTCTTTGACAGCATTTGTATGAACCTCTAAGTGATCAATGTATTCAACTGTACTCTTCCCACTCGGAGTTGAATGTTGAGGCCGCTTGTTTTGCCGATACTTTTCTACAAATTTGTTTATGGATGCTTCTTCTAACAATCGATAACCCTCTTCAATGGATAAAGGGACACGCAGTACTATAGACAGACCCCTTTTCATTACGTGCACCTTTTTTTGCAGCCCCGTCAGCCCACTCATTAGAAAATAATCCTATATGTGAAGGAATCCAACAAAAGGAAACATGAATTCCTCTTAGAAGTAAAATATTTATGAAGTATTTGATGTCTAATATAAGTTTAGTAGTTTGCTTATAATTTGTAGACTTTAAGGCATACAATGCGGATTTTGAATCCACACACATTAATATATATGAAAGAAACAGTATGGGTGATCTAAAATGAAAGTCAAAGCCATGAGTATTGCTATCAGTTCAGCTGTAAAAACAGATCGATTTTTACCAACATAATATGATTTTTCTATCTTTAGTGCTGGTATAATGAATGCTGAACCTGCTTGATGATTGTCTAAAAGTGAGCCGTCTGTATAAATTTTAAGACAATGAGAGTAATAATGTTGATATGCAAATGAACATTGACTGCCATAATATTTGGATTCTCATTCTTTTTCATGTTAACATAATCTACATCAAACTGGGCTTGCTTCATTTCCCAAACAGGACTTGAATAGTGTGTGTGTGTGTGTGTGTGTGTGTGTGTGTGTGTGTGTGTGTGTGTGTGTGTGTGTGTGTGTGTGTGTGTGTGTGTGTTTGTGTGTGTGTGCATGCGTGCATGCATGCGTGCAAGTGTGCGTGCATGTGTGCGTGCATGTATGTGTGTGTGTTTGTGTGTGCATGCATGCATGCATGCGTGCATTTGTGTGTTTGTGCGTGTGCGTGTGTTTAAGCATGCATGTGTGTATGCTGCGTGCATGCATGCATGTGTGTATGTGTGTGTGTATACATCTATGCATGCATGCATGTCTTAGTGCGTGTATGCCCACAAAGTATACAAGTTTAGGTGTGTCTGTGAAATAAATTTCAGCAGGACAAACAGCTATGAACAGCTGAACCTGATCTTTCAACTTCAGACAAGACCAGAGCACACACAAAAAATACGCAAATCATTTTTTTTTTTGCTTTTTGCTTACATGTGACCGTTTCTTTCCTCACCATGAAGGCAGCTGCATTCCCACTTCAGAGATGAAAAATGAGGACCTAAAACAGCATTATAACTGATCAACACAAGCCGTACCTGTAAAACAGCATTATAACTGATCAACACAAGCCGTACCTGTAATCTTGCTTTGATTTTTCTGATATGTTCCAGTTGAGCCTCCCACACTTTGGAATTAGCGGCTGCCATTGCTGTCAGTGATTCCTGTTTCTTGGATTTCTTCCCTCCCTTCTTCCTGCAAAAGCAAATATGGAAATTGTCCATTATAAGAGTTTTTTAAAAACATTTTGGATGCAAGATATGTAAATACCCAAATACGAACATACACATCAGCAAATTAATGAACACTCTCTTTTTTCATATCAAGCTTAAAGTGACAGAACTTGTTCTTTCAATCAATGTGTGCCTTAGGGGAAATCTTATGATCAAAAGGTAGCATTATACATGTATGCATTTTTGTATTTAAACAACATTTTGACCAGGTATGTCCAGATCTAACAAGGTACGAAAATATGAATCTCATACATGCAATGATGCATACACACACACACACACACACACACACACACACACACAACACACACACATGCACACATATACACACATGGACAGACAGACAGACAGACAGACAGACACACAGACAGACACACACACACACACACACACACACACACACACACACACACACACACATCACACGTGTATATACATGCATACAAGCCTCAGATAGGAACTGAAGCTATAGCTTCTTCAATATCACTTATCAGTGATGCCCCTCACGTCTTCATTCCACACTGTTCCACCCCAAATCTTAACTCCATTGGGAGTTGTTGGGACACCACACTGAGGAGCTGTTTACCAAATTCTTCCATTCATGTCAGCTGTGTGGCTAAGCTGAGGTATCTGAAAACGGCACCCCTGTCCACTCTACAACAACCCCCCCCCCCCCCCCCCCCCCCTAGAAACCCCCCCAACCCAAACAAAACCCAACGACAACAACAAAAAACAACAACAAACAAACACCCCAAAGTTGTTTGTTCACCATTTTTTTCTTTCCACATCTTTGTCTCCCTTTCTCAGCAGTTTCCCCCAAAACAATTCCATGAGGCCAATCAGCCTAGAATGGTTTTAATCCATTACTTTGATATTATTTAGTATGCTTGCTAGATGCTTGAATCCCATACAGTGCATGTGTCATACAGAATGGGGTGTATGCGGGTTCTGAATATAATTGAAAGCCATTTTTAAATGTATTGGGTCCAATCTTTAGATTCTCCTTTGGAAACTTGAGGCTCTCTGGGGGATTTTGTGCGTCTCTTGTTGATGTGTGCACTTCACTTGTTAATTATTCTAAAGTTGACTAAGGAAAAAAAAAGAAAAGAAAGGAAAGAAAAAACAATGTTGTAATCTTCATCAATCCTAAAAGAATTTCATTAAAAAAATTGCCGTGAAAAACAATGCTGACTGTTTAAAAAACAAAACAAAAAAACAAAAGGTTCTATTTGACTCTAGATTAAAATGAATCCGCGCATTTAACTGAATAATTCAAATCTCATGGCAAAATCGGATGATCCGTTTGTTGTATCAGTATGACAAACAGAACCTTTTGAGAAAAAAAAAGAGCAGAAATGAATAGGAGATTAATCATGCGGATGAAAAATGGTAGGCCTATGTCAAAAGCAATCTTCAAAAAGTTTTTATCGGTAAACTTACCCCTTCTTCCCCTTCTTGCCCTTCTTTCCTTTCTTAGGCATTTTGTTTGTTTGTCACAGTAACAGTCAACAAAAAGGATGCTAGATGAAACACTTAATCCAACAGCTGTCTCGTCGATGTTTACATGTTCTCTCTTCAAAGCACGATGTCAACAAAAATGGCCGCCATTAATAACGTCGCCATGGGCACTCAGAGGTCTCACAATAGTGAGAGATACAAACATTTCAATTTTAAAGCATGATTGATTTCATATGAACAGAATTCTCATAAGACAGGAAATTTTGATAATATTTGCAAAAATAAAAGCAGAATTCAATGACTTTACGATGCCGTGGCTTACTGATAAAGTGAGATAACTCTGACTAAACAGCCGCGTGGAGATAGTCTGCTACTGAGATTTGTGAAGTAGTAAAGTTACTTTTTTCATCCCGATTTGCGAGAGGTAAGCAAGAGATCTTGTCAATCGTTCTCATCAGTTTTGATATTCATTTCATGATTCACAATATGTCACACGATGATCACCCAAAAACTTTTTAGGAAAATCGATCAAAGGATTTTCGATCAGCTAAGGTAAGATTGTATACACTGTTCAAATCAGCACTAACTTCATAAGCAGGTGAACAATGCCGGTTTTCATTAGCGGCATTAGTCACACAGTTGCCTTAGTGACTGTTCGCATGATATATCGGGCACTGCCAGTATTGTAGTATTCTTGATCAAGAAATGGAGAATACGCTCTCTGTCTCAGTCTGTCTTTCTGTCTATCTGTCTATCTCTCTGTTATA
>CM060320.1:2203085-2238085 GCA_030674155.1 Stramonita haemastoma
GTTTTTGAATATTTTGGAGGTAATGTAACCAGGTAATTCAGAGCCATTAGTATTGCAAAGAGCTCTGCAGTAAAGATAGAAACCCTGCTACTAATATGATATTTTTTCTCAGTGTGAAGGGTTGGTATCACAAAAGCTGCTCCAACATGTTTGTTATCAAGTTTAGATCCATCTGTGTATATTCTTAAATGATTTGAATAGTGATTTTCAATGTGCGAATTCACTAAGCTGGCAAGGATGTTAGGTGAATCACTTTTTGATAGATTTGTGTGGCATATGTCAAATGTTGGCTTATTCATTTCCCATTCAGGGGTATCTGAAAAAGAAGGTGTCATAGCGAGAATGTTTTCATTAATTTTAGAGGCTTTAAACATATTCAAAGTAAAAGTCTTTATTGATGTCAGTGATACAATTGATCTAGCACGTTTAGCAAAGTCTATGTCTGATCTTAAGTTAACTTCTTTTTGTGAAAAATTTTCGTTTGAATAACATCTCAAAACATATTTTGCAGCGCAGAATTCTCTGTGTTGGTCAAGAGGTAGCACTCCTGCTTCTTTGTAAGAGCCTAAGGTAGATGCATGAAAAGGAACTCCAGAGACAACTTAATTGCTTTACTGTCTACACTTTGCAATTTATTTAGCAATTATTGGGGAGCGCTGAAAAACACCTCTTGCCCATATGTTAGTCTTGAGCGCACTAAAGAGGAAGCTAAAGATATAAGTGATTTTGTGTTTTGCCCCCAGGGTTGTTTACATACAATTTTAAAAAAATTTAAGCTCTTCCTTGCTTTATCTAGTACATAGCTGATATGATTATACCAGGACAATTTAGAGGTTAGAATAACGCCCAGAAATTTGACATGCTGGGTGTATTGTATTTTTGTGTCATTTATAGTAAATAGAGGGAGTTTCCCTGGGTCATAACCTGAATTAAAAAGCATCATGTTTGTTTTTTCAAGCGACAAACTAAGCCCATTTTCTGTCATGAATGAACTGATTTTATTCAATTCACACTGGTAAAGTTTTTTAACATAGTTTAAAGTTCGGAGAGAAGTTTTTCGTTTTAACGTTACTTTCATCCATAAGCAAATGTCATCCGCATATTGAACTAGAACTGTATTGTTCGACAGTTTTCCTGGTAAATCAGCTATTAGTATATTAAATAAAATAGGAGCGATTACTGATCCCTGGGGTAAACCCATTTCCAAAGTTCTTGCATTTGAGTATGTACCTCATATTCTTGTTTGAATCAATCTATCTGCCAAAAAATGTTTTATGAAATTAAACATACAACCCGAAATTCCAACAGTTTGCAATTTATGTAGAAGTTGATTATGCCATACTTGTTCATATGCTTTTCTTACGTCAAAGAACGTTGCAAGGATGCTTTTACGTCTAGCAAACTGTTGTTTGACTTGTGTGGTGAGTTTTACTAAATGCTCAATAGCTGATCGACCTTTCCTAAATCCAGCTTGATTCACAGGAATGATTTTATACTTTTCACAAAAATGAACGAGATGTCTTAAAATGATCCTTTCCATGAGTTTGCATGTATGAGATGTCAGTGCTATAGGCCTGTAGCTATTTTTATCAGTTCCTGGTTTACCTTGCTTTTTAACTGGTACAACTATAGACTGTTTCCAAATAAGTGGAAGATGACCTTCAGTCCAACACTTTTGAAAAAAAAGGTATAAAAAGTTGACCCAATTAGGTGGAAGATGACGTAACATTTCATTAGAAATTCCATCAAGCCCTACTGCTGTTTTCTTAGCACATAGATTTTCAAGGCATGCCTTCACCTCCTGTAACTTAAGGGGTGCGTTAACATAATGAGTTTGTAGGTGATCAAGAACTGGAGTGTTGTGTTTGATGCTCTTTTCGTGTTCCTCTCTAAATTTTCTATTATTTTCTGACAAGCCAGTTTTACAACTGTTGTTAGCAAACATCTCCACAAAAGCTTCAGCTTTTTCAAAATTTGAAGGTAGTTCCGAGTTCTCTAGTCTAATGGGACACTGTGGTAAGTTTATGCCATTTCTCATTTCTTTTATTTTGCCCCACACTTTCTGCAAATCTTTGTAGTTTGACACCTCTGACAAACAAAAAGATGACCAGTATTCTTTCTTTGCCTGGGCAACAATTCTGTTAGATCTATTTTTGGCTTTTTTCATTTCTATGTAGTTTGATTCAGATCTATTCCTTAGATAAGCTATTAGTTTTAGTTTTCTCTCTTCTTTTGCTTTTTGACAGTTATCATTCCACCATACATTGCCAATATTTTTATAGGAAGTTATATGTTTATATTTAGGAATAGAATAATTAGCTGCAGATAAAACTGCATGTGTAAAAGATGTATACAGACTATCTATATGTTGGCTGTCCATATCTGGTATGTTACATGATAGCAAAAGATTTGCAAATTTTTCCCAGTTAGCACGTTTATAATTATACTTAGGAACTTTATCCTTTGTGGAATCTGTTAATAATGATCTTTCGATTTCCACTCTTGTCACAATTGGCAAATGATCACTGTTGAGGGAATCGGTTAATGGATTCCACTCACATTGTGGTACTAATTCAGGTGAGACCAAGGTTAAATCAATGGCAGTTGCCCTGTGATTGGAATTGTCAGGTATGCGTGTTACACGGCCATCATTTAAAAGATATAGAGAGGAATCGACTAAATTTTCTACAAAGCGATTGCTTGTCACAATTTGACAATCTTTCTCCCAGAAAGGCGAGTGAGCATTAAAGTCGCCTACAATGATATACTTCTTGCCATGATCTTCCTGTAATGTACGGAGCCATTCCGTGTTAACATCAGTGGGCCCTTGGGGCAATAAACAGACACAATGGTTAGCAATGAGCTATTAAAAGGAATAGATACAGCACATGAGTGTAAGTTAGAAATATGGAGTGGAGCAGGACTGGGGTATGTAGTGTATATCACCCCTTTACGTACATAAATGGCTGTGTTAATTTTGCCAGTGGTATCAGCCTGCTGATGGATAGGAGGATAGAAATAACCAGATATTTTAGGTAATTTTTCTCTTGTTATGTTTAGCGACTGAATGGCTAGGATTTCATATTCATTTTCTGCAAGATGTTGGACGAGATTATCACAGTTTCTGTTCAGTGATCGACAATTCCATTGGAATATTTGAATACCTTTTCCCATTATACACTGATTGCTTATAAGTGGATAAATAATACTAGAGTTTACTTCAATTTAAACATAGACATAAACAAACAAACCAAAAAAAGATCTGACCGAAACTGTCTAAAAATTATAAGAAACTGATCAGTCAATGCATAAATCAGTATTTGAATACAATGATAAGATATAACGAGAGAAAATACTGTCTAACAATTATGCAATAGATTAAATAACTTTGAACTGAGAACAAACTGAAAAGTCAGTAATGATGGAGCACAAAAATTCCTCAGCAGGAAAAGACTTGAAATGAGAGAATAGTCTGCTATATACTCAGGGGCGAGGAAAAGTTGGTGCATGGCTATGCCAGTTAATAATACACAGGCCAGTCATAGAAGGCATCGTAGTTGGAATACATGCTTCTGTAGGGTAGACAGGGTAAGACTGGAGACGGTGGAACCTGTGTGAGTGAGATGGTTTCAGGGGAGTTTTCCAAAGAAGATGACGCACGTGCCTCCCTATATTGCCTGCAAGGATGCTGGAACCTCTCGCACTAGGATGGATGCCGTCTCTAAGATGGTATGGATGAAAGTTGGTGTTTCTAACAAAGGTGATATTGTCTACCTCAAATAGTTCAGATGTGACCACGGCATTAAATAGCTGTCGTTTCACTTCTAATTGGGAATCCTTAACGGCAGTAACTTTGCTGATAACAAATCGTGATTGGGGATTTTTCTTGGCCACATCTCTGAGGGTGGTGACAAAGGTTTTGCTCAGATCAAAGACATCTTTTGTTTTGAGGTCATTGATGCTGCTGTGCACCACGACTACATCAGGTTTCTTTATTGATGTTGTGACAGCCTGGAGTGATTTTTGTACATCGGAAAGAGTAGGTGCTTTTTGCAGGGAGGCATTTATGTCATAAGACTTCCCAAGTCGTTCTCCTTCCACTTGGCTCAGGACTGAGTCATGCAGAATGAGAACTTGCGGAAAGTGAGTTTTGTTCTGCTTGGGGTGGACTGCAGTTCTTTTCTTTTTGACGTCATTACTAGCCATGATGTCAGAACCAAAAGACGTACTTACGCTGCAGGTCGACTTGCCTTTCTGTAACCCTGTGGGCCTAGATGGTTGACGGCGACTGGGCGTGTTGGTTGCCCTAGGCCTAGTGGCACTCATCTGTCCTGCCCGTGGAGGGGAGCCGGCAACCTCAGCGTAAGTACGGCTTGGTGGGCTTGGTGTCTGGCTGTCGGTTTGCGTCCCTGTGGTTACCATGGGAACTCGACTGGATCTGGTCTTCTGGTTTTCGTCTCTGACCTCGTTCAGCGTTGTTTCCAGTGACGAGACGCGTTCACATAGGGTCAGTATAATTTGTGTGAGGTGTGTGTGTGTGTGTGTGTGTGTGTGTGTGTGTGTGTGTGTGTGTGTGGTGTGTGTGTGGTAGAGGATACATGTATGTATGTGTGTAAAGATGTACGCATGTGTACAGGCATTTCAATTTGTATGTGGTGTTGCCAATGGTTCCGTCTTCATACTTGAATCATCATCACAATGTTTAAGTGGATCAGTGCTTCAAAGTTTTAGTTTACCAAGCCATGTGGTGTTGAATGTCTATATATATAGAAAGATAGTCTGAAGTACTTACTTATAAATACTAGTTATAGAATAGACCTCATCTGAAACCATGGCCAAAACTCAGCTTGGTAGTTTGCTTTTTTTCTCCAATATTGGATGAACATGTTCCACCACCTGTTGCAAAGAATCAGTATGATTTGTGTCTTCAGAATGTGATTAAGTATTTGTTCTGAATGTTTCATATTGTCTTATCTTCAGTAGTACTGCACCTGTCAGAATTTCTTTGAATGAGATAATAAAGTTGTCTTGAGTGTTGAATATAATATATCACTGGCTGTCTATCTATCTAGCTGACTATCCCTTAGTCTGGTGACCGTGGGGGCACCCCTGAAGACTTGACAACCAGTTCCCTTCATTCCTCTCTCTGTTCTGCCTTTCTAAAAATTTTGTTGAGTTCTAGGCCTGTCCATTTACTGGTGGTGTCCTCCCATCTCTTCCTTGGTCTGCCTCTTTTTCTTCCTCCTTGGACAGTGCCTTGCAGAATTGTTTTTGCAAGTCCTTTTGATCTTGTGACATGCCCATACCATTTAAGTTTATGCTTTTTGGATAGTAGATTGATAGAAGGTTTTTGTAGGGACCACACACACACGCACACACGCACGCACCACACACACACACACGCACACACACACACACACACACACACATGCACATGCCCCGCACGCACGCATGCACACATGCACACTGGCTGTGGGATGTGAACTAAGTGCTGGCAAGAGCATCAAGCTCTATGATCCTATGCAGGTTTCATACCAGTCCCTAAAAGATCCTGAAAAATCCCTTTTTGGGGGGCAGGGGCATCTCTTTCAAGGTCTTAAAACCCTTTAAACTCAGATATAAGAGGGAAGGTGGCAGGATCGTTATGTTGTTCACCTGCCTAACAAGTTAACCGTGAGGTCCTGGGTTTTTATCCCTTGGGGTAAGGGCATAGGGGAGGGGAGAGGGGGACAACAATAAGCCCTCAGCTACTATATATATATATATATATATATATATATATATATATATATATATATATATATGCCCCCAGTTGCTTAAAAACACAAAGGTTTGTGTGTGCAATTGTTTTGATATGAGTTTTTGAAGGCCAAGAGAGGGTTAGGGATGGGGTGGGGGTGGAATCTGTGTGTAAAGGATAGGGGGGGGGGGGGGGGGGGTAAGTAGAAGCCAGGATGGGATAGAGTGTTGTGGGGGGTGGGGAGGGAGGGGAGGTTTAGAGGCCAGGAGAACAGTCCCCACAATGGGGATCAGGTGTGATGGCAGGGAAGAAGACCGGCAGCTGAAAAGAGGAGAGATGAAGGTGTGAAGGTAGGGGGGGGGGGGGGGGGGGGGGGGGGGGTGAAGAAGTTTTATCACTGGTGGATCATGACTCATTGATGACTTGGTTTCTTGTCACTTTTCCTCCCTCCCCTCCCCTCCCTTCCCTGCCCTTATCTTCTCCTGCCTTTCCAGGTGCATGCACGCATGCCACACACACACACATTCACACACACACATGCACACACACACATGCATGCACATATACACACACTGTGTATATATATATATAGTGACAAAAAAGTAGTGGAGGGAAAACAAGTGCGGGTATATATATATATATATAAACACACACACATGCATGCACACACACACCACGCACGCATGCACGCACACACGCACACACACGCCACCACACACACCACACCACACACCACACACACACACACACACACACACACACACACACACCACACACACACACAACCACTCTTTCTCTCATTCCTTACAGCAGTTGTTTTGCATCCCACTGTGTTGTTGACAATATAATTTATGCAAAATTTTGTGTCCTTAAATAGTACTACCTTCTCTATCCCCCCCCCTCCCCTCCCCAACACTCCTTTTACCCAATGGCCATGAGTTTATGCCGTTTTAATTAAAACTGAATAGGCCTGTGATGTTGGGAATGGTGTGCTGATAAAGCAACACAGAACACACTGAGCTCAAAGTTCAATGATCTGTAGACATTGACTTGAGAACCACGATTCAACGAATAGAGGAGAGGTAACCACTCTGTGTTGCGTTTTATTTATTCAGCTATTCATTTATTATTCATTTATCTATTCTGTCATTTTGAGGATAATGGATTAAGCACTCATGTGTTTTTTAAAAATTTTTTTTAGATCCAGTCCCTCCATATATATGCAGTTTTGTCAGTTTTGTCATCCATTCTCACCGGCACAGGATGGCCTACTCTTCCAAAAAGCGGAATGGGTTTTAACGTGTGCGCAAGATGTTCTTTGTGTGTTTGCACATGGGCCATCGGTTTATAGTCTCATCTAGACTAACTGTATGCATTAGCTCAAGTTATACTGTTCTTGGGTTCATTTCTTTGGAACTGCAGAAAAGAAATTAAGATTTTTTTCATGAAGAAGATGACTCATAACTGAAACAGAAAGAATAAAGTGTCATCTTCAAATACTTGTAATCCAACGTTTTAGCTTTGTTTAAATGCCAAAAGAAGTAGAAAAAGTTACCTTTAAAATTTTTTTTTTTTAAGTGAGTTGTGTAAATGTGTTTCGAAAGGTCTTTGATTTTCTTCAAAAGTTCAATTTCTTTTCTTTTTTTCATTCCTCAGCTAGAACTCTGAAGTTCACCAATGGTGAGATTTTGTGTATGCAACCATTTTTTCCCACCATGAAGGCAGCTGTATTCTGACTTTGAGAATAAGAATCTCTGTATGAACGCTGGCATCTAAATCTGGATTTTTCATGTTGCAGGCCTGTCCCTTTTTCTTTTGCCACTAATCCCCCCCCCCCCGCCCCCCGGCCATCCACCCATTATTTCAATCAAACAGTCAGTGATGTGAAGAAAAATGTGGCTTTTGATGACAGGCCAGGAGAATTTAGGGTCTGGAAAATGTGTATTAGAGGGTGTGGAAAATGTCAGGAAAATGTGTATTAGAGAGTCGTTAAAATCTCATGAAAATGTGTATTAGAGGATGTGGAAAATGTCAGGAAAATGTGTATTAGAGGGTCTTAAAAATGCCAGGAAAATGTGTATTAGAGGGTCTTTAAAATGTCAGGAAAATGTGTATTAGAGGGTGTGGAAAATGTCAGGAAAATGTGTATTAGAGGGTGTGGAAAATGTCAGGAAAATACATGAAAAGGTCTGGAAAATGTCAGGAATTTTGTTTGCTCAAACTTGTCAGAACTCAGACTTAGCCACCAACCAGGCCAAAGTTGAAGCATGGCTACCTTCATGGTGGGAAAAAAAAGCAGTCGCATATATATATATATATATATATATATTATATATATTATATACACACATATATATATATTCTTTCTATCTATCTATCTATCTATCTATCTATCTATCTATCTATCTATCTATCTATCTATCTATCTATCTATCTATCTATCTATATATCTATCTATATATCTATCATGTGTGTGTGTGTGTGTGTGTGTGTGTGTGTGTGTGTGTGTGTGTGTGTGTGTGTGTGTGTGTGTGTGTGTGCACATGCTGACATGTGCACACGTGCGTTAGAATGAGATCTAGAGCATTTATGATTTTCGCCATTTCCTTTGACTGTAGACTTTTCTAGATAGAGTACCCTTTTTCTTGCATTCCAAGCTGTTGCCAAAGGGCTTTGAGAGAGCTAATTTGTGATGAACACTTGAGCCTCAGGACAGCTCACTTTACTCATGGCTTTGCTAGTCTGAGAAATGAATTAATATCATCAGTCCTATCATGCGATGAAGCAAGAGGGAAAGTGTGAGAGCTTTGAAGGGAAGGCTCTTACTGGTGGTAGTGTCATATTTCCTGATAAACATGTCATCCCACTTCTGTGAAAGGTTGCCAGCTTAAAATGATTGAAATAGCGTTTCTAGAACTTTGGATATCTAAGGGGGGGGGGGGGGGGTGAAGATGTGTGTGTGTGTTTGGGGGGAGGTAGAGGGAGGAGGGTGTTGTGAGGGGGTGGGTGTGTGTGCATGGGTGTGGGGGGGATGTTGATGGGGATTGTGTGTGTGTGTGTGGATGGGTGGGTGGATGTAGGTGTGTATGTGCCCACTGCACGCACAAGTGCATGTGTGCATGCGTGTGTGTGTTTCTGTGTATGCGTGTCATGCGTGTGTGTGTTCGTGTATGTGTACACGTGTGTCCTTGTGTGCATATAAAATGCATATCATATAATAATAATATCTATGCAGATGTTTGTGACAGTATGAGTGTATGAGTGTGTCTGTGTCTGTGTGTGTATCTGTGTGTTTACACTTGTGTCCATATAGGCCATGAGTTTGTGTATGTTTGTGTGCACCTCTCTGTGCATGCGTATTGTATGTTATACTTGTATGTGTGATAAATGCCAATGTGACTATACATGTAAACTTGTAAATGACTTGGTGAAGGAACAGCACATGACAAGTTCAACACAGAGCAAGACTACACAGTACATTTCATCCCAACTCATGCATACTGTACAATAATCACCCCCTCTTATCAGACCATCATCAGGACCATAGCAATTACCATCCTACACATCAAAGAGGTACAACACACACACACACACACACACACACACACACACACACACACATCCCACACACACACACACACACACACAACACACACACACACACATCCCCACCACACACACACACACACATACACCCACACACACTCCCCCCCCCACCTCACCTACACACTCACCACCACACACAACACACACACACACACACACACACACACACCACACACACACACACACACACACACACACACCACCACACACACACACACACACACACAACACACACACACACACACACACACACACACACACACACACACACACACACACACACACACACACAACACACACACAACACACACACACTCACCATTTCAGCATGAGGTCCTCTGTGGAGATTCAGCGAGGAATCATGGAGATAAATTTTCAAACCAAAACAGACTTTCACATCATTCCCCGGTTCGAGTCTTGCCAGCGTCGTTTCTTCATTTTCATGCGTGTGGCCTCGTGACTGCCACCCTGTGTCATGGCGAGGGTGGTTTGTCGCTGCTGCTGCTGCTGCTGCGTAATGTCTTCTGGCCCAGATGGTGGGAGTGGGGATTAGAATCAATCAGATTTGCAGCCTCCATCATGGGCAATCAATGAGGGTGTGTGTGTGTGTGTGTGTGTGTGTGTGTGTGTGTGTGTGTGTGTGTGTGTGTGTGTGTGTGTGTGTGTGTGTAGTGTGTGTTGTGTGTGTGTGTAGTGTGAGTGTGTGACTCTGCACACTTTAGCAGCTTAGTTCATCAATGTTGGGGAGGGGTTTGTAAATGAAGTGTGACTGTGTGAACTGTGCCCTGATGATGTCTGGTTGACAGCAAATGCTTTTTCCATTGTTTATGTGCAAGGCTTACATGTTGTATGTTAGAATATTGCTATTATATGTTACACTGTTGTTATATATTAGAATGTTGTTATTATATGTTAGAATGGTGTATGCTGTGAAATATTATTCTGAGATTGTCTTCATCTTTCATAAGCTCTTAGTTAAGTTGGTGTAACATCCAGTAGTCTTCATCTTTCATAAGCTCTTAGTTAAGTTAGTGTAACATCCAGTAGTCTTCATCTTTCATAAGCTCTTAGTTAAGTTAGTGTAACATTCTGTAGTCTTCATCTTTCATAAGCTCTTAGTTAAGTTAGTGTAACATCCAGTAGTCTCCATCTTTCATAAGCTCTTAGTTAAGTTAGTGTAACATCCAGTAGTCTTCATCTTTCATAAGCTCTTAGTTAAGTTAGTGTAACATCCAGTAGTCTCCATCTTTCATAAGCTCTTAGTTAAGTTAGTGTAACATCCAGTAGTCTCCATCTTTCATAAGCTCTTAGTTAAGTTAGTGTAACATCCAGTAGTCTCCATCTTTCATAAGCTCTTAGTTAAGTTAGTGCAACATCAGTAGTCTTCATCTTTCATAAGCTCTTAGTTAAGTTAGTGTAACATCCAGTAGTCTCCATCTTTCATAAGCTCTTAGTTAAGTTAGTGTAACATCCAGTAGTCTTCATCAGAGAGGGGAAAAAAATTCCCCGAAATGGAGTATGGTTGCCTATAATTATGGGTGAGGTGGTTGAAAACACTATCTGATGAATGTGATTATCATTTTTTAATGTATTCGTTTTATTCTCTTTTTTGAGGATAATGGAATAAGTGCTCGTGTGCTTTTTTACATCCAGTCCCTGTGTATATGCAGTTTCTGCAAATTTTGTCATCCGTTCCCACTGGCACACAATGGCCTACTCTTCCAAAAGTGCAAGATGTTCTGCATGCATTCGCACATGGGACCTCAGCTTTTAGTCTCATCTGAAGGACTTTAGGCCACTACATGTTGCAAAGAATGTCCAGTTGTGTCTTGAGAGTTTTGATTAGTGTTTTAAGCACTAGGGTATAGCGTCCATGGCATGAGGTTTTCATGTGTGTGTGTGTGTGAGATATCAGGTGCATGTTCTCACACAGGACCTGGGTGTACAGTCTCTCTCACCTGAAGTAAGGACACACAGGGCAGGCAGTGGATTCACAGCCAGTGTTCAAAAGCTCCAGGGAACAACAGACGCTGTAGCCCAGTGGTTAAGACTGCATGACTCAATCCCATGGGTTCATGAAGTAACGGGGCTCAAATCTTAGCTTTGGCATCTGGTGAATTAAGGGAGATTTTTTTTACAATCTCCAAGGTCAACATCAAGTGCAGACCTGCCAGTGCCTTAATTCCCTTCATGTGTACATGTATGTACATATGCAGAAGATCAAACATGCAGGTCAAAGATCCTGTAATTCATGTTGGTGTTTGGTGGGTTATGGAAACACGAACATACCCAGCATGCATCCCTGAAGTTGGAATGTGGCTGCCTTCATGGTGGGCATAAAACGTGGCATATATGTATACATGAAGGAAATTAAGGCACTGGCAGGTCTGCACTTGAAGTTAACCTGGGTGCATACACACGGGGACTGGATGTAAAAAAAAAAAAAAAGCACATGAGTGCTTATTCCATTATCCTCAAAAGAAAAGAATACAATAAAAAATAACAATTGGATCAGGAATTTGATGCTCCAACTCTTGGTAGTTCCAGTTGTATATTACAGCTGCCTCCAAAAATGTTTGTCAGTGCATCTGGATGTGGAGAGAAACACCATTCCCACACCTGTACTGACTCCCAGCCATGAGAGTTGTTTTTGGAACAGCTTGTAGAGAGAGATTGCTAATCTTTCTTCCCAAGGGTTACAGATAAGCATTGACATACTTTTTTTTCATCCAGCCCTTGCCCTGAGGAGGGACTGTTGTTAAGAAAGAGACAGACAGACAGACAGACAGACAGACAGACAGACAGACAGACAGAGAGGCAATAACAATGACAAAGGTTTATTGTGATAAGCAAGAGGGAGGGAGGGAGAGAGAATCAAATCAAATTTTTAAAAAAATTATCAAATCAAAATTTTATTTCCAGATGGTACATTGAGTAAGCAATAAATTTGCTTTTTTCATCAAGCTATCTAAAAGAGAGAGAGAGAGAGAGAGAGAGAGAGAGAGAGAGGAGAGAGAGAGAGAGAGAGAGAGAGAGAGAGAGATGTATGGCCTGATTCTTTCAGTACATTTGTTGTTTTTGTTGTTATCATGTGTGTGTGTGTGTGTGTTGTGTGTGTGTGTGTGTGTGTGTGTGTGTGTATGTGTGTGTGTGTGTGTGTGTGTGTGTGCGTGTGTGTTTTATGTAACAGGTGTTCAGCTGACAAACCACACGATGGCTGACGGGGACAGAGAAAGTGCAGTGGCGGGGAATGATGAGAGGGGAGGACAAGCAGACGTCAGACCCACACCTGCACGCCACAACAACGCTCACCCCACTCACCGCAGCAGCAGCAGCAGCAGCAAGGAAAAGGGGGAGCTCACCAACGCTGAAAACTGCCGTCTGCAAAAATCATCATCGTCAACCCGGTCAGAAGCCCCACACCCAGAGAAGAAGGCGGACAGCGACGTGTCCAGCAAAGGCGTTTTGGAAAGCGTGTCGTTCAGAGTGATGTCCATCTCCACAGCGGTGATCGGCATGGTGTGTGCTGTCTCCCTCTATCGCTCCTACGCAGTCCTGCCCTCACAGCCGCCTGACTCCACAATGTTGGAGCTGTTAGAAAAACACGGGTATTTGGGGGATCGGGACATCGTCATCCAGAAACACAGGTATGGGAGCCCCAGTCTCCTGACGCAGGACTCCAAACAGAGGCTGGTGGCCGAGTGGTCTCAGAGAGACCTGCATGAATCTGAGACACCTGAATTTGGAGAGACGGGGCAGGGAGAGAAAGGGGTGGGTGGGGGTGGTGGTGAGGGGGAGAAGGACAGGGGGGAGCGGTTTGTCGTGGTTTTTGATGCGGGAAGCACAGGCACACGGTTGCATGTCTATTCTTTCAAGTATGAAAACGGAGGTAAGTGTGTGTGCTTATTTTATTAAGGTAGCTTTAAAAAAAAAATTGCAGTTTATATTTTAAAAGCTTGTTTTTCTCTATATTGTGTTAATTTTGTTCTTTCTTTATCATATCATAAATACTTTTAAAAGTTTTTTTTAATTTGGACCGTTGACATGTCTCATGGGTGGAACTAAAGTTTTCTTTTACAGTTTTTGTTTTTCACTCTTTAAAGAATTTTTTTCTGTCAAAAATGCATCTTGAATCTGTAAGTAAAGTGAAAAAAAACAACAAACAAGAAATCGAATAACATAACAGAGTATATTGTGACCACTACAAAATAATCAGTTGTATTTCAAAATCATTAACAATATTTGTTTGCTTTACAAGATTCAGCAATGTATTAATTCTTTACATTAACTATTATTATCATTATCATTATCATTATCAATATTATTATTATTATTACTATTATTATTATTGTCATCATCACACCTGTACTTTGCAAGTCAGTGTCAGTTCAAAAGTAGTGAGTGTTAGCTATGTTTTCTCACCCACCCACCAAACACACACACACTACTCCTCCCACTCCACACACACACACACACACACACACACCCACACACACACACACTCGTACACACTCACACATACACACACACACACACACACACACACACACACACACACACACACACACACACACACACACACACACACACACACATATCCATCCCCACCCACTCACCCACCCAAACCAACACCCACCCACCCACCCATTCTCCACCCCTATTGCTGTCTATCATATAAGCAAAAAACGCATCACGCTGCTGTTAAACACCCGACAAATCAGGCCCAGCACATCTGACTACTGCATGACCCCTGACTCACACACTCTACCTGTGACATAGACATGACCCCAGAAACACACACTCTACCTGTGACATAGACATGACCCCTGAATCACACACTCTACCTGTGACATAGTCATGACCCCAGAAACACACACTCTACCTGTGACATAGACATGACCCCAGAATTACGCACTCTACCTGTGACATAGTCATGACCCCTGAATCACACACTCTACCTGTGACATAGACATGACCCCTGACTCACACACTCTACCTGTGACATAGACATGACCCCTGACTCACACACTCTACCTGTGACATAGACATGACCCTGACTCACACACTCTACCTTTGACATAGACATGACCCCAGAATCACACACTCTACCTGTGACATAAAGACCCCTGACTCACACACTTTACCTGTGACATAGTCATGACCCTGAATCACACACTCTACTGTGACACAGACATGACCAGTGAATTACACACTCTACCTGTGACATAGACATGACCCCTGAATCACACTCTACTGTGACACAGACATGACCAGTGAATTACACACTCTACCTGTGACATAGACATGACCCCTGAATCATACACTCTACCTGTGACACAGACATGACCCCTGACTCACACACTCTACCTGTGACACAGACATGACCCCTGACTCACACACTCTACCTGTGACATAGACATGACCCCTGACTCACACACTCTGCCTGTGACACAGACATGACCCCTGACTCACACACTCTACCTGTGACACAGACATGACCCCTGACTCACACACTCTACCTGTGACATAGACATGACCCCTGAATCACACACTCTACTGTGACACAGACATGACCAGTGAATTACACACTCTACCTGTGACATAGACATGACCCCTGAATCATACACTCTACCTGTGACACAGACATGACCCCTGACTCACACACTCTACCTGTGACACAGACATGACCCCTGACTCACACACTCTACCTGTGACACAGACATGACCCCTGACTCACACACTCTACCTGTGACACAGACATGACCCCTGACTCACACACTCTACCTGTGACATAGACATGACCCTGACTCACACACTCTGCCTGTGACACAGACATGACCCCTGACTCACACACTCTGCCTGTGACACAGACATGACCCCTGACTCACACACTCTACCTGTGACATAGACATGACCCCTGAATCACACACTCTACTGTGATACAGACATGACCAGTGAATTACACACTCTACCTGTGACATAGACATGACCCTGAATCATACACTCTACCTGTGACACAGACATGACCCCTGACTCACACACTCTACCTGTGACACAGACATGACCCCTGACTCACACACTCTACCTGTGACACAGACATGACCCCTGACTCACACACTCTACCTGTGACACAGACATGACCCCTGACTCACACACTCTACCTGTGACACAGACATGACCCGTGAATCACACACTCTGCCTGTGGCACAGACATGACCCCTGACTCACACACTCTACCTGTGGCACAGACATGACCCCTGACTCACACACTCTGCCTGTGACACAGACATGACCCCTGACTCACACACTCTGCCCCGCAGGCCTGAAGCTGAGCAACGAACTGTTCCAAAGCCTGAAGCCGGGCCTGTCGGAGTTTGTGCAGGCCCCCATCGCGGTGCAGCCACGCTACAGCCCATGCTGCAGGCGGCCATGCAGAAGGTGCCTGCAGCGCTGCACAGCAGCACGCCCCTGGTCTTCAAGGCCACAGCGGGGTTCAGGCTGCTGCCTCCCTCTGGGGCCTCTGCTCTGCTGGTGGAGGTGATGGGACAATGGCCTGTGTGTGTGTGTGCTGGGGTTTTTTGGGGGGAGAGGGGGGTTTATATTATTTATTTATAAAGTTTTTATTTCAAAGGAAAATGGAATAAGCACTCATGTGCTTTTTTTTTTTTACATCCAGTCCCTGTGAGTATGCAGTTTTGTAAACTTTGTCATCTGTTCCCACTGGCACACAATGGCCTACTCTTCCGAAAAGCAGAACATGTTTTAATGTGTGTGCAAGATGTTTTGCGTGCATTTGCACATGGGGTCTCAGTTTATAGTCTCATCCGAAGGACTTTGGGGGAGAGTGGAGTCAGCACAGATGTTAACTCCAGGGGAAAAATCCTCTTGAACGAGATTCAAACTCAGGTCAGCAGATCATGAGCACATCACTCTGACCACCAGGCTATCCCGTCCCCACCTTGTAGAGGGCATGAACATGTTTCTGTGTGTTGGAGGTCTGTGTGATGATAGGGTTCTTGGGAGAGGACGAGGTTGGAGGTCTGTGTGCTGATAGGGTTTCTTGGGAGAGGACGAGGTTGGAGAGGAGGAGGTGGGGATTGGGAGTGGGAGGAGGGGCCAAATGATGTGGCAGGGATGATGAATTCATTGCTGTTGATTATTGTTGGTCACATTACTGTCATCATTATCAGCACTGTTGTTACATAAATCATCATCAACATCATCATTGTTGTTGTTGTTATTATCAGCATCACTATTATCATTACTACTACTGCTACCTCTACCATCATTCTGATGTACAGCTGTATCTGTCTGTCTGTCTGCTTTCAGATCAGGAAGCAGCTGGCTCACACAAATTTCCTGTACAGACCTGAAGATGTCAACATTCTGTCCAGTGAGGAAGAAGGTGAGAGCATAGACACCCTGTCTGTCTGTCTGTTTGTCTGTCTGTCTGCCTGTCTGTCTGTCTGCCTGTCTGTCTGTCTGGTCTGTCTGTCTGTCTGTCTGTCTGTCTGTCTGTCTTTCAGTCAGCCAACAGGTTGGGGGTGATGAGTCGCTCAGTCCATTTGTCTGTCAGTCAGGTGGTCACTCCCTCTGTGGAGTACAGATTGCATGCTGGGTATGGTAATGCCCCCCCATTCATTTTCCTTTTTTCTTTTCTTTTTTTCAGGGCTGTATGCATGGATCACTATCAACTATCTCACTGGTGAGTCCATTTTTTAAATTTCATTTGTTGTTGTTTGAACAAAAAAAATTGTCTGTATTTATATGAAGATTAAAAAAAGAGAGTACAATTTGATTCCAATTGATCTGATTCTCCCAATGAAAAAGTTTTTTGTTTTTGTTTTATTTGTTCTTTTTTTTTTTTAGGATAATTTAATAAACGCTCACATGCTTTTTTGTGTGTTACATCCAGTCCCCCTGTGTATGCTGTTTTGTCAATTTGATCATCTGTTTCAAACAGCACGCAATGGCCTACTCTTCCAAAAAGCAGAACAGATTAAATGTGTGCAGTGCACAAAATGTTCTGTGTGCATTTGCACATGGAATCTCAGTTTATAGTTTCATCTGAAGGACTTTTGGGGGAAGTGGAGTCAGCACTGATGTCAACTCCAGGGGAAAAGATCCCCTTGACTGGGATTTGAACCCAGGTCAGCAGATCACGAGCGCAGTGCATCATGCTCTGATCAACCAGACTATCCCGTCCCCCACTTTGAAGTGGTTGTAGTAGTAATAACAACAGCAACAACAATACAAATAATAGAGTGTAGACAACAGCAATCAGTCATTTATAATGCCCTTTTTGTTATAGCTCAAAGCGTAGGATTGATGGTAACTATAAGACAGAAAAAAAGAATATTCTTGCACTTAATGTTTCATTGAAAGCCCTATCCACTCACAAACATTATCATGATGACAAAATATATACATACACATTTTTGTCACACACAATACAACACATCACAAATAAAAACACTCATAAAGGTATAAAAGGTAAAGGCGTCCCATAACTTATGTTGTTGTTGGGAAGCAAGGCATCAGAGACCTCAGCTTCTCCAGGAGCCAGCATATTGAGGGTGGCATCCATCTCCTCTCCTTTGCTGTTTTACTTTGAACTGGGGGACTGTACTGAAGCCAAGGCATGCACATAGTCACCCATCCACTTGGTAAACACTCTCGATGCTGCTTAACCTTGGCTTAGGGAAAGGGAGTGCTCTGACCACTGAGCTATCCGGTCCCTAAAGACACACATAGCCACACTAAGTATCTCTGGCAACAACAATAAGGTAGAGAGAGCACTGTACATGTATGTATCAACATGACTGGGAGAGCTCTGTGTGTGTGTGTGTGTGTGTGTGTGTGTGTGTGTGTTTGGCATACATAAGGTAAGAGCACTGTACATGTATGTATCAACAGGACTGGGAGAGCTGTGTGTGTGTTGTGTGTTGTGTGTGTGTGTGTGTGTGTGTGTGTGTGTGTGTGTGTGTGTTGTGTGTGTGTGTGTGTGTGTTGGTTGTTTTGTGTGTGTGTGTGTGCATCAATAATGTAGAGCACTTTACATGCATGTATCAACATGTCAGGGACAGGTGTATGTGTGTGTGTGTGTGTGTGTGTGTGTGTGTGTGTGTGTGTGTGTGTGTGTGTGTGTGTGTGTGTCACCAGGCAAGGTGGACGGGAATTCCCAGACAGGAGCTACCTTGGACCTGGGGGAGCCTCCATGCAGCTGACATACCAGCCCCTTGACCAGGTGAGGGACTGTGTCTGCTGGGGGGGGGGGGGGGTGGCCTGTGTGATCAGCGGGGCTATAAACAACATGATGGGGGTGGGGGGGAGGTGGCCTGTGTTTTTGGCGGGGTTATAAACAACATGAAGGGGGGGGGGGGGAGGAGGGGGGGCACAGCTGTCATTCCGTTTCCCCCACTTTCAGCTCCTCTCGCTGCTGATGAATCCATCTCATCCCAGCCCAGCCTGTGCTGATTACAGCAGAGATACACCACACTGGACTTGGGTCAAAGGAGGGGTGTGCTCACTTTAGCACTGGACCCTGGACTGAGTTATGCTGAATTGTGTGCTGTGGGGGCGCTACCTTTAGCACTGGACCCTTGACTGAGTTATGCTGGATTGTGTGCTGTGGGGGCGCTACCTTTAGCACTGGACCCTGGACTGAGTTATGCTGAATTGTGTGCTGTGGGGGCGCTACCTTTAGCACTGGACCCTGGACTGAGTTATGCTGAATTGTGTGCTGTGGGGGCGCTACCTTTAGCACTGGTCCCTGGACTGAGTTATGCTGAATTGTGTGCTGTGGGGGCGGGGTCACATTTCTTCTCCTCTCCTCTCCTTTCTTATCTGACTGCACTAGCACCCAGACCACCACTCTGGGTCTAGTGGAGTTGGAGCACAAACAAGGCTCAAACAGCAACTTTTGTTTTTCTGTCTTTTTTCTTTTGTTCTTTCATTTCAAGGAAAATGGAATAAGCGCTCCTGTGCCTTTTTTTACATCCGGTCACTGTGTGTATGCAGTTTTACAAATTTTTTCGTCTAGATGGGGACATGACCTCTTGATTTCTGACCTCTATTTTTTGGATGATGTGTTATGAATATTTGATGGATTTTGTGTTGCAGAGAAAGGTTACGGAGAAGCTTCACAATGTTGATCTGATGGGCCATGACTATGCCCTGTATACACACAGGTACCTTTGGCTCTCTCTTTTTTATTCATTTATTTTATTACACCACTTTCAGTCACTGCAGATTTCTCTGCTTGAAATTCGGGCTGCTTTCCATGGGGAGAGCGTGTCGCCACAAGAGCAGTGCCACCCTTTTTTTTTTTTTTCCATGTCTGCAACTGTATTTATTTCCCTATCAGAGTGGCTTTTTTCTACAGAATTTTGCCAGGGACAACTCTCTTGTTGCCATGGGTTCTTTTACTTGCGCCATATAATTATGTGTTACACACTGGACCTTGGTTTATTGTCTTATCTGAAAGACTAGCACCCAGACCACCACCCATAGTGTAATGGATGGGGGGAAGTTTCTGGCCCAAACATGTATCAAACCACTACACACTTCTGACCTGGAATTTTGCTTTCTAGGCAGGTGCATAACCTCTAGACACCGATCCACTGCTGCATTTGTCTGAATAATGAATATAGTGATGATGATGGCGATGATGATAATTTTTATAGCAACACTTTCTTTGTATTGTGCTTTATATCAAAAATAGGGCTCAAAGTGCATTGCACAGTATAATCATAAAAGCTATGACATTAAAAATTGATATTACATTCATTGCCTTGTGACATTCCTTCTATTTTGTGATTTGTGAGTGTGTGTGTGTGTGTTGTGTGCGTGTGTATGTGTGTGTGTATGCCGCATGTGCGTGTGTTTGTGTACATGTGTGTGTAGGTGTGGTTATTATCACAGATATGCTTCATTCATACAGATATTGATACTATGTTTTTCATTCATGTGATGAATATGTAACCTTAGAAATGATAGGTATTTTCCTGTAAGTTCCTTATGAACCATGAAAGAAGATACCTTTTGATTTGATTTGACAAGATGTGGACTAATGTCTGCCATGATTCATCTATCTCACCTGTAATAATCATGTTGCAGTTACCTGGGGGTGGGGTTGCTGGCAGCTCGCAACAGCACATTCCTGAAAGGTGAGTGCACTGCCTCCTGTTGGCTGCTTCCATTTCAATTCCATCCTCCTTTTTTTTTCATTCTGTTCACTCCTGTGTTAGATGTCTGGCAAGAAGAAAGGTGGAAGGATGGTGAAGATGTTCACCTGCCTAACAAGTAAACCAAGAGGTTCTGGGTTCGATTCCCGGCCTTGCCCTTACTTTCCAGTTTGACAAAAAATCGAACTTAATGTCAGTCTTTCAGATGAGGCTAAAAACTGAGGCCCCATGTGTGAGCGCATGCAGAATATATCACCTTTCTTCACCTTCACCTGTCCTGCAGTCCTGTGGACCGTGGGGCACAACTGAAGATTTTGCAACCAGCTTCCTCCACTCCCCACGGTCCTCTGCCCTCTGTAGTAGATCGTTCCACCCAAGGCCTGTCCACTCTCTGATGTTGTCTTCCCATCGTTTCCTCTGTCTGCCTCTTCATCTCCCTCCCCTTACTGTTCCCTGTAGGACAGTCTTGGCCAGTCCAGATGATCGTGTAATGTGCACATACCTCTTTAGCTTGCGTTTTTTCACTGAAGTTAGGAGCTCTTCATATGGACCGATGACATTTTTTATTCTAGTTTTCACTTCTTCATTAGTGATGTGATCTCTCTATGAAATGCCAAGGAGTTTGCGAAAACATCTAATCTCCATTGCCTGTATCCTTCTTTCAATGTCTGCTGTTATGGTCCATGTTTCACAAGCGTACAAAAATATGGACATGATCAGGGAACGCATCAGTCTATCTTGAAGCTGATGGCAATGTTCTTATCATTCCAGAATATATTACACACACATTATAAACACTTTCCACCTTTCAGAAGAGTAGGCCATATCATGCTGGTAGGAGTCAGATGACAAAATTTCAAAAACGCATGTACACAGGTGTGGTGTTTAGACGCCATCCCTGATGTCAGAATGTGTTACCTAAATGGGGAGGGGGTAGATGGTGGCACATGCAAACATGTCACCACTGGTGGACCTCTGAGCTGTAGCCAGGAAACGAAAAAACAAACAAAAGATGTTCAGCAACAGTTGGGAGAAGCATACTTCTGAAGTACCAACCAGGTAATGTCAGGTGCCTTTTTTTTGTTTTTTGTTTTGTTTTTTCCGTTGTTGGGCTAGAGGTCTGAGGTTCACCATTGCTGAGATGTTGTGCATGTGACTGTTTTTGCCCGCCATGAAGGTAGCTGCATTCCAGCTTCAGGGGTATTGTCAGTTATGATGTTGATGTGTACCTGTGAGGTTGATGTGTACCTGTGATGTTGATGTGTACCTGAGGTTGATGTGTACCTGTGAGGTTGATGTGTACCTGTGATGTGATCTATGTGACAGGTAGTGTCAGATGTGATGTTGATGTGTAAGTACCTGTGATGTGGTGTGACAAGTAGTGTCAGGTTTGACAGTGGTGTTGATGTATAAGTACCTGTGGTGTGATGACAGGTATGTTAGGTGTGACAGAGATGTTGATGTATAAGTACCTGTGATATGACCTATCTGACAGGTAGTGTCAGGTGTGACAGTGATGTGTGTGCACCTGTGGTGTGCAGGGGAGGAGGGTGTTCTGACAGGGGACTGTCTACCAGCCAGGTATTCCGGTGTCTTCACTTTTGGAGGACAGAGCTACCCTGTCAGGTGTGTAGGCTGCCTTCTTTATCCACGCTTTTTCTGTCTTTTTTCCTGTCTTTCTTTCTTTTTTCTTTCTTTCTTTCTTTCTGTGTGTGGGCCAAATAGCTGAGTGGTCCGAGTGTTGTACTCCAGCTCTGACAATACTAAAGGCCTGGGTTCCAGTCTGGATCATTCTCTCTGTCAGAGACGATGTTTTCCCCTCAGGAGGTTCCGTTGGTTCTGACTCTCTTCTCCTGCCAGTTCTGTGGATGAGACTGTAAACTGAAGTCCTGTGTGTGAATGCGTCACAGCAGTCAGTTTCCTTCTCTTTCAGCTGCTATTCATTCCATCCAATCCCAGCCCAGTTCAGCTGGTGCGAATCATAGCAGGCACTGATAGGCACACTTGGACTAGGTAAAAGGAAGGGGTGAGCTGAATTTAGCACTCTTGACTGATTGTGTGTGTGTGTGTACAGGGGCCTGGCCTCCCCCTCCCAGGACCGGTGTTGGGAGCAGGTGGGGGCGTTCCTGTCGTCGCGCCGCATCGCCGCGCCCTGGTCGCTGGTGGGCAGGCATCACCACAGCCCCCTCTACCTCATCTCCTACTTCCATGAAGTCCTCACCTGGGCCGCAGTCCTCAGTCAGTCTGCCTCACACACACACACACACACACCCACACACACCTGTCTTCTTGTCTGTGTGTGTGTGTGTGTGGGAGGGGGGTGTGAGGGGGTAGGGTAGGGATGGGGGAGGGGTGTGTGTGTGTATGTGTGTGTGTGTGTGAGGGGGGGGGGGGGGGGGGGGGGGGGGGGGGGGGGGGGGGGGTGGGTGTATAGGGGGGTGGTGTGGGGGGAGGAGTGGTGTGGTATGTGTGTGTGGGGGGGAGTGGTGAGTGTGTTGTGTGTGTGGGGGGGAGTGGTGTGTGTTGTGGGGAGTGGTGGTGTGTGTGTGTGGGGGGTAGTGGTGTGTGGTGTGTGTGTGTGTGTTGTGTTGTGTGTGGGGGAGTGGTGTGTGTGTGTGGTGTGGGGGGGGGTGTGTGTGTGTATGGGGGGGAGTGGTGTGTGTGTGTGTGGAGGGGGGTAATGTGGTGTGTGTGTATGTATGGGTTGTTGTGTGCGTATGTGTGATGTTGTGTGTGGTGTGTGTGTGTGTGTGTGTGTGTGTGTGTGTGTGTGGTTGTTTATGTGTGTGTATCCAAGGCACAGGCTGGTTTAGGTTGTGGTATTTTGAGCCTGTTCACGTTACTGGGTTGTTTTTTTTAATGAAATCACATTGTCCACCAATAACTTCAAAAGCCAACACAAAGCCTTCTGTGCCTTATCTCATACTTTGATCTGTCTGTTGTTTTCCAGGTGAGAATGAGACGGAGCGGGTGTTGACAGTGCAAGATTATTATAAAGCCAGTTATGCAGGTAAGATTTACAACAAAAAGAAATGTGTGGTTTGTGTGATGCTGTAGATCAGCCAGAATCTATGGTGCTAGAGGAAACGTGAGGAATCCTTTGTCCTGGGTGTTGCTGAGCCCAGTGAGGACTGGTAGGAATGGTTCAGAAATCAGGCTTGTGCAAGTGAAAGGAATTGTATGCCTTGGTTTCAGGGGGACAGGATAGCCTTGTAGTCAGAACATTGCGCTGGCAATTTGACAACCCGGGTTCAATTCCCATTCGAGCAGGTTTTTCTCCTGGAGTTAACATCAGTGCTGACTCCTTTATCCCCAAAAGTCTTTCAGATGAGACTGTAAACCAAGGCCCCATGTGCAAAGCCATGCAGAAATCTTGCGCACACATTAAATCCTGTTTCACTTTTCGTAAGAGTAAGCCATTGTGTGCCGGTGGGAAAGATGACATTTACAAAACTGCACACACACGGGGACTGGATATAAAAAAGCACATGAGTGCTTATTCCATTATCCTTGATATAAAAGAATAAATAAATAAAATAAATACAGTTCCCCAGTTCACCCAACTGTCAATGGGCACCTGCCCTCTTTAGGGTCAGGGAAAGTAAAGCAGCGAGAGAGAGGAGATGGGCGCCGCCCTCAACATGCTGGCCCCTTGAGAAGGTGAGGTCTGTGATGCCTTGCTCCCTAATGACCACACAGGTTATGGGACACCTGTACCTTGACTTTACCTCCTTAGGGGGGTGGGATAGCTCAGTGGTCAGAGCACACGCTTTCCCCAACATCAAGTTAAGCAGCGTCGAGCCTGGTTACCAAGTGGATGGGTGACTGTTTACGTGCTTTGGCTTCAGTACTGTCTCCCATTTCACCCAGCTGTCAATGGGTACCTTCCCTCTTCAGGGTCAGGGAAGGTAAAGCAGCGAGGAGAGAGAGAGAGAGAGAGAGAGAGAGAGAAGAGAGAGAGAGAGAGAGAGAGAGAGAGAGAGAGAGAGAAGAGAGAGAGAGAGAAGGGCGCCGCCCTCAATATGCTGAGAAGCTGAGACCTTTGATGCCTCGCTCCCCTACAACCGCCTAGGTGATGGGACACCCTTACCTTTAGCTAAGCTGCCTGTGTGGTGTGTGGTACTGTGTGGTGTGTGGTGTGGTGTGTGGTGTGTGGTGTGGTGTGTGGTAATGTGTGGTGTGATGTGTGGTAATGTGTGGTGTGTGGTAATGTGTGGTGTGTGGTAATGTGTGTTGTGAGGTGTGTGGTAATGTGTGGTGTGTGTTGTGTGGTGTGGTGTGTGGTAATGTGTGGTGTGTGGTAATGTGTGGTGTGTGGTAATGTGTGGTGTGGTGTGGTGTGTGGTAATGTGTGGTAATGTGTGGTGTGTGGTAATGTGTAATGTGTGTTGCAGCCTGCAAGTCCCCCAGTGCAGAGCTGCCCTTCCTGTGCCAGGACCTGACCTACATCACGCGGCTGCTGGGGGAGGGCTTCATGCTGTGGCACAGACCCCTGCAGGTAGGTGCTGTCCTCACCTGCCCCCACACACACACCTACACTTAGGCTTCATGCTGTGGCACAGACCCGTGCAGGTAGGTGCTCTCCTCACCTGCCCACACACCTACACTTAGGCTTCATGCTGTGGCACAGACCCGTGCAGGTAGGTGCTCTCCTCACCTGCCCACACACCTACACTTAGGCTTCATGCTGTGGCACAGACCCCTGCAGGTAGGTCCTCTCTCACCTGCCCACACACACACGCCTACACACCTACACTTAGGCTTCATGCTGTGGCACAGACCCCTGCATGTACGTCCTGTCCTCTCCCACACACACACCTACACTAGTACTGTTCTGCAGGAGATTGGGTGTGGTTCTGTTTTTTTAAAGCTTGTATGTCTGATTTAGGGGACGGGATAGCTCAGAGGTCAGAGCACTCACGTTCCTCCAGCCAATGTTAAGTAGCATTGAGTGTGGTTACCCAGTGGATGGGTGACCATTTGCACGCCTTGGCTTCAGTACAGTTCCCCCAGTTCACTCAGCTGTCAATGGGCACCTGCCCTCATTTGGGTCGGAGAAAGTAAAGCAGTGAGGAAGAGGAAATTGGCACAGCCCTCAATAAGCTGGCCCCTAGAGAAGCTGAGGTCTCTGATGCCTCGCTCCCCTACAACCACCTGGGTTATGGGACACCTTTACATTTACCTTTTTATGTGTGATTCAGATTCAGAATATTTTATTACTGTGTGGCAGGGCGGTAATTAGATTACTTCCCTTGCATTCGGAACTGCCAATCGCAGCGTCGTGGGTGTAACGTTTGGATCCACACCTGTGAATTGTGCGACGTTCTGTATCGTTGGGGGGTGGTCGAAAGCCGTCCTCTGCATGCACTTTGCCCGTAGCGTTAAAATGTAGTATTTATGCAGCCTCTTTTTAGAGGCCACATTCCCACTGTCTGACCGTGCTGTCGTTGCCGAGAAGTTGTACAGAGTCGCGGCAGATCAAATATCTGCACTCTGTTACAAAGTGGCGTCGCCGACAGGATGGAAAGAACTTGGAGCTACTGATCTGAGCGTCAAATACGCTGGTCAGTACCCACTGTGCCTCGGGACGCGGCACAAAGTCAGCGGTGGTGGATGTGGCAGGGCGGTAATTAGATTACTTCCCTTGCGTTCGGAACTGCCAATCGCAGCGTCGTGGGTGTAACGTTTGGATCCACACCTGTGAATTGTGCGACGTTCTGTATCGTTGGGGGGTGGTCGAAAGCCGTCCTCTGCATGCACTTTGCCCGTAGCGGTAAAATGTAGAATTTATGCAGCCTCTCTTTAGAGGCCACATTCCCACTGTCTGACCGTGCTGTCGTTGCCGAGAAGTTGTACAGAGTCGCGGCAGATCAAATATCTGCGCTCTGTTACAACTGTTTAAGTCATGTAGACTCATTTGACACAACAAAATAAATATCAATTTTAATTACCTCTCTGCCCAAAATGATGTTGACTGAAAATGTGTTGCATTCTACTTCTATTTTTTTCTTTTCTCAAAAAAGTGCGTGTGTTGTGTTTATATGTAGAGAGGCAGGCAGGTATGGATGTAGGAATATAGACATGCATATATCATGTACACATGCATACATGCACTCACATGCGCACATGCTTGCACACATGCATGTTTGCATACATGTGCACGCACACACAATTAATCATGGTAAGTTATATGTGTTGGAGTGAAAGATTTGCAGACAGCGCATAGAGCTGCTAATGCAAGATAATGTGGCATACAACAGTAAATCATCATTGTCATCATCATCATTGCCATTGACATAGTCATCATCATCATCATCATCGTTGACATAGTCATCATCATCATCATCACCATCATCATTGACATAGTCATCATCATCATCATCATTCACATAGTCATCATCATCATATCAACATCGTCATCGTCATCATCATTGACATAGTCGTCATCGTCGTCGTCGTCGTCATCATCATCATCATCATCATCATCATCATCATCATCATCATCATCATCATCATCTTGTTATCATATCATCATCATCATTATTGATAACAGTATAATTGTAATTTTTGTGTGTTTTTTTTCCTTGGAGATTAGATTTTCAGTTTTTGCATTGCGCAACTATGTGATAAAATCACATCCCTACATTAAGGAATACTGAAGTGGGAATCTTTACTTTCCTGTTGCTACTGTGAAGGACATGAATTGAACATGTTCTCTCTCTCTCTCTCTCTTCTCTCTCTCTCTCTCTCTCCTCTATCTCCTCTCTCTCTCTCTCTCTCTCTCTTCTCTCTCTCTCTCTCTCTCTCTCTCTCTCTCTCTCTCTCTCTCTCTCTCTCTCTCTCTCTCTCTCTCTCTCTCTCTCTCCTCTCTCTCTCTCTCTCTCTCTCTCTCTCTCTCTCCCCCCCCCCTCTTTCTCTCTCTTCCTCTCCTTCCCTCCCTCCCTCTCTCCCTCCCTCCCTCCCTCCCCACACACATAGAGAGAAGAAAGGACCCATAAATTAAATGCCCTTTTAACAGTTTGTTGATCTTGTCATACGATATGCTGTCTTATCATTTTTAGAACATGATCATTATTTTTATCATATTATTATCATTATCTGTATGTTATTTTCAGGTTGTGACGGAGATAAATTCAGTGGAGACCAGTTGGGCCCTGGGAGCAGCATTGAAAGAACTGTCCAGAAGATAGGCATAGACGTTGGTGCCTGTTATCGTTGTGTGTACTGCTGACATTATTATAGCACTGGAATATTTTTTATTATATCCGACAATCCATGTGTCATCAGTCTGCTGAGTATTATTCAACCTCATTGGCTTTTGTTTTGGGATATGTTAGAGTGTGTGTGTGTGTCTGTGTGTCTGTGTGTCTGTGTGCATGTGTGTGTGTGTGTGCGTGCACACTAATGAGAGAGAGAGGAGTAATCAAGTTTTGTTTGTTTTCTTTTTGTTTCGAGGAAGGGGGTGGATGAGTCGGGTTTTTTTAAAACAAAGGTTGTTTATTTTCCCCTTCAACATTTTTTCTGAAGGTATCATTTATTACAATGAGAAATATTGTTGTTGTGGTGGGAGTGTGGTGGTTTGTTTTCCCCATGCCCGCCCAGTGACTTTCTGCTGTAACAAGTGAACTTGTGTTTGATCTGCTCCTGGTGTGTTCTGCTGCTGCTGCTGCTGCTGCTGTTCACATTCTTGGCAAAGTCTTCAGAACTTCACTGCAGAAGGGATGTGTTTGTTCAAACAGTGCTGACGGGTGCTACAGCTGAGTGGTTAAAACTGCTCCACTTCAATCCCATGGGCCCTTGAAGTGAAAGGTTCGAACCTCGGCGACGTCTTGTGAATTAAGGGTGGGGATTTTTTTTACGAGCTTTCAGGTTCAAGTGCAGACCTGCCAGTGCTTTCTCTTCATGTACATACACACGCAGGAGATCAAATATGCACGTTTAAGATCCTGTGATTGATGTTGGTGTTGGGTGGGTTACAGAAACACCCAGCAGACATTCCTGAAGTCAGAATGCAGCTACCTTCAGGGGGGGAGGAGGAGGGGGGGGGGGGGGGTTAAAAATGGTCGCATACACAAAATCTCGCCATTGGCGAATCTAGCTGAGGAATGGAGGGAAGAAAACAATAAGCACTTTGATTTTGAGTTGGGGAGAAAAACTGACTGCATGTTTGGTCCCTGTGTGTGCTGCTGCCTCAGTCAGTGCGGTTTTGTCAGTGTGGTTTTGTCAGTGTGGTTTTGTCAGTTTGTCAGTGTGGTTTTGTCAGTGTGGTTTTGTCAGTTTGTGAGTGTGGTTTTGTCAGTGTGGTTTTGTCAGTGAGGTTTTGTCAGTGTGGTTTTGTCAGTTTGTCAGTGTGGTTTTGTCAGTGTGGTTTTGTCAGTTTGTGAGTGTGGTTTTGTCAGTTTGTCAGTGTGGTTTTGTCAGTGAGGTTTTGTCAGTTTGTCAGTGAGGTTTTGTCAGTGAGGTTTTGTCAGTTTGTCAGTGTGGTTTTGTCAGTGTGGTTTTGTCAGTGTGGTTTTGTCAGTGAGGTTTTGTCAGTGAGGTTTTGTCAGTTTGTCAGTGAGGTTTTGTCAGTGAGGTTTTGTCAGTGTGGTTTTGTCAGTTTGGTTTTGTCAGTGTGTCAGTGTGGTTTTGTCAGTTTGTCAGTGTGGTTTTGTCAGTGAGGTTTTGTCAGTGAGGTTTTGTCAGTGAGGTTTTGTCAGTGTGGTTTTGTCAGTTTGTCAGTGTGGTTTTGTCAGTGTGGTTTTGTCAGTTTGTGAGTGTGGTTTTGTCAGTGAGGTTTTGTCAGTGTGGTTTTGTCAGTTTGTCAGTGTGGTTTTGTCAGTGTGGTTTTGTCAGTGTGGTTTTGTCAGTGTGGTTTTGTCAGTGTGGTTTTGTCAGTGTGGTTTTGTCAGTGTGGTTTTGTCAGTGTGGTTTTGTCAGTGTGGTTTTGTCAGTGAGGTTTTGTCAGTGTGGTTTTGTCAGTGTGGTTTTGTCAGTGTGGTTTTGTCAGTGAGGTTTTGTCAGTTTGTCAGTGTGGTTTTGTCAGTGTGGTTTTGTCAGTGAGGTTTTGTCAGTGTGGTTTTGTCAGTGTGGTTTTGTCAGTTTGTCAGTGAGGTTTTGTCAGTGAGGTTTTGTCAGTGAGGTTTTGTCAGTTTGTCAGTGAGGTTTTGTCAGTGAGGTTTTGTCAGTGTGGTTTTGTCAGTTTGTCAGTGTGGTTTTGTCAGTGAGGTTTTGTCAGTGAGGTTTTGTCAGTGAGGTTTTGTCAGTTTGTCAGTGAGGTTTTGTCAGTGAGGTTTTGTCAGTGAGGTTTTGTCAGTTTGTCAGTGAGGTTTTGTCAGTGTGGTTTTGTCAGTTTGTCAGTGTGGTTTTGTCAGTGAGGTTTTGTCAGTGAGGTTTTGTCAGTGAGGTTTTGTCAGTTTGTCAGTGAGGTTTTGTCAGTGAGGTTTTGTCAGTGAGGTTTTGTCAGTTTGTCAGTGTGGTTTTGTCAGTGTGGTTTTGTCAGTTTGTCAGTGAGGTTTTGTCAGTGAGGTTTTGTCAGTGAGGTTTTGTCAGTTTGTCAGTGTGGTTTTGTCAGTGTGGTTTTGTCAGTTTGTCAGTGTGGTTTTGTCAGTGTGGTTTTGTCAGTGAGGTTTTGTCAGTGAGGTTTTGTCAGTGAGGTTTTGTCAGTGAGGTTTTGTCAGTGTGGTTTTGTCAGTGTGGTTTTGTCAGTTTGTGAGTGTGGTTTTGTCAGTGAGGTTTTGTCAGTGTGGTTTTGTCAGTTTGTCAGTGTGGTTTTGTCAGTGTGGTTTTGTCAGTTTGTGAGTGTGGTTTTGTCAGTTTGTGAGTGTGGTTTTGTCAGTTTGTCAGTGTGGTTTTGTCAGTTTGTCAGTGTGGTTTTGTCAGTTTGTCAGTGTGGTTTTGTCAGTGTGGTTTTGTCTACTCTTGCTCTGTCTTGTTTTCTCAATCAATCACGTGGAGATCCCTGCACAAGGTCAAACAATCTCAAGGAGATCTGCTGTTAATCCATCTCAGAGATTTATTTGATATCTTTATGTCATGATTTGGGGCTGGTTTTTTTTTTATCTTCAACTGAAGGTTGATTTAGGGGTTGGTGCTGAGGGGGAGGGAGGGAGTGGGGGTTTTGATGTGTGTGTGTGTGAACATTTTTTTCTTTTAGGTTTTAATGTTACTTGTAAAAAAAAAAAATGTATATATATAAAAATAAATAAACTACCCTCATCTCATATATAGGCCAGTTTCCCTACAGCAATGTCTCTTTGTCTTTCACTGTGTCTGATTTATTATATGTTAATGTATCTGTCTGTCTTGCTGCATCTTTTAAGATGGCACATGGAGATATAACTGATCAAAAACCGTTTCATGATTCAATGTTTATAAATCATTATGTCACAAACTGAAAGGGTGTCACTTATACAGTTTGAAAATCCACAAATTACTTTATTTCACACACAGTTGCCAAAGAAACAAGCTAATATGGCCTCCAAAACTTTGAAGTGATAACAGATACAAGAATTCCATTTTCATGTGCAGTTTTATAACCCAAGTTCTTTAAACTTGCACATAGAAATCTTCCATCTATTATGAATATTTCTTTTCCTCTTCCTTATCCAGAGCTCAGGTTCACCAGTGGTGAGATTTTGCGTATGCAACAACTTTTGTCCATCATGAAGGTTAGGTAGCAGCATTCTGACTTCGGGGATAAACTGTCATGCCTAAACTTAATCCAGTAATAATGAATTTGATTGTCACACAGCGAACTGATGGTTGTTAATCAAACTGTTAGCATTTATTCCTCATGGTTTATTGTTTACTTAAATGGCTACAGAAGAAACAATACATTTTGTTTTTAGTAAAAATACATTTTGAGTTGTTTTATTGTTGGGCTCTTCCCCCTCCCCCCCCCCCCCTCTCCAGTATTTGTTGTAATTGTACAGGTTTGATTGAAAACTTGTGATGGTGATTCTTTATGTGTGTGCATTTGTGATGAAAATGTCTCAAAGTCTGGAGGAAAGGTAACTGTAGTGTTACCTAACACTTCTCGCCATGCTGCCCCCATGATGGGCTTTTTGTTTTTTGCCGTCATGTTGCCATGTGCCTAAACACACCCCATGACAGGAAAAGCTGCTAATTACCTTGAAAGGAATTTTTTTTAAAAGGAGGTTTTTTTTGCCCTGTCTGTAGATGAAACTATTTCCAGTGCACACACTGATCTCCTGTGGGGATGCTGGGAGATAAATAAATAAATAGCATCCCCACCTTCTGCGCTGGAGATTCCCCCTTGTCTATCACTCTCTTGTTTCTGTCTTTTTCCTCACCTTTCTATCATCTCTCTTGCTTAGTGTTGGCCTTCCTTGTCTATTCTCCTTCCTTTTTTTTTTCAAGCAAATTGTCCAAATATTTTGTGTTCATACCTTACATGACATTTTCCTTGTTTTATTTTGTTCTGGTGACCAAGTAGCGATGTTTTACACACTGGGATGGGCACTGGGTGTCCATTCTGCAACGTTGTTCACCCTTATATAAGGCATTTTCCTTATGCACTTTTTGGTGGCTTTGAAGTGTTTGTTGTTCTTTTCTATGCTTTTTTTTTGTAATGTGGGGAGGATCAACTAAGCAGAATGGCTGACAGTGTCCTGAACTCAGCCTGGTTTTATTGACATCAAGGAATGAAGCAGTTAAATCATGGTGTTATTTGAGGTGTCTTTGATAACAGATTTTATCATGGTGTTATTTGAGGTGTCTTTGATAACAGATTTTATCATGGTGTTATTTGAGGTGTTTTTGATAACAGATTTTATCATGGTGTTATTTGAGGTGTCTTTGATAACAGATCTTATCATGGTGTTATTTGAGGTGTTTTTGATAACAGATTTTATCATGGTGTTATTTGAGGTGTCTTTGATAACAGATCTTATCATGGTGTTATTTGAGGTGTCTTTGATAACAGATTTTATCATGGTGTTATTTGAGGTGTCTTTGATAACAGATTTTATCATGGTGTTATTTGAGGTGTCTTTGATAACAGATTTTATCATGGTGTTATTTGAGGTGTTTTTTAACAGATTTTATCATGGTTTTATTTGAGGTGTCTTTGATAACAGTTTATCATGGTGCTGGGTATTGAAGGTATTAGGAGGTGTTGGTTTTTGGACTGGAAGTGAATGCTACTGGAGCCACTGAAACTAAATGAGGTGACAGCCCCGATATGGCCTTTCTTGTCGATCAACAACATGAACTAAACTGAAAATACACACACTGTTGTGATTTATTCATGTTAAGCATTCATGACATAGTTAACTGAAAATACACACACTGTAGTGATTTATCTGTGTGAAGCATTCATAAGCAGTATGACATAACAGAATCCCAATGTCAGTATTTTGTTGATGTTGATTAGGACATCACCTTCTAGTCCCAGACTGAAAATTTATGTACACTGGGTGGGTAAGTGGGGTAGGTAAAGGGTTATGTACACTGGGTGGGTAAGTGGGGTAGGTAAAGGGTTATGTACACTGGGTGGGTAAGTGGGGTAGGTAAAGGGTTCAGCTAGCTTCCATGTCCATTGCTGCTCTTAGTTGGTCTCCACATCTATCTGTCACCATCACTGCAGACAATGGTGGCAGTGCCACTCTTTGTCCTGAAGGAAGGATGTCCAGGCTATATATATATATACACACTGTGGTCTGTGTCTGCTCCCTCTTGTGTAACTGGAAGGATGGCAGGCTGTATATATATACACTGTGGTCTGTGCCTGCTCCCTCCTGTCTAGGATGGAGTCTTGCAGTCTCCATCAGTCACAGCAGTCAGTTTCCCCCATATTCAGCTGCTATCCATTCCATCCCAGCTGGTGCTAATTATAGCAGAAACTGACCACACTTGGACTGGGTAAAAGAAAGGGGTTGATTTTAGCACTGGGCCCTGGACCCATGACTGAGTTATGCTGAATTTGTGCGCTGTGCAGTGTGCTGCTGCTGTTGCTGCCAGCATCAGTGATGACTGTTGTCCATGAGGGATGTAAGGTGCTGCCTCCTTCCTTCCTCTCCCTTCCTTCCTTCCTTCCTCCCTTCCTTCCTCCTTCCTTCCTTCCTTCCCTCCTTCCTTCCTTCCCCCTCCTTCCTTCCTTCCTTCCTCCTTCCCTCCTTCTCTTCCCTCCTTCTCCTCCTTCCTCCTTCCTTCCTCCTTCCTCCTCCTTCCTTCCCTCCTTCCTTCCTTCCTTCCTTCCTTCCTTCCTTCCCTCCTTCCTTCCCTCCTTCTCCTTCCTTCCTTCCTTCCCTCCTTCCTTCCTTCCTTCCTTCCTTCCTTCCTCCTTCCTTCCTTTCCCTCCTTCCTTCCTTCCTCCTTCCTTCCTCCTTCCTCCTTCCTTCCTTCCTTCCTTCCTTCCTTCCTTCCTTCCTTCCTTCCTCTTCCCTCCTTCCCTCCTTCCTTCCTTCCTTCCTTCCCTCCTTCCTTCCTCTTTCCCTCCTTCCTCCTTCCTTCCCTCCTTCCTTCCTTCCTCCTTCCTTCCTTCTCCTTCCTTCCTTCCTTCCCTCCTTCCTTCCTTCCTTCCTTCCTTCCTTCCTTCCCTCCTTCCTTCCTTCCTTCCTTCCTTCCTTCCTTCCTTCCTTCCTTCCCTCCTTCCTTCCTTCCCTCCTTCCTTCCTTCCCTCCTTCCCTCCTTCCCTCCTTCCCTTCTTCCTTCCTTCCTTCCTTCCCTCCTTCCTTTCTTCCCTCCTTCCTTCCCTCCTTCCTTCCTTCCTTCCTTCCTTTCTTGTTGCTTTCTCTTTGCCATCGCTCCCCCCCTGTAGGACTGATGTCATCAAGTCAGTTCTTGTGTTCATGTCCCAGACACACTTCATTTTTCTCAATGTTGATCTCTAGGAGGGTGTGATGTTGGATAGCTGATTCTACTAGCATTCTTTCACTGGTTCTTCTGTTCTCCTCAGGTATGCATCATTAAACTTTACCTACCGTTTGTCGCTGTTCCTGACCAACCCATGTTTATCAAAAGTGGTGGAGTCCATGACCTCAAAGCTGTCTGGGATGTTTGCCTCCTGATCAAACCACTCACATCACCCTAAATCCTACATTTCAGAAAAGAAGAGAGCAAGAATTTTCTCTGGAGTGCCTAAAGCATTATGCCATGTCTGATTTATCTGTGCAGTTACAGTCATTCTTGTCTCAAGACGTGTGTGTGTGTGTGTGTGTGTGTGTGTGTGTGTCTGTGTGTGTGTGTGTATTTCTCTGCAGAAAGTATCTCTACATCTTTACAAAGGTGTCTGCCTATTTCTGTTGGAGCTTTTTAAAATTTATTTTTTGGATGACTGAATGTCTGCATAGTTTTAAAGGGTGTTTAAGACATCTCCATATCCCAGATCAAAGTGCTATCATGTTTTCTGAAGTTTTCTGAAATTGTGTTTCTGCGTTCAACTTAAGTCTGTGGTTTTCCTGATTGGGTATCATTGGTTGTGGGTTGTTGTTTTTGGTGGTGTTTTGTTGTTTAGTTTTTTTTGG
>CM060320.1:2248085-2249698 GCA_030674155.1 Stramonita haemastoma
TACAAAAGAATTTTCATATAGTAACAAACAACATTTCAAGTTATATAAACTAGTTTTAAATCAAACTACATGCATTAGAAAATATTATATATACCATTGAAGAAAAAGAGGAAAATTGCAACCATTCCGGACAAAGATACACAAAGCATCACAGAGAGAGAGAGAGAGAGAGAGAGAGAGAGAGAGAGAGAGGAGAGAGGAGGAGGAGAGGAGAGAGAGAGAGAGGAGAGAGAGAGGAGAGGGGAGAGAGAGAGAGAGAGAGAGAGAGGTCTTCAAAATTACATCTTCATAAAATAAATAAATAAAAACCAGTCAACAAAGTATTTAAAAACATCCACAAAAACACTTCTTTAAACAACAATTTACATCAATGAAACCGATAGGCTCACAATGTGGCCCAAAGCCTAACAATGAAAAAAAAAAACCCAAACCCTCCAAACAACAACAAATAAATAAACAAACTCCGAAAAGCAAACAATCAAAAATAAAAAAAAACTATTATATAAAATTATTTTCAAATAGTAAAGAAACAACCAGCATTTGAAAATTCAGACCACAATGACGTGTTCATTCAACATGCTTTTAAAACACTTTAAGTGAGAAAAAGGCTTAATTCCAGTATATGTCTTCAGACAAAAAGTACAAGCACCTTGAATAAATAAGTGCAAAACAGCTTAAAAAATGCTTTAAACAAAAGTCTCAGTAGATTTCTCTTTCGTGAAATTCGGGATGCTCTCCCCGAAGAGAGCGTGTCGCCACAAGAGCAGTGCCACCCCTTTTTTTTTCTCTCTTTTCCGAGATGCAACTGCATTTGTTTCCCTATCAGAGTGGCTTTTTTTGTACAGAATTTTGACAGGGACAGGGACAACTTGCCGTGGGTTCTTTTACTTGAATGAAAAAGTCACCACGGGACCAAGGGTTCATCGTATCTTTCGAAAGACTAGCACCCAGACCACTCATGGTCTAATAGATAAGGGAAAAGTTTGGGGGCCCAATTGGGATTTGAATCACCATGCACTTCTGATCCGGACTTTTTGGGCTTTCGCTTTCTAGGCAGGTTTCGTTACTTCTTGACCACTGATCCACTTAAGTCTTGGAAAGGGAATGTACAAAGCTTGGTATTTTTCAGGAAAAAGTCAGTTGGGTAGTCAAAATGCCATTGCTGTGTGCTCACCCACTAGCTTTAAGGTCTAAAATTTTCCATTTTGTAGTTGTTACATGTTTTACATATAAATGCAGAAAAAAGCAATAGGTAGGAAACAAGAAACATCAAAGCAATACTGGTTACAGGAAACAGCTTTTTGTGGTTCTCTAAAACAACATGCAACCTTTTCTCCCCCATTCTGAGGACAGGCTTGGAATTTTTCACATAATTATACAGGTGATGGAATTAGGTTGTTAACAGTTTATCACACCTTTTCCTATTGGGGATCAAGAACACCTTATTGGATTCGGAACAAACATGCTACTGGCAAAGGGGGTTCTACTTCATCCTTTCATGGAAAATTAAATTTAAAAAACAGCTTCAGCCCCAATATATATTTTAAAAAAAAGTACACCCAAATTTTTACTCCGGGGAATAAAGGAAATAGGGGGGGGGAGGGGGCAGCACA
>CM060320.1:2249798-2269798 GCA_030674155.1 Stramonita haemastoma
CTTTTTTTACACTCCGGTCACTGTGTGTATGCAGTTTTACAAATTTTTTCGTCTAGATGGGGACATGACCTCTTGATTTCTGACCTCTATTTTTTGGATGATGTGTTATGAATATTTGATGGTTTTTTGTGTTGCAGAGAAAGGTTACGGAGAAGCTTCACAATGTTGATCTGATGGGCCATGACTATGCCCTGTATACACACAGGTACCTTTGGCTCTCTCTTTTTTTATTCATTTATTTTATTACACCACTTTCAGTCACTGCAGATTTCTCTGCTTGAAATTCGGGCTGCTCTCCATGGGGAGAGCGTGTCGCCACAAGAGCAGTGCCACCCTTTTTTTTTTTTTCCATGTCTGCAACTGTATTTATTTCCCTATCAGAGTGGCTTTTTTTCTACAGAATTTTGCCAGGGACAACTCTCTTGTTGCCATGGGTTCTTTTACTTGCGCCATATAATTATGTGTTACACACTGGACCTTGGTTTATTGTCTTATCTGAAAGACTAGCACCCAGACCACCACCCATAGTGTAATGGATGGGGGGAAGTTTCTGGCCCAAACATGTATCAAACCACTACACACTTCTGACCTGGAATTTTTGCTTTCTAGGCAGGTGCATAACCTCTAGACCACCGATCCACTGCTGCATTTGTCTGAATAATGAATATAGTGATGATGATGGCGATGATGATAATTTTTATAGCAACACTTTCTTTGTATTGTGCTTTATATCAAAAATAGGGCTCAAAGTGCATTGCACAGTATAATCATAAAAGCTATGACATTAAAAATTGATATTACATTCATTGCCTTGTGACATTCCTTCTATTTTGTGATTTGTGAGTGTGTGTGTGTGTGTTGTGTGCGTGTGTATGTGTGTGTGTATGCACGCATGTGCGTGTGTTTGTGTACATGTGTGTGTAGGTGTGGTTATTATCACAGATATGCTTCATTCATACAGATATTGATACTATGTTTTTCATTCATGTGATGAATATGTAACCTTAGAAATGATAGGTATTTTCCTGTAAGTTCCTTATGAACCATGAAAGAAGATACCTTTTGATTTGATTTGACAAGATGTGGACTAATGTCTGCCATGATTCATCTATCTCACCTGTAATAATCATGTTGCAGTTACCTGGGGGTGGGGTTGCTGGCAGCTCGCAACAGCACATTCCTGAAAGGTGAGTGCACTGCCTCCTGTTGGCTGCTTCCATTTCAATTCCATCCTCCTTTTTTTTTCATTCTGTTCACTCCTGTGTTAGATGTCTGGCAAGAAGAAAGGTGGAAGGATGGTGAAGATGTTCACCTGCCTAACAAGTAAACCAAGAGGTTCTGGGTTCGATTCCCGGCCTTGCCCTTACTTTCCAGTTTGACAAAAAAATCGAACTTAATGTCAGTCTTTCAGATGAGGCTAAAAACTGAGGCCCCATGTGTGAGCGCATGCAGAATATATCACCTTTCTTCACCTTCACCTGTCCTGCTGTCCTGTGGACCGTGGGGCACAACTGAAGATTTTGCAACCCGCTTCCTCCACTCCCCACGGTCCTCCGCCCTCTGTAGTAGATCATTCCACCCAAGGCCTGTCCACTCTCTGATGCTGTCTCCCCATCGTTTCCTCTGTCTGCCTCTTCATCTCCCTCCCCTTACTGTTCCCTGTAGGACAGTCTTGGCCAGTCCAGATGATCGTGTAATGTGCACATACCTCTTTAGCTTGCGTTTTTTCACTGAAGTTAGGAGCTCTTCATATGGACCGATGACATTTTTTATTCTAGTTTTCACTTCTTCATTAGTTTATGTGATCTCTCTATGAAATGCCAAGGAGTTTGCGAAAACATCTAATCTCCATTGCCTGTATCCTTCTTTCAATGTCTGCTGTTATGGTCCATGTTTCACAAGCGTACAAAAATATGGACATGATCAGGGAACGCATCAGTCTATCTTGAAGCTGATGGCAATGTTCTTATCATTCCAGAATATATTACACACACATTATAAACACTTTCCACCTTTCAGAAGAGTAGGCCATATCATGCTGGTAGGAGTCAGATGACAAAATTTCAAAAACGCATGTACACAGGTGTGGTGTTTAGACGCCATCCCTGATGTCAGAATGTGTTACCTAAATGGTGAGGGGGTAGATGGTGGCACATGCAAACATGTCACCACTGGTGGACCTCTGAGCTGTAGCCAGGAAACGAAAAAACAAACAAAAGATGTTCAGCAACAGTTGGGAGAAGCATACTTCTGAAGTACCAGCCTGGTAATGTCAGGTGCCTTTTGTTTGTTTTTTGTTTTGTTTTTTCCGTTGTTGGGCTAGAGGTCTGAGGTTCACCATTGCTGAGATGTTGTGCATGTGACTGTTTTTGCCCGCCATGAAGGTAGGTACATTCCAGCTTCAGGGGTATTGTCAGTTATGATGTTGATGTGTACCTGTGAGGTTGATGTGTACCTGTGATGTTGATGTGTACCTGTGATGTTGATGTGTACCTGTGAGGTTGATGTGTACCTGTGAGGTTGATGTGTACCTGTGAGGTTGATGTGTACCTGTGAGGTTGATGTGTACCTGTGATGTGATCTATGTGACAGGTAGTGTCAGATGTGATGTTGATGTGTAAGTACCTGTGATGTGGTGTGACAAGTAGTGTCAGGTGTGACAGTGGTGTTGATGTATAAGTACCTGTGGTGTGATGACAGGTATGTTAGGTGTGACAGAGATGTTGATGTATAAGTACCTGCGATATGACCTATCTGACAGGTAGTGTCAGGTGTGACAGTGATGTGTGTGTACCTGTGGTGTGCAGGGGAGGAGGGTGTTCTGACAGGGGACTGTCTACCAGCCAGGTATTCCGGTGTCTTCACTTTTGGAGGACAGAGCTACCCTGTCAGGTGTGTAGGCTGCCTTCTTTATCCACGCTTTTTCTGTCTTTTTTCCTGTCTTTCTTTCTTTTTTCTTTCTTTCTTTCTTTCTGTGTGTGGGCCAAATAGCTGAGTGGTCCGAGTGTTGTACTCCAGCTCTGACAATACTAAAGGCCTGGGTTCCAGTCTGGATCATTCTCTCTGTCAGAGACGATGTTTTCCCCTGGAGGTTCCGTTGGTTCTGACTCTCTTCTCCTGCTAGTTCTGTGGATGAGACTGTAAACTGAAGTCCTGTGTGTGAATGCGTCACAGCAGTCAGTTTCCTTCTCTTTCAGCTGCTATTCATTCCATCCAATCCCAGCCCAGTTCAGCTGGTGCTAATCATAGCAGGCACTGATAGGCACACTTGGACTAGGTAAAAGGAAGGGGTGAGCTGAATTTAGCACTCTTGACTGATTGTGTGTGTGTGTGTACAGGGGCCTGGCCTCCCCCTCCCAGGACCGGTGTTGGGAGCAGGTGGGGGCGTTCCTGTCTTCGCGCCGCATCGCCGCGCCCTGGTCGCTGGTGGGCAGGCATCACCACAGCCCCCTCTACCTCATCTCCTACTTCCATGAAGTCCTCACCTGGGCCGCAGTCCTCAGTCAGTCTGCCTCACACACACACACACACACACACACACACACCTGTCTTCTTGTCTGTGTGTGTGTGTGTGTGTGTGTGTGTGTGTGTGTGTGTGTGTGTGTGTGTGTGTGTGTGTGTGTGTGAAGGGTGGGAGTGGTGTTTGAGGGGGGTAAGTGGTGGGTGTGTGCGTGTATGTTGTGTGTGTATGTGTGTGTGTGGGGGGGGGGGGGGGGGGGGGGGGGGGGGGGGGGGTGGGGGTGGTGTGGTGGGGTGGGGGGTGGGTGTGTGTATGAGTGGGGTAGTGGTGGTTGTGTGTGTGTTGTATGGGTATGTTGTTGTGTGTTGTATGTTGTGTTGTTTGTTGTGTTGTTGTTTGTTTGTGTGTTGTGTGTGTGTGGTGTGTGTGTGTGTGTGGTGTGTGGTGTGTGTGTGTGTGTGTGTGTATCCAAGGCACAGGCTGGTTTAGGTTGTGGTATTTTGAGCCTGTTCATGTTACTGGGTTTTTTTTTTTTTAATGAAATCACATCGTCCACCAATAACTTCAAAAGCCAACACAAAGCCTTCTGTGCCTTATCTCATACTTTGATCTGTCTGTTGTTTTCCAGGTGAGAATGAGACAGAGCAGGTGTTGACAGTGCAAGATTATTATAAAGCCAGTTATGCAGGTAAGATTTACAACAAAAAGAAATGTGTGGTTTGTGTGATGCTGTAGATCAGCCAGAACCTATGGTGCTAGAGGAAACGTGAGGAGTCCTTTGTCCTGGGTGTTGCTGAGCCCAGTGAGGACTGGTAGGAATGGTTCAGAAATCAGGCTTGTGCAAGTGAAAGGAATTGTATGCCTTGGTTTCAGGGGGACAGGATAGCCTTGTAGTCAGAACATTGCGCTGGCAATTTGACAACCCGGGTTCAATTCCCGTTCGAGGTTTTTCTCCTGGAGTTAACATCAGTGCTGACTCCTTTATCCCCAAAAGTCTTTCAGATGAGACTGTAAACCGAGGCCCCGTGTGCGAAGCCATGCAGAAATCTTGCGCACACATTAAATCCTGTTTCACTTTTCGTAAGAGTAAGCCATTGTGTGCCGGTGGGAACAGATGACATTTACAAAACTGCATACACACGGGGACTGGATATAAAAAAGCACATGAGTGCTTATTCCATTATTCTTGATATAAAAGAATAAATAAATAAAATAAATACAGTCCCCCAGTTCACCCAGCTGTCAATGGGTACCTGCCCTCTTTAGGGTCAGGGAAGGTAAAGCAGCCAGGGAGAGGAGATGGGCACCGCCCTCAATATGCTGGCCTCTTGAGAAGATGAGGTCTGTGATGCCTTGCTCCCTAATGACCACCTGGGTTATGGGACACCTGTACCTTGACCTTACCTCCTTAGGGGGGTGGGATAGCTCAGTGATCAGAGCACACGCTTTCCCCAACATCAAGTTAAGCAGCATCGAGCCTGGTTACCAAGTGGATGGGTGACCGTTTGCGTGCCTTGGCTTCAGTACTGTCTCCCATTTCACCCAGCTGTCAATGGGTACCTTCCCTCTTCAGGGTCAGGGAAGGTAAAGCAGCAGGAGAGAGAGAGAGAGAGAGAGAGAGAGAGAGAGAGAGAGAGAGAGAGAAGGGCGCCGCCCTCAATATGCTGAGAAGCTGAGGTCTCTGATGCCTCACTCCCCTACAACCGCCTAGGTGATGGGACACCCTTACCTTTAGCTAAGCTGCCTGTGTGGTGTGTGGTACTGTGTGGTGTGTGTGTGTGGTGTGTGTTGTGAGGTTGGTGTGATGTGTGGTGTGTGTAATGTGTGTTGTGAGGTGTGGGATGTGTGGTGTGTGGTAATGTGTGGTGTGTGTGGGTAATGGTGTGTGTTGTGGTGTGGTGTGGTGTGTGGTAATGTGTGGTGTGTGGTAATGTGTGGTGTGTGGTATGTGTGTGTGTGTGTGTGGGTAATGTGTGGTGTGTGGTAATGTGTGGTGTGTGGTAATGTGTGGTGTGTGTTGCAGCCTGCAAGTCCCCCAGTGCAGAGCTGCCCTTCCTGTGCCAGGACCTGACCTACATCACGCGGCTGCTGGGGGAGGGCTTCATGCTGTGGCACAGACCCCTGCAGGTAGGTGCTCTCCTCACCTGCCCACACACACACACACACCTACACTTAGGCTTCATGCTGTGGCACAGACCCCTGCATGTACGTGCTGTCCTCACACACACACACACCCACACACCTACATTTAGTGGTGTTCTGCAGGAGTCTGGGTGTACTTTTGTTTTTTTAAAACTCGTATGTGTGATTTAGGGGATGGGATAGCTCAGTGGTCAGAGTGCTTGCATTCCTCCAGCCAATGTTAAGTAGCATCGAGTGTGGATACCTAGTGGATGGGTGACCATTTGCGTGAAGCTGAGGTCTCTGATGCCTTCTCCCTTACTTTACGGATGCGAATTTGAGAGTGTTGCTCTAATTACCTGACCAACACTGCAGGTATCTGTATCTCTCGGGCCCGGTTGACTCCGGGATATATTATGACAGTAAGTGTAGAGTATAGCCCTGTCAAGTAGTCTCAAAGTGGATGCACTTCCACAGCAGCATCATTACATCATCCCCATCACCATTGATCATCATGCAATGATAAATCATCATCATCACCATCATCATCATCAACATCATCATCTTTGTCATCATCATCACGATTGACATAGTCATCATCAACATCATCATCATCATCATCATCATCACTGTCACCATCATGATCTTGTTATCATGTCATCATCATCATTGATAACAGTATAATTGTAATTTTTTTGTGTTTTTTTTCCTTGGAGATTAGATTTTCAGTTTTTGCATTGCGCAACTATGTGATAAAATCACATCCCTACATTAAGGAATACTGAAGTGGGAATCTTGACTTTCCTGTTGCTACTGTGAAGGACATGAATTGAACATGCTTCTCTCTCTCTCTCTCTCTCTCTCTCTCTCTCTCTCTCTCTCTCTCTCTCTCTCTCTCTCTCTCTCTCTCTCTCTCTCTCTCTCTCTCTCTCTCTCTCTCTCTCTCCTTCTCTCTCTCCTCTCTCTCTCTCTCTCTCTCTCTCTCTCTCTCTCTCTCTCTCTCTCTCTCTCTCTCTCTCTCTCTCTCTCTCTCAAATAAATAAAATTTGTTAAAAAAAATTGTTCTCTCTCTCTCTCCCCCCCCCCTCTTTCTCTCTCTTCCTCTCCTTCCCTCCCTCCCTCCCTCCCTCTCTCCCTCCCTCCCTCCCCACACACATAGAGAGAAGAAAGGACCCATAAATTAAATACCCTTTTAACAGTTTGTTGATCTTGTCATATGATATGCTGTCTTATCATTTTTAGAACATGATCATTATTTTTATCATCATATTATTATCATTATCTGTATGTTATTTTCAGGTTGTGACAGAGATAAATTCAGTGGAGACCAGTTGGGCCCTGGGAGCAGCACTGAAAGAACTGTCCAGAAGACAGGCATAGACGTTGTTGCCTGTTATCGTTGTGTGTACTGCTGACATTATTATAGCGCTGGAATATTTTTTATTATATCCGACAATCCATGTGTCATCAGTCTGCTGAGTATTATTCAACCTCATTGGCTTTTGTTTTGGGATATGTTAGAGTGTGTTGTGTGTGTGTGTGTGTGTGTGTGTGTGTGTGTGTGTGTGTGTGTGTGTGTGTCGTGCACACTTATGAGAGAGAGAGGAGTACTCGAGTTTTGTTTGTTTTCTTTTTGTTTCGAGGAAGGGGGTGGATAGTTGGGTTTTTTTAAAACAAAGGTTGTTTATTTTCCCCTTCAACATTTTTTCTGAAGGTATCATTTATTACAATGAGAAATATTGTTGTTATGGTGGGAGTGTGGTGGTTTGTTTTCCCCATGCCCGCCCAGTGACTTTCTGCTGTAACAAGTGAACTTGTGTTTGATCTGCTCCTGGTGTGTTCTGCTGCTGCTGCTGCTGCTGCTGTTCACATTCTTGGCAAAGTCTTCAGAACTTCACTGCAGAAGGGATGTGTTTGTTCAAACAGTGCTGACGGGTGCTACAGCTGAGTGGTTAAAACTGCTCCACTTCAATCCCATGGGCCCTTGAAGTGAAAGGTTCGAACCTCGGCGACGTCTTGTGAATTAAGGGTGGGGATTTTTTTTTACGAGCTTTCAGGTTCAAGTGCAGACCTGCCAGTGCTTTCTCTTCATGTACATACACACGCAGGAGATCAAATATGCACGTTTAAGATCCTGTGATTGATGTTGGTGTTGGGTGGGTTACAGAAACACCCAGCAGACATTCCTGAAGTCAGAATGCAGCTACCTTCAGGGGGGGAGGAGGAGGGGGGGGGGGTTCAAAATGGTCGCATACACAAAATCTCGCCATTGGCGAATCTAGCTGAGGAATGGAGGGAAGAAAACAATAAGCACTTTGATTTTGAGTTGGGGAGAAAAACTGACTGCATGTTTGGTCCCTGTGTGTGCTGCTGCCTCAGTCAGTGCGGTTTGTCTGTGTGGTTTTGTCAGTGTGGTTTTGTCAGTGTGGTTTTGTCAGTGAGGTTTTGTCAGTTTGTGAGTGTGGTTTTGTCAGTGTGGTTTTGTCAGTGTGGTTTTGTCAGTGAGGTTTTGTCAGTGTGGTTTTGTCAGTGTGGTTTTGTCAGTGTGGTTTTGTCAGTGTGGTTTTGTCAGTGAGGTTTTGTCAGTGTGGTTTTGTCAGTGTGGTTTTGTCAGTGTGGTTTTGTCAGTGTGGTTTTGTCAGTGAGGTTTTGTCAGTGTGGTTTTGTCAGTGTGGTTTTGTCAGTGTGGTTTTGTCAGTGTGGTTTTGTCAGTGTGGTTTTGTCAGTTTGTCAGTGAGGTTTTGTCAGTGAGGTTTTGTCAGTGAGGTTTTGTCAGTGAGGTTTTGTCAGTGTGGTTTTGTCAGTTTGTGAGTGAGGTTTTGTCAGTGTGGTTTTGTCAGTGAGGTTTTGTCAGTGAGGTTTTGTCAGTGAGGTTTTGTCAGTGTGGTTTTGTCAGTTTGTCAGTGTGGTTTTGTCAGTTTGTCAGTGTGGTTTTGTCAGTTTGTCAGTGTGGTTTTGTCAGTGTGGTTTTGTCAGTTTGTCAGTGTGGTTTTGTCAGTTTGTCAGTGTGGTTTTGTCAGTTTGTCAGTGAGGTTTTGTCAGTGAGGTTTTGTCAGTGAGGTTTTGTCAGTGTGGTTTTGTCAGTGTGGTTTTGTCAGTGTGGTTTTGTCAGTTTGTCAGTGAGGTTTTGTCAGTGTGGTTTTGTCAGTGTGGTTTTGTCAGTTTGTCAGTGTGGTTTTGTCAGTGTGGTTTTGTCAGTTTGTCAGTGTGGTTTTGTCAGTTTGTCAGTGAGGTTTTGTCAGTGAGGTTTTGTCAGTGTGGTTTTGTCAGTTTGTCAGTGTGGTTTTGTCAGTTTGTCAGTGTGGTTTTGTCAGTTTGTCAGTGTGGTTTTGTCAGTGTGGTTTTGTCAGTTTGTGAGTGTGGTTTTGTCAGTGAGGTTTTGTCAGTGTGGTTTTGTCAGTGTGGTTTTGTCAGTGTGGTTTTGTCAGTGTGGTTTTGTCAGTGTGGTTTTGTCAGTGAGGTTTTGTCAGTGTGGTTTTGTCAGTGTGGTTTTGTCAGTGTGGTTTTGTCAGTGTGGTTTTGTCAGTGTGGTTTTGTCAGTGTGGTTTTGTCAGTTTGTCAGTGAGGTTTTGTCAGTGAGGTTTTGTCAGTGAGGTTTTGTCAGTGTGGTTTTGTCAGTGTGGTTTTGTCAGTTTGTCAGTGTAGGTTTTGTCAGTGAGGTTTTGTCAGTGTGGTTTTGTCAGTGTGGTTTTGTCAGTTTGTCAGTGAGGTTTTGTCAGTGAGGTTTTGTCAGTGAGGTTTTGTCAGTGTGGTTTTGTCAGTGTGGTTTTGTCAGTTTGTCAGTGAGGTTTTGTCAGTGGGTTTTGTCAGTGTGGTTTTGTCAGTGAGGTTTTGTCAGTGAGGTTTTGTCAGTGAGGTTTTGTCAGTGAGGTTTTGTCAGTGAGGTTTTGTCAGTGTGGTTTTGTCAGTGTGGTTTTGTCAGTTTGTCAGTGAGGTTTTGTCAGTGAGGTTTTGTCAGTGTGGTTTTGTCAGTGTGGTTTTGTCAGTGTGGTTTTGTCAGTTTGTCAGTGAGGTTTTGTCAGTGAGGTTTTGTCAGTGTGGTTTTGTCAGTGAGGTTTTGTCAGTGAGGTTTTGTCAGTGAGGTTTTGTCAGTGAGGTTTTGTCAGTGAGGTTTTGTCAGTGTGGTTTTGTCAGTTTGTCAGTGTGGTTTTGTCAGTTTGTCAGTGTGGTTTTGTCAGTTTGTCAGTGTGGTTTTGTCAGTGTGGTTTTGTCAGTGTGGTTTTGTCAGTGTGGTTTTGTCAGTGAGGTTTTGTCAGTGAGGTTTTGTCAGTGAGGTTTTGTCAGTGAGGTTTTGTCAGTGTGGTTTTGTCAGTTTGTCAGTGTGGTTTTGTCAGTTTGTCAGTGTGGTTTTGTCAGTGTGGTTTTGTCAGTGAGGTTTTGTCAGTGTGGTTTTGTCAGTTTGTCAGTGTGGTTTTGTCAGTTTGTCAGTGTGGTTTTGTCAGTTTGTCAGTGTGGTTTTGTCAGTGTGGTTTTGTCAGTGTGGTTTTGTCAGTTTGTCAGTGTGGTTTTGTCAGTGTGGTTTTGTCAGTTTGTCAGTGTGGTTTTGTCAGTTTGTCAGTGTGGTTTTGTCAGTGTGGTTTTGTCAGTGTGGTTTTGTCAGTGTGGTTTTGTCAGTTTGTCAGTGTGGTTTTGTCAGTGTGGTTTTGTCTACTCTTGCTTTGTCTTGTTTTCTCAATCAATCACGTGGAGATCCCTGCACAAGGTCAAACAATCTCAAGGAGATCTGCTGTTAATCCATCTCAGAGATTTATTTGATATCTTTATGTCATGATTTGGGGCTGGGTTTTTTTTTTATCTTCAACTGAAGGTTGATTTAGGGGTTGGTGCTGAGGGGGAGGGAGGGAGTGGGGGTTTTGATGTGTGTGTGTGTGTGTGAACATTTTTTCTTTTAGGTTTTAATGTTACTTGTAAAAAAAAAAAATGTATATATATAAAAATAAATAAACTACCCTCATCTCATATATAGGCCAGTTTCCCTACAGCAATGTCTCTTTGTCTTTCACTGTGTCTGATTTATTATATGTTAATGTATCTGTCTGTCTTGCTGCATCTTTTAAGATGGCACATGGAGATATAACTGATCAAAAACCGTTTCATGATTCAATGTTTATAAATCATTATGTCACAAACTGAAAGGGTGTCACTTATACAGTTTGAAAATCCACAAATTACTTTATTTCACACACAGTTGCCAAAGAAACAAGCTAATATGGCCTCCAAAACTTAAAAGTGATAACAGATACAAGAATTCCATTTTCATGTGCAGTTTTATAACCAAGTTCTTTAAACTTGCACATAGAACTCTTCCATCTATTATGAATATTTCTTTTCCTCTTCCTTATCCAGAGCTCAGGTTCACCAGTGGTGAGATTTTGCCCATCATGAAGGTTAGGTAGCAGCATTCTGACTTCGGGGATAAACTGTCATGCCTAAACTTAATCCAGTAATGATGAATTTGATTGTCACACAGCGAACTGATGGTCGTTAATCAAACTGTCAGCATTTATTCCTCATGGGTTATTGTTTACTTAAATGGCTACAGAAGAAACAATACATTTTTTTATAGTAAAAATACATTTTGAGTTGTTTTATTGTTGGGCTCTTCCCCCCCCCCCCCCCCTCTCCAGTATTTGTTGTAATTGTACAGGTTTGATTGAAAACTTGTGATGGTGATTCTTTATGTGTGTGCATTTGTGATGAAAATGTCTCAAAGTCTGGAAAAAAGGTAACTGCAGTGTTACCTAACACTTCTCGCCATGCTGCCCCCATGATGGACTTTTTGTTTTTTGCCGTCATGTTGCCATGTGCCAAAACACACCCCATGACAGGGAAAGCTGCTAATTACCTTGAAAGGAATTTTTTTTAAAAGGAGGTTTTTTTTGCCCTGTCTGTAGATGAAACTTTTTCCAGTGCACACACTGATCTCCTGTGGGGATGCTGGGAGATAAATAAATAAATAAATAGCATCCCCACCTTCTGCGCTGGAAATTCCCCCTTGTCTATCACTCTCTTTGTCTTTTTCCTCACCTTTCTATCACTCTCTTTGTTTCTGTCTTTTTCCTCACCTTTCTATCATCTCTCTTGCTTCTGTCTTTTTCCTCACCTTTCTTTCATCTCTCTTGCTTCTGTCTTTTTCCTCACCTTTCTTTCATCTCTCTTGTTTCTGTCTTTTTCCTCACCTTTCTTTCATCTCTCTTGCTTCTGTCTTTTTCCTCACCTTTCTTTCATCTCTCTTGCTTCTGTCTTTTTCCTCACCTTTCTTTCATCTCTCTTGCTTCTGTCTTTTTCCTCACCTTTCTTTCATCTCTCTTGCTTCTGTCTTTTTCCTCACCTTTCTTTCATCTCTCTTGTTTCTGTCTTTTTCCTCACCTTTCTTTCATCTCTCTTGCTTCTGTCTTTTTCCTCACCTGTCTATCATCTGTCTTGTTTCTGTCTTTTTCCTCACCTGTCTATCACTCTCTTTGTCTTTTTCCTCACCTTTCTATCACTCTCTTTGTCTTTTTCCTCACCTTTCTATCACTCTCTTTGTCTTTTTCCTCACCTTTCTATCACTCTCTTTGTTTCTGTCTTTTTCCTCACCTTTCTATCACTCTCTTTGTTTCTGTCTTTTTCCTCACCTTTCTATCACTCTCTTTGTTTCTGTCTTTTTCCTCACCTTTCTATCACTCTCTTTGTCTTTTTCCTCACCTTTCTATCACTCTCTTTGTCTTTTTCCTCACCTTTCTATCACTCTCTTTGTTTCTGTCTTTTTCCTCACCTTTCTATCACTCTCTTTGTCTTTTTCCTCACCTTTCTATCACTCTCTTTGTTTCTGTCTTTTTCCTCACCTTTCTATCACTCTCTTTGTCTTTTTCCTCACCTTTCTATCACTCTCTTTGTCTTTTTCCTCACCTTTCTATCACTCTCTTTGTCTTTTTCCTCACCTTTCTATCACTCTCTTTGTTTCTGTCTTTTTCCTCACCTTTCTATCACTCTCTTTGTTTCTGTCTTTTTCCTCACCTTTCTATCATCTCTCTTGCTTATTTTTGGCCTTCCCTTTCTATTCTCCTCCCTTTTTTTTCAAGCAAATTGTCCAAATATTTTGTGTTCATACCTTACGTGACATTTTCCTTGTTTTATTTTGTTCTGGTGACCAAGTAGTGATGTTTTACACACTGGGATGGGCACTGGGTGTCCATTCTGCAACGTTGTTCACCCTTATATAAGGCATTTTCCTTATGCACTTTTTGGTGGCTTTGAAGTGTTTGTTGTTCTTTTCTATGCTTTTTTTTTGTAATGTGGGGAGGATCAACTAAGCAGAATGGCTGACAGTGTCCTGAACTCAGCCTGGTTTTATCGGCATCAAGGAATGAAGCAGTTAAATCATGGTGTTATTTGAGGTGTCTTTGATAACAGATTTTATCATGGTGTTAGTTATTTGAGGTGTCTTTGATAACAGATTTTATCATGGTGTTATTTGAGGTGTCTTTGATAACAGATTTTATCATGGTGTTATTTGAGGTGTCTTTGATAACAGATTTTATCATGGTGTTAGTTATTTGAGGTGTCTTTGATAACAGATTTTATCATGGTGTTATTTGAGGTGTCTTTGATAACAGATTTTATCATGGTGTTATTTGAGGTGTCTTTGATAACAGATTTTATCATGGTGTTAGTTATTTGAGGTGTCTTTGATAACAGATTTTATCATGGTGTTATTTGAGGTGTCTTTGATAACAGATTTTATCATGGTGTTATTTGAGGTGTCTTTGATAACAGATTTTATCATGGTGTTATTTGAGGTGTCTTTGATAACAGATTTTATCATGGTGTTATTTGAGGTGTCTTTTAACAGATTTTATCATGGTGTTATTTGAGGTGTCTTTGATAACAGATCTTAACATGGTGCTGGGTATTGAAGGTATTAGGAGGTGTTGGTTTTTGGACTGGAAGTGAATGCTACTGGAGCCACTGAAACTAAATGAGGTGACAGCCCCGATATGGCCTTTCTTGTCGATCGACAACATGAACTAAACTGAAAATACACACACTGTTGTGATTTATTCATGTTAAGCATTCATGACATAGTTAACTGAAAATACACACACTGTAGTGATTTATCTGTGTGAAGCATTCATAAGCAGTATGACTAAACAGAATCCCAATGTCAGTATTTTGTTGATGTTGATTAGGACATCACCTTCTAGTCCCAGATTGAAAATTTATGTACACTGGGTGGGTAAGTGGGGTAGGTAAAGGGTTATGTACACTGGGTGGGTAAGTGGGGTAGGTAAAGGGTTCAGCTAGCTTCCATGTCCATTGCTGCTCTTAGTTGGTCTCCACATCTATCTGTCACCATCACTGCAGACAATGGTGGCAGTGCCACTCTTTGTCCTGAAGGAAGGATGTCCAGGCTATTTATATATATACACACTGTGGTCTGTGTCTGCTCCCTCTTGTGTAACTGGAAGGATGGCAGGCTGTATATATATACACTGTGGTCTGTGCCTGCTCCCTCCTGTCTAGGATGGAGTCTTGCAGTCTCCATCAGTCACAGCTGTCAGTTTCCCCCATATTCAGCTGCTATCCATTCCATCCCAGCTGGTGCTAATGATAGCAGAAACTGACCACACTTGGACTGGGTAAAAGACAGGGGTTGATTTTAGCACTGGGCCCTGGACCCATGACTGAGTTATGCTGGATTTGTGCTCTGTGCAGTGTGCTGCTGCTGTTGCTGCTGCTGCTGCTGCCAGCATCAGTGATGACTGTTGTCCATGAGGGATGTAAGGTGCTGGCCTTCCTTCCTTCCCTCCTTCCTTCCTTCCTTCCCTCCTTCCTTCCTTCCTTCCCTCCCTCCTTCCTTCCCTCCTTCCCTCCTTCCCTCCTTCCTTCCCTCCTTCCCTCCTTCCTTCCCTCCTTCCTTCCTTCCTTCCTTCCTTCCTTCCCTCCTTCCTTCCCTCCTTCCTTCCCTCCTTCCTTCCCTCCTTCCTTCCTTCCTTCCTTCCCTACTTCCTTCCTTCCCTCCTTCCTTCCTTCCTTCCTTCCTTCCTTCCTTCCTTCCCTCCTTCCTTCCCTCCTTCCTTCCCTCCTTCCTTCCCTCCTTCCTTCCCTCCTTCCTTCCTTCCTTCCTTCCCTTTCCCTTCCTTCCTTCCTCCTTCCTTCCCTCCTTCCTTCCCTTCTTCCCTCCTTCCTTCCCTCCTTCCTTCCCTCCTTCCTTCCCTCCTTCCTTCCTTCCCCTTCCTTCCTTCCCTCCTTCCCTCCTTCCTTTCCTTCCTTCCCTCCTTCCCCTCCTTCCTTCCTTCCTTCCTCCTTCCCTCCTTCCTTCCTTCCTTCCTTCCTTCCTTCCTTTCCCTTTCCTTCCTTCCTTCCTTTCTTGTTGCTTTCTCTTTGCCATCGCTCCCCCCCTGCAGGACTGATGTCATCAAGTCAGTTCTTGTGTTCATGACCCAGACACACTTCATTTTTCTCAATGTTGATCTCTAGGAGGGTGTGATGTTGGATAGCTGATTCTACTAGCATTCGTTCACTGGTTCTTCTGTTCTCCTCAGGTATGCATCATTAAACTTTACCTACTGTTTGTCGCTGTTCCTGACCAACCCATGTTTATCAAAAGTGGTGGAGTCCATGACCTCAAAGCTGTCTGGGATGTTTGCCTCCTGATCAAACCACTCACATCACCCTAAATCCTAAATTGAAGAAAAGAAGAGAGCGAGAATTTTCTCTGGAGTGCCTAAAGCATTATGCCATGTCTGATTTATCTGTGCAGTTACAGTCATTCTTGTCTCAAGACGTGTGTGTGTGTGTGTGTGTGTGTGTGTGTGTGTGTGTGTGTGTGTGTGTGTGTGTGTGTCTTTGTGTCTGTGTGTGTGTCTGTGTGTCTGTGTGTGTGTGTGTGTATTTCTCTGCAGAAAGTATCTCTACACCTTTACAAAGGTGTCTGCCTATTTCTGTTGGAGCTTTTTAAAATTTATTTTTTGGATGACTGAATGTCTGCATAGTTTTAAAGGGTGTTTAAGACATCTCCATATCCCTGATCAAAGTGCTATCATGTTTTCTGAAGTTTTCTGAAATTGTGTTTCTGCGTTCAACTTAAGTCTGTGGTTTTCCTGATTGAATATTATTCGTTGTGGGTTGTTGTTTTTGGTGGTGTTTTGTTGTTTAGGTTTTTTTGGTGAAGTTTTTGTTTTATACAAGGCTTTGTTTACAATAAAGGATTCAAATCTCTTTTCTAAGATCTGATGTTTACAAGAATATATTTTTTACAGATTTTATATTGTGGTTGAGGATTGAACGAAAGTGTTTTGCTCAATTCTTCCCAAGTTTTGTATGTGTTGATAAATTTTGATAGTGTAGTGTTTAAATGAACGAGTCATGATCATTCAAATGCAAGACATTTTGTTGATATATTATATATTATTGCTTGAAAAAGTGAATCAGAACAGAATTTTAGACTTCAGTTTTTAAAACTGATGTTTGCACTGTGGTATAGGAATCTTTACTGTCTCATGGCATTGTGACAAGGCAAGGTGCTGTGACATAGGGATGTCAACTATTGATCATGGAGTGAGAGGACTGCAGTTTTGCATCTGGGTAACAAACGAAGGTTTAGATATGAAAAAAAATGACAGAGGAAAGGAAAGAGAAGTCTCAACAAGGGCATGTTTACATCCAACATGAATGGACATAGTTATACAACCATTATGAGACACTGTCAGAATACTGACTGAGATGGCTCATATTGGCACATGAAACAGTGTCAAGATACTGAGATGGCACATGTTGGCATGGTATGCACTGTATGAGCAGTGTGTCATAGATAAACATGTACACGTTTATTTTCTGTTCAGATCAGCAAGTTAGTGTTCAATGTGTAGACAGCAGAATCATGATCACAGGCATTTTTCCTTCATAACGTGATGCAGAAAATCAATGTTGCACATTTCTTTTCTCTTCTTTTTTTTTATATCTGTAGGAATTTAGAGATCATCAGATTTTTAAATTTTATTTTCAAAGCAATATTTTTAAACTGCTGCATTTTGGGTTTATTTTTTGAGGGAGGATAACTGTGTACAGTTTTTGGTTATAACTTACGTGGACATGGGATTTAGATTTCATGTCAGCAATGTGGAGAGTGTTACTGGCATAAAGAATCCATATATGATTATCGGCATCAAAAATTTGTGTGGCATCAAAAATGTGATTTGGAATTGTTTGGTTGTACTCTGTGTGAGTGTGACATGAAAATGAATGTGCTGATGGGTGTTGTGGAACACATCTTGTGTGTGACTCATGTTGTGCTTGCTGTGTTGTGAAAGTTTCTTATGTCCAGGATTCTTCACATTTGGGGCATTTCTGCATTTAGTGTGTGTGAGTGTGATTTTGGGATAGTTCTGTATTTAATATGTGTGTGTGTGTGTGTGTGTGTGTGTGTGTGTGTGTGTGTGTGTGTGTGTGTTGTTGTTGTGGTTTAATTTAAAGTCTATTCACACTTGGTGTGTGTGTGTGTGTGTGTGTGTGTGTGTGTGTGTGTGTGTGTGTGTGTGTGTGTATGTGTGTGTGTGTGTGTGCATGGATAAGTCAAAGTGTTTGTGTGTGTGTACATACCTCGATTGTTTACATCCTGACCGAATGCTTGTGAGATCGTGTTTGCCTTGATACAATTTTTAATCCTTTTTTATTTTTAATGCTTGCTTTTAATTGAGAGTCTCGCTTTTGGTTGATACTGTTTTGATGAATTTGTGAACATTTTACCAGCCTACATATTGAATCCATTGATGACTTTACCTTGAATGTTTTTGATTTTTGGTTGTTATTTCAGTTTGAAACACCTTGTAGTATAATACTGTATCCTTAGTGTGAGTGAGATCCTTGTAATGAACCCCAAGTGCAATTCACAAGAAGAGATAAAATCTGATCATTATTGTGCTCTGCATGATCTGACTGCCTTGAAGAGGTATCCACGTTAGTAATAAACTTTGGAAACTTTTGCTCTCTGGGTGGTGGTAGTGTTTGTTTATGATTTGTTTGCTGGTTTCTGTTTGTCTGTCTCTGTCTGTCTGCCTGTCTGCCTGCCTGTATGTCTGTCTGTCTGTGTTTCTCTCTCTCTCTCTCTCTCTCTCTCTCTCTCTCTCTCTCTCTCTCTCTCTCTCTCTCTCTTCTTAGCCACTTGTTTCCAAACTGAAACAGGCAACCGTTTCTCACAGTTGCTGGAGACAAGGCTTCAAATACTTGGGAGCCCTTGTATCAGACCAGGGTCCAAGCCAGAGGTAGTTTGCAGGATTGTACAGACAATAACAGCACTGTCAAAACTGAACACCATCTGGAGAGAAAAAAATATCTCACTCAACTCCAAGATCAGACTAATGCACTCCCATATCATATCCATATTCCTGTTTGCCTGTGAATCATGGACCCTGACTGCTGATTTGGAGAGAAGAATACAGGCGGTACAGATGAGATGCTTCTGTAGATTCCTTGGCATCTCCTACAGATACCACATAAGCAACGAAGACGTGCATAACAGAATCCAGCACACCATTGGTCCCTACGAAAATCTTCTAACAATCGTAAAAAAGCATAAACTTAAATGGTACGGGCATGTCACAAGATCAAAAGGGCTTGCAAAAACAATACTGCAAGGCACTGTCCAAGGAGGAAGAAAAAGAGGCAGACCAAGGAAGAGATGGGAGGACAACATCAGCGAATGGACAGGCCTAGAACTCAATAAAACCCTGAGAAAGGCAGAACAGAGAGAGGAATGGAGGGAACTGGTTTTCAAGTCTTCATGGGTGCCCCCACCGTCCCCAGGCTAGGGGAAAGATAGATAATATGATGCACCACAGCAAAGTGCAGTGCCGGCACCACACACACACACACACACACACACGCACGCACGCACGCACGCACGCACGCACACACACACACCTTGCCTTATCGCTGAAGAAGAGTCCAATTGACAGTTTACTGTAGTGCATATGTGACGTTCCAGCACAAAAGGAGTCTGATGTCATAATCCGGCTTTTTGCATATTTAATATGATTCTAGATGTAATTTGAATGCTCTTTCTACTGGTGAAAACCCCATCAAAATCGGATGATTAGTTTTTGAGATAGCCGGTTTAGAAGAGGGTTTACCCGAAAGCGGCCATTTTGAGAAAATTAAGAAAAACTGAATCACAATTTCAATGTTAAATTTTCCTTAGCAACCAATGTTTAATCTTTATGAAACTCTACATGCTGATTGAGTACACAAAGAAATACATACCTACAAAGTTTTGTGGTCATATATGAATTTTCGCAAATATTAGACCTATTTTAATGGGCGACTACCCCTGGCCTCGGAGCTCATTTTGGCTGATTATTGTATCTCAGGTTCTACAAAATATTTTGCAGTAATATTTTACACAGAAAGAGAAATCATTATTTAAAGCTAGAATATTAAGTTTCAACAGTGAATATCATGGGAAAATATTTTTGATTTTTAAAAAAAAATTCTATTTTGTGAAAAACAGGTAATCTCCTCATGGTCAATTAGCTAATGTATGGAATGTTGAAACTAATATCATTACAAAGGCAAAACATGTGAATAGAAAGGTACCATGGACAGAAATTAGGATATGTAAATTCACTTAGGTGTAGACAACACCAATCTGGATTTTACTTAAAATCAACAAAATTACATTACCAAATTTAACTATGCTTAAAATTAAAACTTTGATGGACCAAAACATTTTGAATAATAGCATTTATCTCAGAAGTCATTTTTGCATCTACATGCAAGGTTTCAGGGGAATACTTACTAGAGAATTTGCACGGTAAATGAGGCAATACTGTAGACATTGAAAATTAATCCAAAGTTTTATGATAATGTGAACATGCACAAAACCCCAGTCTCTTCCCCTAGCCAAAATTAGACTCTGAAAACTCATTATTCTTATACTGTAATTTCTTTAGCCACAGCTTTGAACAACACTTACCTACACATAAAACTTATAAAGCCATAATGTGCACATACTATAGTGAGACACACACACACACACACACACACACACACACACACACACACACACACACACACACACACACACAGATGAAGCAAGTGTAAACTAGTTTTCATTCTTCTAGAATTAAACATTTATCAGCTGTTATATCATGTGTTACTAAATATTTTCATCATCTCTCATCCACTATCCCTGATTCATGTGTCTCTTTCCCTAATGAGTATGCATGTATATGTATGTATATGTATATGTTCTCCATTAATTTCATGTTTAGTTTGTTTTGGTTGGATTTTTTTGTTATTTCCAGGTAAGTTGTCCATATTTCTGGTCTCACAATTAACTGATGCACTTGTAGTTCTTGTTTTCATATTTTATTGTCTTATTTTGAAATGATTTATAATAGTCAAACTTTATGAAGCAGTTTTGTGTACAATTTTCTTT
>CM060320.1:2274798-2302298 GCA_030674155.1 Stramonita haemastoma
CAGAGAGAGAGAAAGAGACAGAGACAGAGAAAGAGAGAACAGAGAGAGAGAGAGACAGAGACAGAGAGAGAGAGAGACAGAGAGAGAGAGAGAGAGAGAGAGAGAAGAGAGAGAGATGAGAGAGCAGAGGGATGGAGGGAGAGGAGAGAGAGAGAAGAGAGAGAGAGACTTCAAATTACATCTTCATAAAATAAATCAATATAAAACCAGTCAACAAATTATTTAAAAACATTCACAAAAACACTTCTTTAAACAATAATTTACATCAATGAACCCTATAGGCTCACAATGTGGCCAAAAGCCTAACAATGAAAAAAAAACCGAACAAAAACAAAAACAACAACAAAACAAATATATTAATAAACAAACAAACTCCGAAAGCAAAGAAAAATAAACCAAAACTGTATATAAAATAATTTTCAAATAGTAACGAAACATTTCAAGTTATACATACTAGTTTTAAATCAAACTACATGCATTAGAAAATGCTATATATACCATTGAAGAAAAAGAGGAAAATTGCAACCATTCCGGACAATGATATACAAGGCATCAGAGAGAGAGAGAGAGAGAGAGAGAAGGAGAGAGAGAGAGAGAGAGAGAGGAGAGAGAGAGAGAGAGAGAGGAGGAGAGAAGAGAGAGTGAGAGTGAGAGAGAGTGAGAGTAAATCTTCAAATTACATCTTCATAAAATAAATAAAAAGCCAGTCAACAAAGTGTTTAAAAACATGCACAAAAACACTTCTTTAAACAGTAATTTACATCAATGAAACCTATAGGCTCACAATGTGGCCAAAAGCCTAATAATGAAAAAGCAACGACCCCCAAACCCAAAACAACAACAAACAAATAAAGAAACAAACTCCGAAAAGCAAACAATCAAAAATAAACCAAAACTGTATATAAAAGAATTTTCAAATAGTAACGAAACATTTCAAGTTATACAAACTAGTTTTTAATCAAACCATATGCATTACAAAATATTATATATACCATTGAAGAAAAAGAGGAAAATTGCAACCATTCCGGACAAAGATACACTAGGCAGAGAGAGAGAGAGAGAGAGAGAGAGAGAGAGAGAGAGAGAGAGAGAGAGAGAGAGAGAGAGAGAGAGAGAGAGAGAGAGAGAGAGAGAGAGAGTCGGTCTTCAAATTACATCTTCATAAAATAAATAAATAAAAACCAGTCAACAAAGTATTTACAAACATCCACAAAACACTTCTTTAAACAATAATATATATCAATGAAACCTATAGGCTCACAATGTGGCCAACAACCTAACAATGAAAAAACAACACAAAACAACAACAAACAAATAAAGAAACAAACTCCGAAAAGCAAACAATCAAAAATAAACCTAAACTGTATATAAAATAATTTTCAAATAGTAACAAACAACATTTCAAGTTATACAAACTAGTTTTAAATCAAACTACATGCATTAGAAAATATTATATATACCATTGAAGAAAAAAAAAAAATGCAACCATTCAGGACAATGATATACAAGGCATCAGAGAGAGAGAGAGAGAGAGAAGAGAGAGAGAGAGAGAGAGAGAGAGAGAGAGGAGAGAGTGAGAGAGAGAGAGAGAGAGAGGAGAGAGAGAGAGAGAGAGAGAGAGAGGAGAGAGAGAGAGAGAGACTTCAAATTACATCTTCATAAAATAAATAAATAAAAAAACAGTCAACAAAGTATTTAAAAACATCCACAAAAACACTTCTTTAAACAATAATTTACATCAATCCAACCTATAGACTCACAATGTGGCCAAAAGCCTGACAATGAAAAAAAACAAAAACAACAACAAACAAACAAAGAAATGAACTTCGAAAAGCAAACAATCAAAAATAAACCAAAACTGTATATAAAAGAATTTTCAATAGTTACAAAACAACATTTCAAGTTATACAAACTAGTTTTAAATCAAACTACAGCATTAGAAAATATTATATATACCATTGAAGAAAAAGAGAAAAATTGCAACCATTCCGGACAATGATCTTTAAACAATAATTTATATAAATGAAACCATATAAGGCTCACAATGTGGCCAAAACCCTAACAATGAAAAAAAAAACCCAAACCCTCCAAAAACAACAAACAAATAAATAAACAAACTCCGAAAAGCAAACAATCAAAAATAAACAAAAACTATTATATAAAATAATTTTCAAATAGTAACAAAACAACCAGCATTTGAAAATCTCAGACCACAATGACGTGTTCATTCCAACATGCTTTTAAAACACTGAAGTGAGAACAGGCTTAATTCCAGCTATATGTCTTCAGACAAAAAGTACAAGCACCTAGAATAAATAAGTGCAAAACAGCTTAAAAATGCTTTAAACAAAAAGTCTCAGTAGATTTCTCTGCGTGAAATTCGGGATGCTCTCCCCGAAGAGAGCGTGTCGCCACAAGAGCAGTGCCACCCATTTTTTTCTCTCTTTTCCGAGATGCAACTGCATTTGTTTCCCTATCAGAGTGGCTTTTTTTGTACAGAATTTTGACAGGACAGGGACAACTTGCCGTGGGTTCTTTTACTTGAATGAAAATGTCACACACGGGAGCAAGGTTCATCGTCTCTTTCGAAAGACTAGCACCCAGACCACTCATGGTCTAATAGATAAGGGAAAAGTTTGGGGCCCAATAGGGATCGAATCACCATGCACTTCTGATCCGGACTTTTTGACTTTCGCTTTCTAGGCAGGTGCGTTACTCTTGACGACTGATCCACTGTAAGTCTTGGAAGGAAATGTACAAAGCTTGGTATTTTATCAGGAAAAAGTCAGTTGGGTAGTCAAGTGCCATTGCTGTGTGCTCACCACTAGCTTTAAGGTCTAAAATTATCCATTTTGTGGTTGTACATGTTTTACATATAAATGCAGAAAAAAGCAATACGTATGAAACAAGAAACATCAAAACAATACTGGTTACAGGAAACAGCTTCTGCTGGTTCTCTAAAACATGCAACCTTTTCCTCCCTCATTCTGAGGACAGGCTTGGAATGTTTCACATAATTATACAGGTGATGGAATAGGTTGTTAACAGTTTTTCCACACCTTTTCCTATTGGGGATCAAGAACACCTTATCTGGATTCGGAACAAACATGCTACTGGCAAAGGGGGTTCTACTTCTCCTTTCATGGAAATATAACTTGAAAAGCAGCTTCAGCCCCAAAATATTTTAAAATAATGTACACAACTTTGACTCCGGAATAACAGGAAATAGGGTGGGAGGGGGGCAGCACACAAAGTGAAGGGCATTAACTGCGTAGCTTAAGTCTACCAGATACCACAAAACCATGACTATATTTCACATAAAAAGGATAGGTTGGGGATATGCTTAAACCATGTCCTTCAGGAAATACTGATACAGGCAACAAGCTACACACATACTATCCTTGAAGGTGAAAATGGGGCATTGTTTGGAATGGTTACATGCAAGTAAACCAGCACAATTACTCAAAGTGGAGACATTTTAAGCCTCCAAAAGGAACATGGAAAGATCAAATGCCAACAAAAAAATTACCGAACATGTCATTTTGAATTGCACCATGCGATTCATTCTGGGCAATGATACCTTTCAAAAATGTATTTAAAAATTCAATAGTAAACTGCTTCACTCTAGTTCAGTGCTTCAAATTGAATACATAAATATTCAAACATAAAAGGAACATCGTCTTTTGGTAATAGAATTAAGAAAATACAGAAATAACTTTTCAAACAAAACAAAGATACGATGACGGGAAAAGAAAAATGGAAAAGCCAAACACTTTAAATACAAAACTAGTGGTCCACCAAACATTCCTTGATGAAACTTTTTCTACTTGAACAAATGATTCAATACAAAATTTACAATAAAACACTGTGTCAATTGTTTCGTAGAACTACTCGTAAAAAGTTTACCATCATTCTAAACCAGTTTCTACTTTTATACAAGACGTTTTCTAAGAGCCCCAAAGCAAAAGCACTAGAAAGGCTGAACAAAACAAAAAACAAAACAAAAAACAAAACAGCCTGTACCACTGTGTCATCGCTAGTGATCTGCTAGAATTATTTTACATTTGCTACGCTGGAATTTTGGAATACACACATTTAAAGTCATCATTTTGTAAAACAATAGCGCAAATGGACATAACAGATACAGTACAAAGGTTGGACAAAATATTAAAAGAGCAAACAAAAACTTCATGCAGCACGAGTAGTGGTTGATGTGAAATTGGTCATTTAGTCCTGCTAACCCAACCACGTTTTTTTAAATTTTTTTTGGGGGGTAGGGGGGGGGGGGAGGCTCTAAGTCTTTTCCCATTGATTTCTTCTTTCTCTTTTCCATCTTTGCTGTTCGACAGTTTTTATTGGTTTTCTTAAAATTACATTGTGGGGCATCGACCCATCTGACCCCGTTTTTTTTCTTTCCAGATTGAACAAAAAAAGCTAAAGAAGTTATCATTGAGTTCATTTGTCAAGACAATGGAAATTCAAGACTGCTGGGAGAGATGCAGATGGAGCAGTCTATCAATGGGCTGGGAGTGCCATGACCTGGGTAATGGGCATTCTGACCTACAGCAAAGCACAAGGCAAGAGGGAAATAAGTTACAGGATACCTCAATTTAAGATGACTGAATTTGTATGCTTACAGAGTAAAGAGCAACATGCTTTTCTTATTCAAGGTTTTGTGAAAAACAATAAAAGAGAACATGTTTTTTCTGATGTTAGAGCTTAAGATGTACACAGAGATTTTCTTTCCTATTTAAATACTGCAATTGTGTTTCTGTTTGTGATATTTAAACGCTTGCTTCATGTCCACCCTTTCCAAAACTATGAAAAATCAGTCAATAATGGTTACAGCTACAAATCCAGCATTTAACATATAAACAGGTTTCTATACACCATACACAGAAAAATTCGTGATTTATTTCAGTAAACACATTTTTTCATTTTACAACACACATATAAAAACACACAACACTGACAAATACAACACAACACACTACAGAACAACAGATGGACACACACACACAGAACAACAGCAACACACACAGGTTGACAAATACCTGTGGTATAAAATTCCATAGCCAATTATCTTCTCTCTCTCTGTCTCCCTCCCTCCTCCCCTCGCCCCCAGGACTTGAACATTTTACCTCTGGTTTTTATCAATAGTATAAGCACACCACCCCACCTCGCACGCACGGCAACGCACACGCACATACACACACACACACAGCACACCCACACCCTACTCTATTCATTATTATACTAGCACCCCTATTTCTGGTTTTGAACAAACTTTTCTAAAATGCTCTCCCCTTGAATTTATCCAGGTATGTTTTCTAAAACCAGCTACCTCTACTTTTTGTGTTCCAGTTATTTTCCAAAATGCTCTCCACCCTCTCCTGAACCTAATGACAGTTGGACTGCCTCCCCCTATCCCCGTACAATAAAATACGAGTATGAATACCGTACTATCTAAAAATAAAACCCCAAACAACCAATTATGAACACTTTAGAAAACTGAAACTGAATATCTTTTCTCAAAAAAATTACAATCTCAAAAACACAGAAACTCATGCCCCTCCTCAGCCATTACACCCCTTTCCCCATCTCTCTGTCATATAGGCCTACCTGAACATTTAAACCCCCTCCAATCCCTCCACTCCTTCCTAGCATTCTTTTCCCTAAAATCTAGCACCCCTGCCCCTACCAACCCTAGCAGTGGTTTCTACGATATATTCATCTCTTCAGTCGGGATAGCTCATTGAGAAACCTTACAGATTTTGATAAGGAACCATTTCTTTTTACATAAATATTGGTTATTTGGTTATCATGATCATTTAAAATACTTTTGGTGCCTTTAAAACTTTTTGATTGTCACTGTTCGCGCATGCTTTTTGTTTTTGAAAGCATACTGCAAAGCAGGTCTGTGCCTATCCATGAAACTTAATAAACGATTCAAATCAATTCTTTTCAACCCAAAAGGGAAAAGTGTTGTAGCCAGTGTGTCAGCATTAACCATGTGTCTACTGCCTTTGTGTGCACATGTGGGGGCCAGGGTTAAGAGTTGAGGTTAGTGTTAGAATTAGTGTTAGTTAACAACAGGGAAGGGGTGTCTGTCAGTGGTCGGTCTGAATGTTAGATCAAATGTGGACACAATAGGGCATAGAAAGATGGTATGTAGCTATAGACAATGGCATCTATTTCATGTTTTTATTCTACCGACCAAACGGTTATACATATTTTTTCAACGATATGGAGCTTTAAACCAGAGTCACCTGTTCTATAAAAAATCTGAGGCTATGTATTGGACTTCGGTGTCCGCGAAAATTCCAGTTCTGCTATGATTAAGAGAGAGACTGAGGCTGATACACTTTGAACAAGATGCATTCAAAAAATGAAACCACGGAGATCCTCGAAGTGGGAAATGCAGCTACCTTAACTGCTGGCAAAAATGGCTGCCTGTGCACCTCTCTCATTATTGGTGAACCACGGAGCTATCGCGTAGGAACCAAAAAAATATTAAAAAAAAAAAAATTTATTGGCCAGCCCTCTTTTTTTCTATCCCCACTGCTCTAAATGTGCATCCATACCCCTCCTAAACACCCCTTCCTTCCCTTCCTTCTCTTGGCAATCTAATGTCTCCTCCCCAATCTTCTTTACACACACACACACAACACACACACACACACACACACACACACACACACACACACACACGGGGGACGGGATAGCCTAGTGGTCAGAACATTGCGCCCCGGGCTCGATTCCGTTTGAGAGGATTTTTCCCCTGGAGTTATCAGTGCTGACTCTACTCTCCCCAGAAAGTCCTTCGGATGAGACTTTAAACCAAAGACCTGTGTGCGAACACACGCAGAATATCTTGCCTACATATTAAATCTTGTTCCGCTTTTCGTACACTAGCCCATTGTGTGCCGGTGGGAACACAAAGATTTGCAAAACTGCAATCTCACGGGGACTGAATGCAAAAAAAAAGCATATGAGTGCTTATTCCATTATCCTCGATATAAAAGAATATAAAAAAACAGCACACATACAAGACAGATACAGATACACAGATACACAGACCCACACCAGAGAACATCACAACACACATCTTCCCTAAAAATTACCTAACACTAATATTTTGTAAAAATAATCTCATGAAATTTAGACAACCCTGAATTCGGATTGCGGCTACCTTAATGGTGGGCAACAACAGTCACATAATTATGCCGAAATCTGTTGATCAACCTCAAGAGCTCTAGCTGAGGAATTTTTTTTTTTGGTGGGGGTGTCTGTTTAACTAATTGCAATGAAGACAAAAACAGCACATCATGAAAAACCCAATCCAATCTTGTTTATAACCACCCTGACCACAGAGACGGGGGGGGGGGGGGGGGGGGGGGGGGGGGGGGGGGGGCTATTATCTTGTCAAATTATTAGATCTCAATTCAAAATGTCGGAACGGCTCTACACATTAAACCTAGGGTAAGACGACCCCTGCTGACGTTCCTTGTATCAACACCCTGGTCAACCAGAAGGGTCAGCCCAGGACAGTCATCACATGTTCCTTGTATCAACACCTGGTCAACCAGAAGGGTCAGCCCAGGACAGTCATCACATGTTCCTTGTATCAACACCTGGTCAACCAGAAGGGTCAACCCAGGACAGTCATCACATGTTCCTTGTATCAACACCTGGTCAACCAGAAGGGTCAACCCAGGACAGTCATCACATGTTCCTTGTATCAACACCCTGGTCAACCAGAAGGGTCAACCCAGGACAGTCATCACATGTTCCTTGTATCAACACCTGGTCAACCAGAAGGGTCAACCCAGGACAGTCATCACATGTTCCTTGTATCAACACCCTGGTCAACCAGAAGGGTCAACCCAGGACAGTCATCACTGTTCCTTGTATCAACACCTGGTCAACCAGAAGGGTCAAACCCAGGACAGTCATCACATGTTCCTTGTATAAACCTGGTCACGAAGGGTCAAGCCAGGACAGTCATCACAGTTCCTTTGTGTAGTACTTGCGTAACCAGTCCGTGCAGTTTTCTTTTTTAGTTACAGAAAGTCCTTTCCTCGACTGTTAATGTTCCTTGAAAATATGTCACTCAAAATGTTTACTGAAAAGAAAAAACGTTGTCAGACTGCTTGAAGATAAAAAAAAAAGTGGACTGGGAAGGTAGAAAATTAATCAGAAAAAGGGAGAGGGGACAGTTTAAGGAAAAAGACAGGAAGGAGTGATAGAATGTATCATTCTGGACAAGGCCGTAGAGATTCGTGTGTGTGTGTGTGTGTGTGTGTGTGTGTGTGTGTGTGTGTGTGTGTGTGTGTGTGTGTGTGTGTGTGTGTGTGTGGTGGTGTGTGTGTGTGTGTTACACACACAACTTAGATAATTTGAGATATCTTTTGGCAGCGATATCAAAGAATTCAGGCTGCATACAACTTACAAATACTTATGGATATTATCGTTTGGCAGCAATACCAAAGACCTGATTACTTAGCATCTGTAGCCTGAACGACAACTCCAGATTTAAAGACAGATCTAGATAAATGTGTTGGCAGGAGAAATACAAATGCTAAAACAGAGGGAATACTCACTACTGCTTTGAATTTGTATTTGTATACCACTAAGTCACGGCAGAGTCGTCTCCCTGAAATTGGGGCTGCTTGCCAGAGAGCAGGTCACCCATTTTTCTCCTGTCTGCATGTGCAGTTTTCCCTATCAGAGGGAAATTTTTCTACAGAATTTTACCAGGGACAACTCTCATGTTGTGGGTTCTCTTATGTGCGTTAAATGCGTGTTGCACGCGGGACCTCATTTTATTGCCTTATCCGAAATACTAGCACCCAGACCATTACTAAATCTAGTGAGTGGGGGAGGGGGAGGTTGGACACAAACCTGTCACATGATCCTGTGCTGTAACCGACAAGTGGTGCTGGATGGCGTGTCTGTTCTTTGCCACTTGGTTCCTGTCCAGTTGTTCTGTAAACAGTTAAGAAGTCATCAGTGACAGGGAAATGTGGAATGTTAGCTCATCTGCTACAATGATTTTATCCGACCATTTTAAACGAAATATTTTTTTTTTTACAATCATTGACTCATTTCAACTCATTTGTTACCTCAAATATAAAAAATGCTTAATGCTTTAAACACATGATTTTGGAACAGAGCTCATTTAAAATTATTCTTTAAAGACATCACAATTTTTCTTCAGTTCAAATGTTCAAAACGATTTAATTTTATGTGAATACAACATACTTTATACCCTTATCTGGACAGTTATTTTTTTTTTTTTTACTGGCGACAGTCTGCAAAAAATGAACACCAAGAAAATAAACAAAAATTCTGTTTTCTAACCAGAACATGTTACTTATAATTTCAGTTAGCAATTAGAGACAATAAATTTAAAGGAAAACAAATGCTTTGGTTACAAATGATATGTACAATTTTCTAACCGGGATTTTTCGGAAATGTCAGACATTTCGAGTCGTGCTGGGGGCTATGTCTGGAGCTGCTCACAAGTCCAACCCGTGCACGGCAGCCTCTGGTGCAGTTGTAGCAGACAGCATTGGATTGGTCCCTTCTACTTTGGGTTGCACTGCAACTGTTGTGGCTCATATGGTACCTGGTTGAATGGATAAAAATCACAAAGTTTGAAATAAGAAGAAAAAAAACTGGCAGTACATAGTTTGTCTATTAATAAAGCAAAAAAGTCGACCAGCTGCCACGGTGCAATGGCTAACACACTGAACTTGGTAGTTTACGAGTTCAAATCTTATGAAAAGCATGTTTTTTAAAATCGCTTTTCTAAAACTCCATCCTGCTCCTACCTAGAGAAAAACCAACAGGCTTAATGGGAAGACTGGGACCACAAATTGGAGCATAACCCATTTTACAGATGCAACACAGAAATGCTAAACTACAACATTGCACCAACACCTAAATAGTGGCCAAAAATTGGTCGCATACACAAAAATTTCACCACTGGAGAACCATTGGAGGAACGAGATTAAACAGGCAGAAACAATAGAAGAGAGCAACAACAAACTTGACAGACAAAAATATGAGATCAGAAAATTCAGAAAAATATAGAAGCAAATATAAATACCTCATCTAGCTTTCAGAAAGGCAGGTTTAGGATGGCTGCCCTCACACACCTCAGGTTACTGGCACTCGATTCCAGACCCAGAGCCCCTGAAAGCAGTAACTTATCAGTGGACTTAAAATTCTATTTTTATTGGCTCCAACATAATATGGATTTAATTTCATCTGACAGATTTCATCATGCTTCTCCGCCAGTTAATTGTCAAAAATTCAAGTCCAGCTATTTATTGAGCCAAATATTATCAAACAAAAAAAACTACAGTAGGACAAATTTTAATCAAATACACTATATAGATACATTTTCAACTAATTTTCAAACAAGGAGTCTTTACTGTCCACACAATCTAGATACTCTCCATTCCAGAGTTAGAAACTGCCATGTCTACAGCAACCAAACACCACAAGATCTTTATACCTACAAATCTTAACTCGTTTTCCAAAAAAAAAAAATCCGAAAAAGATAGCTGAACCATGTATGATATTAAAATCTCTCAACTCTAGTGGCAAAGTACTTACAGATAGATGCCAGGATCTCATGCAGCAGATGACTCCAAGGTGATGATCAACAGAACCTGGCCCCACTGTTGAAGAGTCTTCAGGATGACCCACATAATGACTCACCACCAGGTTAGGACCCATGTTTAATAAAGGAGGGGAAGGACAAGGAAACGCCTTAGGAATGGAAGGAATGATCCGTTCACAATACCTCATGAAAACTGTTGGTAGTTGGTATTTTCAGACACAAGGAAACCTATCAGAAATGGAAGGGACTGACCGAGTCACAATACCTCATGAAAACCGTCTCAAAGCCGCTGGTATTTTCAGACATAAAAAAACTAACAGAAATGGAAGGGAATGATATTCACTATTTTATTTATTTATTTATTCTTTTATACCGAGGATAATGACATAATCACTCATGTGCTTTTTGCATCCAGTTCCCGTGTGTATGCAGTTTTGTAAATATATGTTCCACCGGCACACAATGGTCTCATACGAAAAACGGAACAGGATTTAACTGTGCAAGACGTTCTGCATGCGTTCGCACACGGGGCTCGGTTTACAGTCTCATCCGAAGGACTTTTGGGGAGAGTAGAGTCAGCAAAGATGTTAACTTCAGGGGAAGAATCCCCTCGAACGGGAACCGAACCCGGGTCGTCAAATTGCCAGCGATATGTTCTGACCACAAGGCTATCCCGTCCCCGTGTGCCCCCACTATACCCCTGAAAGCCCTTGAAGGTGTTGTAGATGGTGGTGTTTTCAGACGCAAGGAAACCCACCAGAAAAGTAAAATGACCCAGTCACAATGCCTCATGACCCTAATCTCCAAGCCATGTAGGAGGTGGGGGGTGTTTTTGAATGAGAGGAGAGATCACTGACACCCAGATTGCTCTCAGATTTCTTGCATTATCTTTTTCCCCATTTTATTTCAATTTTTGGTTTCTATTTCATTTTATTTATTTTATTTTATTTGGGTTTATTTTAGTCTCGGTTATGCCTTACTTTTAATTCATTTTATTTTGTTTTATTTCATTTTTATTTTGTTTATTTCATTTTATTTCTAGTTTAGACTAGTACCTACTTGTTTTATCTCAGAATTTTTATCTCATTTTTTTGGTGCTAGATTTTATTTAAGGTTCATGATTTTATTTCATTTCGCTTTATTTTTATTAAAACTAATTTTAGTTGGTACCAGATTTAATTTGAGCAAGGAATACTGATTACAATGGAAGGTGCACAGTGATCAATTGAAGAGGGGACGGGATAGCCTAGTGGTCAGAACATGGCATCGCAATTTGACAACCCGAGTTCGACTCCCGTTCGAGGGGATTTTTCCCCTGGAGTTATCAGTGCTGACTCCACTCTCCCAAAAGTCTTCGGATGAGGCTATAAACCGATGGCCCTGTGTGCGAACGCACGCATAACATCTTGCTCACACGTTAAATCCTGTTCCACTTTTCGCAACCTTTTCGTAAGAGTAGGCCATTGTGTGTCGGTGGGAACAAATGACAATATTTACAAAACTGCATACATACGGGGACTGGATGAAAAGCACACGAGTGCTTATTCCATTATCCTCGAAATAAAAGAATAAAAGAATAAATAAAAGAATAAATAAATAAATAAATAAATAAATAAATAAATAAATAAAGACAGCTGACAGGGAAGCTCCATCAAAGAATAAACCAATGCTGAACACTAAAGATTGAAACCTGGACACAGACTGAAAGGTGGACACAGAGAGAAAACGACACAAAGACTGGAAGGTGGACACAGACAGAAAACCGGACACAAGACTGGAACCAAAGCTGGACACAGACAAATCTGGACAAAACAATCACCAGCTGGGTACAAAGGCAAACCAGACAGGCACAACAGCCAGACAAAGACTGGAACCTAGACACAAAGACTGGGAGCTGAACACACAAAACCAAGGTGGAAAGGTGAAACACCAAAGACTGGAAACTACACTAGGACTGAAACTGTGGGAACACAAAAGGACTGAAGGGACACAAAGATAAATCTACACCTAGACACAAAGACAAACTACTAGACACAAAGAAACTACTAGACACAGACTGGAAGCGGACACAGACTCAAAGCCAAGCAGGACAAAAAGACAACCCAAAGCCAGACAAGGGGAAAATCTGACCAGAGCAAAGGGGAAATATTACACAGGGAAAATCTGTAAATCAGCTGAGCAAGGAAGCATCTCACGTCTGACTGGCAAGCTTTGCATTCCTGATAACCCCAATGATGAACGCCTAGCTAAACTGCTCAAACGACGTCCACACAAAAAAACCTCGAAGGATTGGCGATAACGTACATTCTATATTCTTATGAATTGACTTATGTACCAGACCCAAGAAAACAAAATCCTTAAAGGTTTTGTTGAAATTTTCTTCTTGTCAACCATTCCCTACCCTCTGCTACCAAACATGGGCCTAACAAGGCAAGAGCATTGGAACTCATAGTAAGTCGATTGAAGATTGCCGCAAAGTTTCTGAAAATACAAATTTGATAAGTAATGTACAATGTCTATTTGACGGGGGAAGAGAGAGAGAGAGAGAGAGAGAGAGAGGAGAGAGAGAGAGAGAGAGAGAGAGAGAGAGGAGAGAGAGAGAGAGAGAGAGAGAGGGAGAGAGAGAGAGAGAGAGAATGAGAGATGGAGGTGGATGAGAGGAGGAGAGACGAGAGAGAGAGAGAGAGAGTGAGAGGAGAGGAGAGAGAGGGAGCAGAGATGAAGAGCGGTGGATGAGAGAGGAGAGAGAGAGAGGAGGAGAGAGAGAGACAGACAGACAGACAGAAGAAGACAGACAGACAGAAGAAGACAGACAGACAGACAGACAGACAGAGCAAACAAGAGAGAATGTGGACCGGCGGGGCCGGGGGGGTGTGTGTGTGTGTGTGTGTGTGTGTGTGTGTGTGTGTGTGTGTGTGTGTGTGTGTGTGTGTGTGTGTGGGGCGATGTGCATGCATTACGTGTGTATTCACCCACGTGCATGCGTGCGTGTGTGCGTGCGTATAGGTCTACCGCTGGCGTCATGTTTAGACATCCCTGTAGCCAAATGTGGCTACCTTCATTGGAGAACAAAAACGGTCGCATAACAAAAATCTCACTATAGGACAAAGTCAAGCTCCAGCCCAGGAAAAAAGACATCTAGACAGTATGGCATATGACGGAATATTGCATTACATTTTTGCAGCCAAAATCATTGAAATATATCTGAATAATTTATGATAGAGTGACTTTTTGATATGTTTTCATTTCGAACATTTTACATAATTACAAACAAAACAAATCGACACTACACACACCACAAATAAAACATACCTGTAGCTTCGGGCAGAAAATAGCGCTGTGTGGCGAGGGACGATGCATGGTGTGTGGATTTTCTGCATTGTCTCATCTCAGTGTTCTACACACATCATCTTTTCAGTCGTTGCTGATTCAGAAATGAAAATGTCGGCTTGGCAAGAGTTCTGAAACCCTCTGTGGTTGAGCAGAGTTGTTTCCATGTGTTGTATCATGGGGCATCAGCTTTGAGGGTCATCACTTGGGTTCTCTCTTTTTCTGCGTTTTTTCATCACTGGCTGGCGAACTGGCTGGATTTTTTCACCTTGCTGTTTAGCCTTTCGACATTTTGCTTTGCGGCCTGCATACATGTGTAGTGGCTTGCTGGTTGACGTTGGTTCTGTGTTAACAGTGCAAGAAAATGACACTAGAGAGGAGAACAGAAAGAAAGAAAAGAGAAACGAAAGAAGAAGGGGGGGGGGGTGGGCAGAGAGAGAGAGAGAGAGAGAGAGAGAGAGAGAGAGAGAGAGAGAGAGAGAGAGAGAGAGAGAGAGAGAGAGAATGTGCACTTTTGTTGAGAGAGAGAGGGGGGAAGAGGAGAGATAGAGAGAGCAGACAGACAGACAGACAGACAGACAGACAGACAGAGAGAGAGAGAGAGAGAGAGAGAGAGAGAGGAGAGAGAGAGAGAGAGAGAGAGAGAGAGAGAGAGAGAGAGAGAGAGAGAGAGAGAGAGAGAGAGAGACAAGACAGACAGAATAAGAGGAAGAGGGGATAAAGATGATAAAGAGAAACAAGTAAAACACACAAAGAAAAGTAAAAAAAGCAAGGAAAAGGGGCAGAAAAGCAGCCACGCAGACAAACAACAAACATGCACACTGGTGTGATTGAACACCCTCTAAGTCGGAATGCCACTGCCTCCATAGCGGGCCACAGAGGGTCACATACACAAATCTCACCACTGGTGAACCTCAGAGCACTAGCCTACAAAAAAACCAAAAAGTGGTCACGTAACTTTGCATCTCATATAAACAGTAATCACTCTAGGGGGAACAAACGGACCCCCCCCCCCCCCCCCCACCACTCTTCCTTGGAGAAATGGAGGGGGCCTGTCCCTATAAAAAGCATCCCGACCTTCGGGAAATTCTGTGCCAGCAATTCCTTTTGTTCCTCCATTTTGGCCTTGTTCCTTTTCTTCCTATCACCTCCTTGTTTGATTTTTGCAGTTGTGGTCCATCCTTCTTTTTTTTGTTTTCTAAATATAACAACTCTTTCCCCCACCAAAGTTGAGTGTGCTGGGCCTGAATTGTTAGGTGTTTAATGGCGGCGCAACACATTTTCACTCATAATATGACATATTTGCTGTCTTGAGTGTTTGATGAAGAAAGGGAAAAAACGGTCCCACCTTGTTATTTTCTGTGCTACTTTAAAGCTGGTACTGGCAATACAATATCATGCTATTCTACTCGTGCTTCAATACTTTCTCAAACATAACTTGAAATGATAATAACCATGAAAAAAAACAACAGTGTCATAAACTGTAGAATAAAAAAATAGTTACCTGTAGGTTCAGGTCAACATGGCGAAGCAGAGCACACAGAGCTTCTTCTGCAGTGGTTGACTTCAGAGTGTGGAATGATCGAAGTGAGAGGGCTTAGGCTACAGGACAACTCGTTCCCGCCACCCCCCTCTAGGAGTGAACACGTCAATTTTGCACGTGCTTCACGAATCAGCTGCAGCATTGACAGGATACAGTGTTATCATAGGAGAGTTCAAGTCTCTCTCTCTCTCTCTCTCTCTCTCTCTCTCTCTCTCTCTCTCTCTCTCTCTCTCTCTCTCTCTCTCTCTCTCCCCAAAAGTCCTTCGGATGAGACCATAAACCAAAGCCCCGTGTGTGAACACACGCAGAACATCTTGGGCGCACACGTTAAATCCTGTTCCGCTTTTCGTAAGAGTAGGCCATCGTGTGCCGGTGGGAACAGATGACATTTATACAACTGCATACACACGGGGACTGTATGTAAAAAAGCACAAGAGTGCTTATCCCATTATCCTTGATATAAAACAATAAATAATGTAATAATAAATAATAATAATAATAATAATAATAATAATAATAATAATAATAATAATAATAATGATGATGATGATGATGATGATGATGATGATGATGATGATGATGATGATGATATTAATAGTAGCAACAACAACAACAACAACAACGACGACGACGACGACGACGACAACAAACAACAACAACAACAACAACAACAACAACAACAACAACAACAACAACATATAATAATAATAATAATAATAATAATAATAATAATAATAATAATAATAATAATAATAATATCTTCTCTCTCTCTCTCCTCTCTCTCTCTCTCTCTCTCTCTCTCTCTCTCTCTCTCTCTCTCTCTCTCTCTCTCTCTCTCTCTCTCTCTCTCTCTCTCTTCTTCTTCTTCTTCTTAATTCCTTTTCTTCTTCTTCTTCTTCAGAATTCTTGTTCTTGTTGTTCTTCTTCTTCCTCTTCGCCTTCTTCTTCCTCCTCCTCTTCTTCTTTCGCTCCCTCTTCTTCTTCCTCTTCGTCTTCTTCTTTTCGTCGTCCTTCTTCTTCTTCTTTGTATTCTTCTTCTTCTTCTTCTATAGAATTTTCCCTCTCCTCCTCTCTCTTCTCTTCTTCTTCTTCTTCTTCCGTGGCCCCTGTCCATAGCCATAACAGGTATAATGCAGTGCCAGGTTTTCTCCTGGGCTTGTCACTCTGCAGGAGTTCTGCCCACTGGCCTCAGGCAACACGTTCCCATTTCAGGTCAGCTAATCAGACAGTTGACAGGAATCAATGTTCAGACTGGCATGATAAAGGCAGAAAATGGGCAGGGTAGTCAGAAAGTAGGCAGGAAAGGAAGAGGATAGAGAGGTGAGGAGAAAATTACTATAGAAACGAAGAGAGTGATAGAAAAGAGGAAATTTCTAGCACAGTATTTCCAGAGGGTGGGGATGCTATTCCTATTGAAAGGGCCCTGGTGATTCCTACAGAAGGGAGGGGGGATGTTTGTTCAGAGCTCAGTGGAAACGGATTCAGGATTAATTTTGCTATGAGGACTAATGTGGACTTATTTAAAAACTCAAAACACCACACAAAGGATAAAACCATGCAAATTAGATTGACTGAAATGTTAATTATGTCTATTTTTTCTTATAACAAAAGACTTTTTTATGCATGCTTTTATATTTTTATGAGTTCTTTTTTATATTAAGAAATAAGGGAAGTCCTTCGGATGAGACTATAAACCGAGGCCCCGTGTGCAAACGCCCGCAGAACATCTTGCGCACACGTTAAATCCTGTTCCACTTTTCGTAAGAGTAGGCCATTGTGAACCGGTGGGAACATATTACAATATTTACAAAACTGCATACACACGGGGACTGGATGTAAAAAAGCAACATGAGTGCTTATTCCATTATCCTCGAAAAAAAAAAAAAAAAAAAAGTAAAAAAAAAGCCGACAAGAAAAAAAAAACATTCAAGGCGACTTTTCAGTTAAAAGGAGGTAACCACTTTTACAGGAATACTGCATCGAAGTTTCCGAGTAGTTTCCCCTATATTAAACACCGCAAAATTGAAGTTGACCTGGGTCCATGAAGTCCTGGGTTCGAATCTTGGCAGCGTCTCGCCAATTAAGAGTGGGCGTTTTTTACAATCTCCCAGGTCAACTTCAAGTCCAGACCTGCCAGTGCCTTAATTCAGTTCGTGTATATACATATGCAGAAGATCACAACTATGCATGCTAAAGATCCAGGAATTCATGTCAGTGCTCAGTGGGTTACGGAAACACGAACCTACCCAGCAATACAGGTGAAGTCGGAATGCGGCTACCTTCAATGTGGGGATCCCCCCCCCCCCTCCGAAAAAAGACACTTGCATTTTTCGAAAGGTAAAGGTGTCCCATAACCTATGTGGCCGTTATTAGCATCTTCGATATCGGAAGCACGGTCTTGTGGCAACACCACAGCCCCATAGAGGGCAGCCTGCAGGTTTGTCGGAACAAAAGCTGTCAAGCGTACGCCATCATAGCTAACAGTACACATAATGATAATAATGATATACGATATGACGCACCACAGCAAAGTGCAGGGCGGCCACCAAAATGAGAATGAGACATAACGAATCTGGGTATGGCTGTGGCGGGGAGACTGAAATGAGCGGCGTGGGAACAACAGGACGGGGATGTCACAGAAGATGAGGCATAAAAAAACCCCATCACAAACACACCCACCAACAACTACTACAACAACAAAAACTGCATACACAATGGTGTGTTTTGACAGCACCTTGGAAGTCGGAATGTGGCTATCTTAGTGGAGAGTAAAAAGGGTCGCCTGCATAAAATCTCACAATAATCATGAAACACTCTCCAGGACAATCGGAAAAAAAAGGCACCTGAAGCCACTCTTCTTGTCGGCCAGGTACATTTCTATGAATGTTTGATTGAATTTTTTAGTGGATTTTAATGTAAAGGAATAATTCATCATCTCGATGGTCTTTTCTGCGATTTAAACAGTGACATTTCGGCAAGGACGGCAGAATTCGATAGGAACTAGTAGTCATCAGGCAAGGTTCTCAAATTAACTCCCTTGCCTTTATGAATTTTAGTAACCCAAAGAAGGCAACAGCGTTCTTCAACCATGGGAGAGAATTCAGAAGCTGTGCGCATGCGCGTGAATTAGCTCCCATGATAGAGCGAGCCTTTATGAATTTTAGTCATCCCAAAGAAGGCTACAGTGTTCTTTATCAGGGGGAGACAATTGAAAAGTGTCGTACGTTCGAGTAAAGTGTGTCGAAGGGTGCGAAAAAGAAAAAAAAAATACTGCGAATATTTCTTTTTCTTGAGTTTGCCCTCTTATATTTTTGGCGTTATTGTCACAAATAGTAGATCTTAACAGCGCAGCCAATAGATTATTGTCACGCACACTTTAGAAAAGTGAGGCTAGAGTGAGGGGTAGTATACATGTGTTTGCCTTGCACACCTACTGGGAAACCGAAAGGTAAAAAAAAAAAAAAAAAAAAAAGGGTAAAGGTGTCCCTTAACCCACGTGGTTGTAGGGGAGTGAGGCGTCAGAGACCTCAGCTTCTCTTGGAGGCCAGCATGTTGAGGGCGGCGCCCATCTCCTCTCCCTTGCTACTTTAACTAACTTCCCTGACCCTAAAGAGGGCTGGTACCCATTTACAGCTGGGGGAATTGTACTGAAACCAAAACTCGCAAACGGTCACCCATCCAATTGGGAACCATGCTTGACGCTGCTTAACATTGGCTGGGGGAAAGCGAGCGCTCTGACTACTGAGCTATCCCGTGCCCGGAGAATTTTTATATCAAACGTTTCCTTATGATGCTGCTGCGGCGTAAGATAAAACCACAGGCCTAAAATTACCTTAGCGCATGGTTTCAGGTTAATGGTAGACCTACTGTCTACAAATCAGACAGCTCCATTACCACTGTAAACAAACCCAATTAACCAGTATTAGACTACGCTTTTTTTTTTTGGGGGGGGGGGGGGGGGGATACAGATAACTGCTTGATAGAGGGGTTACTTCTACACGAAAAAAATACGACGCATCACAGCAAAGTTCACGGCCGCTGCCACATGCACACACAAACAAAACATACAAACAAACACGCGCATACACATCCCCAAAGAATAAGGGACATTTCGAGAAGATGTAACAAAGCTGGTTTCCGTACCGTCCTACCCGACTTTTGCACAGTAACGGAGCCCATGGCACCAAAAGAGTGCTCTACTGTATCCATTACGCAATAATACTAGTAGTAGGGCTACGCATACTACTACTAATAATGTTAATATACAATGTGATTCACCACAGCAAAGTTCAGTTCACCACAACACACACACACACACACACACACACACACACACACACACACACACACACACACACACACACAGAGGCATGCACACACATACAACCCTCCGCTTCAAAGATAAGGCACATTCCGAAAAGATGTGACAAAGGGGCGGTTGGAGTCCTGCCCTAACCCGACTTTAGCAAGTGACAGAGCCCACGGCACAAAGAGAGTGTTCTACTGCATGCATACATACTGTGCTATAGCATCCTTGATAATATTCGTGGCGCCAGTGTTGTGGCGATACCGCAGCCAAAAGAGGGCAGCCTGGCTTGAAAAGAGCAAGATTGTCAGAATGAAAGCTGGTGAAGAGTACGCATAATAATACGTACTACTACTACTACTATACTACTACTACTACTACTACTATACTACTACTATACTAACAATAACTAGTATACAGTATTATGATGCACTACAGTAAAGTGCGGGGCCGCCGCCCCATGCACACGACGCTAGAAAACACACACGCAAACACAAGCGCGTGCATACATGGCCGCGTGCGCATGCCACACCATCCCCCCCCCCCCCACCCCCCCCTAAGAATAAAGAGCATTTCGAGAAGATATGACAAAAAAGGGCCGTTTTGATTCCTGTACTACCGGACTTTTGCACAGTGACAGATCCCACGGCACAAAGGAGTGCTCTACTGTTAGGCACTTTACTAGCATCTCGGATATGTGGTGTGTGTGTGTGTGTGTGTGTGTGTGTGTGTGTGTGTGTGTGTGTGTGTGTGTGTGTGTGTGTTGTGTGTGTGTGTGTGTGTGTGTTGTGTGTGTGTTGTGTGTGTGCGTGCGTGTGGTGTGTGCGTGCGTGTATTTGTTTACTCTTTTAATTCGAGGATAGTGAAATAAGCACTCATGTTAGCATTAACGCCTCTCCCTCTCTACATCTCATCACCTCTACCACCACCCACCTCTCCTCACCCTACCACCTCACTACACCACACACACACACACACACACACACACACACACACACACACACCCACACCACCACACCACACACACACACACACACACACACACACACACACACACACACACACACACACACACACACACACACACACACACACACACTTTTTGAAATAACTGAAGAAATCATTTATCAATATTCACATTTTTTCAACATGATTTTCATGGCATAGTTTTATAAGTAGTAGGCCTATATATAATAACAATCAATGAAAAAGACTGAAAATTTAACACATAATGCACATGAGTCTTTTATCATAAGGCAGAATCTGTATACAATTCGGGCTAAAAAAGTGAAATAGTGTACATGTGTAAAAACACGTAGTGATGTGTAGGAAAGATCACTTTAAAAAGTGAAATAAAGTGTAACATAGTGTAGGAAAGATCACTTTAAAAAGTGAAATAAAGTGTAACATGGTTTGCGAAAGATCATTTGCATCAAAAGACTTGAATATGAGTTACATAACAAAGATAAGAACTTTTACTACAAAATTGGCAGTATTCAACACAACTACTCAGTAAAATGGTTATATTTCTGCTGAGTCATTATGAAGTTGTGACACTAGAAGGAAGGGGGCAGGACAGTTAAGATCTTCACCTGCCTAACAAGTAAGCCGTCAGGCTATGGGTTAATTCCCAGCCTTACTCTATCTTTCAAGTTTGATGATAAAATCGAACTGAATGTCCAAAATCCTTCAGATGATACTACAAACTGAGACCCTGTATGCAAATGTACGAAGAATATCTTGCACACACGATAAAAACCCTGTCCGCCTTTTGGAAAAGTAGGCCATTTCATGCCCTTAGGAACGGATGATAAACTTTCAAAAATGCCTGCACACAGGTGTCGCGTTTAGACACCATCCTTAATGTGGGAATGCGGCTGCCTAAAAGGTGGTGTGTGGTGGGGGGGGGGGGGGAGGACGGTAACATTCACAAAAATCTCACCACTGGTGAGCCTTGGAGCTCTAACCAAGGAACGAAAACAAGAATGGTGACTGCTTTCAAAACCCTCAGATTCCATGATCAACGAGGCAACCTGAACTAATGGTGTGTATACTTTTTAACATGTCCAGGCACAACAGATATCGCCTTGTCCAATTTGGGATGATCTTTACAGGAAAAGTTGTTGCTGTTGTCTAGTGCTATTTGTCCCGTGTCCACGTATCGCTTGCCTTTAACAGCGCCATTTCTCTTACAAGAGTTTTGCAAGATGAATCCTTTCAAGCTGCCGTGGGTTTTCCCCCATGTGCTGAACACTTACCACACATGTGAATTTAGCTTTAGGTCTTCTCCAAAAGACTTACGCTACTTCATCCCGGTAACGTGAAAAGTTGAAAGTAGAGATCTGAACCACTGGCTCCTGCTACCTCATATCATCAGATGTGTTTTAATCTCTAGATGACCACATTGTGACGATCCAGTGGGGTCTAAAACGCTGAATAATGTACAACAAGCTGTTTGACTGAAATCCTAGAGTGAGTTACGAACTATGGAGATATCTGGAGAGAAGATCATAGTGGATACAGCGCTGGATGTATCGTGACTCCACGACAGCCTAATATGACTACACTTACTGTTCTAGAGACCAATGTCAAAAGACCTGTACTATTTGTCCACAGAAAAAAATCGGACAAAAGGCACATGTTTTTGCACCCAAGAAAATGACTTACTCCACATGATGAAGTGATTTATGTGGGATCACGAAAGCTTTTGGTATGACTTCTGCTTTCATTAAAAAAAATGTTGCATTTATCCATTTAGTAAACATGACTTAGCAATATCAGAGAAGATATCTGACTGAACAAAATGACGGTGCTGACACTTACCATTGCTCATGACAAACAAAGACTCTTCTACGATGAAGCTATTTTGGTCTGTTTGTTTTCCTACCTACTGTGATGAGCAGGGCTGTTTCCACAGAAGAATGTAAGGGATACACCCCTGGGATACTTGCTCAACTTTCTCCTCTGTGTGCTTAACTTGTGCTGCACACAGAACTTTTGTTGATTCTCTCTCTCGTCCACAGCACTAGCACCCTGACCACCAAAGGCAGTGTAGATGGTGGAACAAAAGTCAGGCTTTTGACCTTTGACGTTTTCCTTCTTCGAAAGGTGTGTTTCTTCTAGATCACTGGATTCATGGCGAATAGTGAAAATGGCTACTTTCTTGGTAAAAATAACCCTTTTCTGTAGCATGTCTTTAAAGACACATCATCGTTTCCCTGTGCATAGTCTATACATAGTCGTCATAGTCAGACATTGTGACTATTTTCATGAACACAACTGGTTACAGATGACAGGTGTTTAATAAAAGATATAACAAAAAACACACCCAACACAATAATGAAAAATATAATTCCTCAAGGCACTTAGGTCAACTACTCATCAGTTCTGGCCTTTACACAGCAGGCACATCAAAGTCTGTACTCTGAAAATGCCTTACATGAGCAAAGTGGTCTAGAAGCTATTTTTTAAAAGTCAAATCCAGTTTTTACAAATCAAATTGGAAATAGATATTTCCCTTCCCCATGGGGATGCTGGGGACCTGTCAGCAATAATAGCATCTCTGCCTTTTGGAAATAATGTGCTGGGAATTCCCTCTTTTTTTTCTTCTCTTTGTTTTTGCCATTTACATTTTCTTCCAATTGCCTTCTTTTGTCCATTTTCTGCCTCTTAGGTTCATTCTCCTGCCTTTTTCTAAAAAGACTGAAAAGATGACAATTCTCTCCCATGCTAACTTGTCAGGTGATTAATGGCAGGACAACACATTTTCGCTCATATATAAGACAACAATAATTGTGTCTGGGCGTTGGACGACAAAGAAGAAAAAGATATTTCACAAGTAACTGGAAGCAGTCCAGGCCTCAGTCTTGCCAGGCCAGTGATGAAAACTGCTGATTTCAAACCAGTGCTTTCCTGGCAGAGGACCCTCCAGCCTTGGCCAGCAACAGTTTAAAATGTCTTACGATTTTCGGTTGCCAACATCGAGCACCATGTTCTATGGAAATGAAAAAAAAAATGAAGATGTTCCAAGGACAAACTTGAGACAATGACTGATTTCACCAAATGCACACTTCTTCACGACATTACTGATCATTTGTTTTCTTCACAAAGCAACCCATCTTTCTCCCAGTCTATGTCACTAGTTACAGATGCGATACCTGAGTGGTCAGAGCACTTGCTTTCTCCAAGCTAAGGTTGTGCATGGCTGCCTTGTAGAGGGGTGCTGTTCATGCACCTTGGCTTCAGTACAGTCCCCCAGTTCACCCAGCTGTAAAAGGGTAATGGCCCTCTTTAGGGAGAGGGAAGGTAGAGTAGTGAGGGGAACGAGATGGGCGCCACCTGCTACAGAACTGGAGGTTTCTGACACTTTACTTCCCGGGGACTCCACAGGTTATGGGGACACCCTTGCCTAGTATGCTCTGTTTGTTGATTCATCCATCTTTCTTGCTCAGCAACCTGAGCATGCAGCTCATTCAGGTTTTGCCTGCTGTACATGCTCAAGACAAGGCATCAGAATCATGGCGAGTTTGCTCTTCCTCTAAGAAGACGCTATGATTTTGCTAAACTATCCACTGATTTCAGAGAATGCTTGGCAAACAGATCCACTGATACACTGCTAACAAAAAGATATAACACAGACACACTGATGCTGATAGTGAAACAGACTTTACAATTAACACATTTTGAGTGAGCCAGTAAATGTCAAAGTGCACATATTGCTGCTTATTTGTAAACTTGGGTATGTTTTTAGCCTTCTTCATCACAGAGCAAAAACAGCGTGATCAGTCTAGAAAAAGAAGATGCTTGAGCTGCAGTGATTCCAACGGACCCAGCATTGATATGCAAGAAGGACTAGATGACCACGTCACTGTCCACCTACCAGATCTACACCAGTCCCGAACATCATCACCATAGCTTTGCCAGAATCCACGTGACCAGAGTCAAGATGAAAGGAAGGGAGAGCAGCCCTAACAACAGCAGACGTCTTTTCCGTTTCTTCTGCTGCGTTATCTGCCGCTGTTCATCCAGCTCTTTGACCATTTCCAGACAGTCCTCGTACATGAAGGTGATCATCCGCCATCGCTCCTGCAGCAGCTCCACCGCGTTGTTGGTCACGCGTTCCGAAAGCACGCGCTCCTCCAGCTTTTTGTACTCCTCCGCGTCATGGCCGTACTTCCGGTCTGGCGGCTTGACGGGACCCTCGTCTTTCGAGATTCGTCTCTGTAACACACACACACACACACATACACAGATTATGTGTAGTTTTAGTTTCCTGTTCATTTTGTCATAGCAAAGAAAAAATCTCACTGGTTCTTTTGACTTAAAAAATGCAAAACTGCCTAAAATCACGAAATTTGAAAGCAATATAGCCCAGATAAAGCAATACAACCACTGAACAACCGCTTTCCATTATGTCACCATATTCCTCCAACTTTGAAAACGTTGAAGTGTATTGTGCTGTATTGTATGTATTGTATTTTGTTGTGTTGTATTGACTGTAATGTGTAGCCTTGTGTTGTATGTTTGTATTACATTGTATTGCATTGTACTGTATGGCCTACTACTTTTAGTCACGGCAAGATTCTCTGCATGAAAATGTGGACTGCTCTCCGAGGGAGAGGCATGGGCATGCATCAAGAGCAGCATCACCTATTATGTATTTAGAAAAAAACAACAAAACCTTTGTCTCAATGTCTATTTGTCTGCCTATAAGAGAGGCTTTTTTCTCTAGAATGTTGCCAGGAACAGCTTTGTTGTTGCCACCAGTTCTTATGTGCACTGAATCCGTGTTGCTGAAGCTGATTGTGACAGGAGACCTGGGTTTTGTCTCACCAGTCACACGTCAGTACCCCTGTTTGCCTACTGTCATCCGCTCCTACTGTTATGGGATGGATGTCTCCTCTTCTAAAGGACTGTGAATAGACAGTACACATTGGGAGTCTTTAAGAATGCATTCACACATGGAACCTTGTTTAAACGCATTTGGTGAATACCCCCCCCCCCCCAACACACACACACACACAGACACAGACACACACACACACAGAAACACACACAGGACACACACGCAAATGCCGAATAATATTTAAAAGCAGGATATATCCTTCATAATGTATGTTAATAATTATCGTTATCAGTTCTTCCTCTTCAACATAATTATCTCTGTGTGTGTGTGTGTGTGTGTGTGTGTGTGTGTGTGTGTGTGTGTGTGTGTGTGTGTGGTGTGTGAAAGTTATTTTTTTATTTCCAGATGGTACATTGAATATGCAATGCATTTGCTTCTTTCATCAAACCATCTATCTAGGAGCAAAACAACTCTTTCTGTCTCTCTCTCTGTCTCTGTATGTGTGTGTGTGTGTGTGTGAGTGTTGTGTGGTGTATGTGTGTGTGTGTGTGAGTGTGTGTGTGTGTGTGTGTGTGTGTGTGTGGGTAAGGGTGTGTGTGTGTGTGAGTGTGTGTGTGTGTGCCGCCCGCCCTGTCTTTTTGCGCGAGCACACCAACCCTGTTTATAGCGCTGTGTAGGCCTAGTGGGTTGGGTGTGTTGTGCTGGTCTTAGGCCTAATCAGGATGCAAATTTTATGACTTGCCAGAGGGGCCCAGCTGTTAAACAGGATATTTCCTCCACACATGAATGTTAATGATCACTGCTATCACCTCCCATCTCCAGCCAACCTCTCTGCCCTGCCTGACCCTTTTCCAGGATGGGAAGGGGAAAGGGGGGGGGGGGGTAGTGAAGGTGGTGAGCCATGGGGGAGGGGACGCAGGGGAGGGGGAGTGGTGTTTTTTTTTTTTTTTTTAGTAGGATAAGCAGAGCTGCGAGCTAAGTTGTTGGAGAGAGACATATGTTTTTAATTGCTGGGCCACTGGCCTGTATACACGGGGGTGGGTGTGCAAATGCAAATGCGAATGCAAATATTTATTTATTCAGGAGGGCCATTGGGGGTACATCTTGATAGACGAAACTGAAGACATGACAATACAGCAGACACAGGCTACACAAACTTGACATTACTAAGAAGTAATCTTTCACAAGGCTACGACACAAACTGCCACCACCTTCTTTCACACAGACACATCTAATCGGCCCAATTACTTCATGAAGAGAGTTCTCAGGCTTTTCAATTAAAGTGTCAACTCCACACGTCCGTTGCCAGTGTCTTTAGCTGACAAAAGTTTTCACTCTGTAAGCAAGGAGTCGTCGATTCAAATCCTGTCTGAGCCCGAACTTTGTTCCTGACCATTAAGCTCTGAGTGGTGGTCTGGGTGCTGGTCTTTCAGATGAGAGGCTAACCGGCGGTCCACTATCTGTCACATCTTTAGCGTTGGTGAAAGACTCTGTGGCCACAGAGGATTGTCCTTGGCAAAATTCTCTGGACAAAAAAATCTCCTCTCATAGGATACAAACACACAGAGATAAAAGCTTACCCCCCCCCCCAAAAAAAAAAGAAAAGAAAAAAAAGAAAAAAGGTGGCGCCGCTCCTATGGCGACGTGCTCTCCCTGGTAGAGCGACAACCTGAGTTTCACACAGAGAAATCTGCCGTGACTGAAAGTGGTATGCACTTAAACCCTAGGGCTTAAAGTCCCCCACCAGACACTGCACAGCAGGGGAGACTAGAACCCACCACTCACGGAGTACAATCAGATCAGGCAATCAGACGCTCTGCTCTAATCGCTGGGCTAATCTGCC
>CM060320.1:2319798-2327298 GCA_030674155.1 Stramonita haemastoma
ACAATTTAATACGCTGATTTCTGTGATATTTGTTGTGTGAGTTCTGTGTGTGGCAAATATGATGCTGCCGATTCTTAAACAATCGCGCTAATCAACCGACTGATGTTGATACCAACATTTGTTTGTTCTGTTTTTTGTTTGTTTTCTTTTGCTTGGATCTGAATCTGTATGGCTCGATGCAGTAATCACACTGTGTCCTAAACTTAAAGTAGGCCTTGTTCTTCACTTCTTAACTGTATTTCTGGGACGATTGGGGTTTGAGTGTTCTGGCGTCCATAAGTACGATATATCTATTCAAAGGAGGTCCATGGCAAGAGATAACCCCCCCCCCCCCCCCCCCCCCCCCCCCCCCCCCCCCCCCCCCCTCCAAACTTGTATACATGTACTGCAACTTGCCTAAAGTATAAGATATACGCTTAAAAAAGCAAAAAAAAAGTCACTCATTGTTTTCAGCAGCTGAATATGACTTGTGTAATGATGGCTTTTGAGAGTTCAACTCTAAAGAGACAGAAAAAAGTCACTGTCTAGAAACAGGTGCAACAAGTGTAGTGATCTAATATCATTTATAACAAGGCCGAGACTTAAGACCCACTGCTAGTACTGGTATGTAAATGTCATATATGATGATGATGATGATGATGATGATATCATGATGATGATGATCATGATGGTGGTGGTTGTGGTGAGGATGATGATGACAATGATGATGATGATGGTGATGACAACGATGATGATAATGAAGAAGATGATGATGATTAAAATGAAGTAAAATGATGATGATCAAATACTTTGTTTCTTCTTTCCTTGGATCTGGGGTTTACCAGTGGTGAGATTTTATGTTAGCAGACCATTTTTACCCACCATGAAGGTAGGCTGCACTCTGACTTTTGGGATATATGCTGGGTTTATCCATGTTTCTGTAACCACCAAATGCTGACATGATTTACTGGATCTTTAACAAGCATATTGGGTCTTCTTCCTGTGTACAATTATTCATGAAGAAAATCAAGGCACTGACAAGTCTGCACTCGAAGTTGACTTGGGAGATTGCAAGAATTTCTCCACCCTTAGTCACCAAATGCTTTGGGATTTGAACCCACAACTTCATGACCCATGAGATCGAAGTTGTATGGTCTTAACAACTGAGGTATAGTGTCTGTCATTCCTAATGATGATTGCTGTCAGTGTCATCATGCTTTTTGTGTTGCAGTTAAACTTGTCAACCATGGCAGAAACAGAACCGCCCCACGTGAGGCCCCAGAGCCTATTGTTATCACCGTGTGCAGAGCACGCAATCTGGTCAGTACTGTAGGCTTGTGTGTACATACATATTAAAAGTCCTCTGTTGTGTGTGTGTGTGTGTGTGTGTGTGTGTGTGTGTGTGTGTGTGTGTGTGTGTGTGTGTTGTGTTGTGTGGTGTGTGTGTGTGTTAAGTTATGATTACCACGTTAATGGGATCTACATGTTTTCTTGAGTATTTTTATATTCATCTTGTTCAACGTTCATTAGTTCTGTTTCTATTTGTAATTGTACACCTCTCATCTCCCCTCCTCTCTGCTCAAACTCCTTTTAATTTTCTTTGTCTGACAGGGTCACAAAGCTATAAATGATATATTAATACATTTAGTAACAATCATCATTCATTCATGTGGCTACCACATAGCACATTTTCAATGACCCAGAAATGCTTAACCTTAGCATGGGGAAAGTGAGCACTTTGACCACTGAGCTATCCCATCCCCCTATCATTCAAATACATGGCTTGATTAACAACAGACATTTACACAGCGTTCTATCCAGACAAGAGTTTAAACCCCAACATACCTCACTCTTTTTTGCAGCGTGGATCAAAGGGGGACACAGTGAACGTGATGGTGAAAGTGGAGTTCTCGGAAAAGGTGCTGGGGGAATCACCCAAAATGGACAGCACGCCAGACGCCCCGCCTGAATTCAACTTCAGCACCCATCTCAACTGCAACTTTGAAGATCCCCAGGCTCTGGATGAAATCGCTTACAAGCCTGTTGTGTGTGAGTGCTGGGCTGTGTGTGTGTGTGTGTGTGTGTGTGTGTGTGTGTGTGTGTGTGTGTGTGTGTGTGTGTGTGTGTGTGTGTGTGTATGTGTGTGTGTGTGTGTGAGTGTGTGTGTGTGTGTGTGTGTGTGTGTGTGTGTGTGTGTGTGTGTGTTAATTTGGCAAAATGTGTTTTTCCAATAATTTGTCAAAGACTTCAGGTTTCTTTTTGTTTTGTTTTTTTTGCTAGGAAAATAAAGAAAATGGCAATGGGGGTTTTAGTATGTTGAAATTCTCTTCTTTAAAAAAAATGCACAAGGGATGGTGTTTAATGCGTACATTAATGACAGTCATCATGTCATTCCAGTGTGTGTGTGATGTGTCAGTGACAGTCATAATGACATGCCAGTTTGTATGCCACATGTGACTCTGTTGATTAATTTATGCCATGTGTACATGTGTTATGTGCTATGTGTGTTACACCATGTGTATTACATGTGCCCTGTGTGTTATGCTGTGTGTGTCAGTGACGGTGATTGAGGTGATGCCCAAGGAGCGCCGTCAGAAGGAGGAGAAGATCAACACGCTGGGGCAGTGCACAGTGGACCTGCTGCCTCTGGTCAAAGGTAGGACCTGCACTGCACTCCCCTTCCCCCAGGGGATGCCGGGGCCCTGTCAGTGTAAACAGCATCCCCACCTTCTGGAAAGTCTCTTCTAGGAATTCCCTCTTTTCTACTCCTCTCTTTGTCTCTGCCTTGTTCCTTTCCTTCCTGTCACCTCCCTCTTGTCTACTGTCTGCCTTCTTGGTCCATTCTCCTGCCTTTCCCCAGAAGGACTTCTAAGGTAGCAGTTCTCTCCCACACACCAAAGTCACATGCGCTGGGCCTGACTTGTCAAGATTCAAGATTTTACATTTTATTTCATGGACACACTTAGAACAGCTTGTGCACATGTCAAAACACATTCCAACTTTTGGAAGAGTAGGCCAGTGCATGCTGGCAGGAATGGATGCAAAATGTTGAAATTGTATGCATACCGGTGTCATGATTTGACATCATCCCTGAAATATTTGCATGCACACACACCATTCCATGCAAGTATGTACATGTATTCAGGCACAGCACCCACATGTTTGTGTGTGTGTGTGTGTGTGTGTGTGTGTGTGTGTGTGTGTGTGTGTGTGTGTGTGTGTGTGTGTGTGTGTGCATTTGGATTTTTAAAAAATATTGACTATTACTAGTTGCATGCGTTTGAATGGATTAAATGCAAGCGCTTTGATTTGTTTTTGGAAGATAGAGAGCTGTATAAATTCCACTTATTATTATTATCATTATCATTATCATTATTATTATTATTATATCATCATCATCATCATCATCATCATCATCATCATCATCATCATCATCATCATCATCATCATCATATTATGATTATGATGATTATTATTATTGGTGTTGTTATCATTGTTGTTATGATTGATATTGTTGTTGTTGTTGTTCATTGCCATCATCATCATTATCATTGTTATAATTATCATTATTATCATTATTATTATTACATAAATTCCATTGATTATCAATATCATGCGGCACACACGTGTGATGTATTCCTGATACCCCCTAGCTGACTGATGCAGTGTGCTGTGATCCCCAGGGGAAACCAGCTGCAGGTACACACTTGTGATATATATATTCATGGTACCCCCTAGCTGACTGATGCTGTGTGCTGTGATCCCCAGGGGAAACCAGCTGCAGGTACACACCCTGGCCATCAACCCTCTGCCCGGCTCTCCTCTGGACTCCCTGCCTCCTGAACATCCACGTGTGAGTGTCCTAGCAGTCCCCCTCCTGCAGCTGTTTGCCAGCTTGTTTTGTATTGTGTGGTATCGTCCGTTTAGCAGTTTTCAGAAATGGTCAGAGGCAGGCATGGAAACACTTTGTCAATTTCAAAAGTAGAGGTAATTAATTTTTGTAATCATATATAATTTGTATGCTTTTATTGTCATCTTTCTGTAGGAAATCGTTCCACCCAAGGCCAGTCCACTCTCTGATGTTGTCTTCCCATCATTTTCTCTGTCTGCCTCTTTGTCTCCCTCCCCTTACTGTTCCCTGTAGGACAGTCTTGGCCAGTCCAGACTGATGTTCGTGTGACGTGCCCGTACCTCTTTAGCTTGTATTTTTTCACTGAAGTCAGGAGCTCTTCATTTGGTCTGTAGGTGTTTCTGATTCTAGTTTTCACTTCCTCATAAGCGATGTGACCTCTGTATGTGATACCAAGGAATTTGCAAATGCATCTCATCTGCATTGCTTGTATCCTTTTTTCAATGTCTGCTGTTATGGTCCATGTTTCACATGCATACAGAAATATACACCATCTATCTATCTATCAATCTATCGATCTATCGATCTATCGATCTATCTATCTATCTATCTACTATCTATCTATCTATCTATCTATCTATCTATCTATCTATCTATCTATCTATCTTTCCATCTCTCTATCTATCTAACCATCTAACCATCTATTCATCTATCTATCCCTTAGTCTGGTGACCATGGGGGCACCCTTGAAGACTTCACAGCCAGTTCCCTCCATTCCTCTGTCTGTTCTGCTTTTCTCAAAGTTTTGTTGAGTACTAGGCCTGTCCATTCGCTGATGTTGTCCATCCATCTCTTCTTTGGTCTGCCTCTTTTTCTTCCTCCCTGGACAGTGCCTTGCAGTATTGTTTTTGCAAGTCCTTTTGATCTTGTGACATGCCCGTACCATTTAAGTTTACGCTTCTTTACGATTGTTAGAAGATTTTCTGGGACATTGTGAGAAAACAAACCTAACCTATGTGCTGTGTTGTGTTTTCAGCCGGAGGTGGAGGTGACGGTGACGGTGACTGAAGCGTTGCTGGAGGGTCCCCAGCTGAGGGAGGGCAACCTGATGACCATCACTGTGGAGTCCCTCTTCTCCCCCCCCGACACCTGGCAGACCACCGGGCCCCAGTTCTACTACAGCGCCACTCTCCCTGTCCCCAGCAGTGCTGAGGTCAGTAGGAGGGGGGAGGGTGGATTGTGTGTGTGTGAGTGAGTGTGTGTGTGTGTGTGGTGAGTGGTGTGTGTGTGTGTGTGTAGTGAGTGAGTGAGTGTGTGTGTTTTGTGTGTGTGTGTGTGTGTGTGTGTGTGTGTGTGTGTGTGTGTGTGTGTTGTTGTGTGTGTGTAGTGTGTGTGATGTGTGTGTTAATGTGTGTGTGTAGTGTTTTGTGTGTGTAGTGTGTTGTGTGTTGTGTGTGTGTGCATGTGTGTGTGCTTGTGTGCATGCATGTGCATGGGTGCGTGCATGTGTGTATTGGTGAGTTGGTCTTTTTTTTTTGTACCTCATACATATGTGCAAGTCTGCATATGCAAATGTCTACATGCATGCATGTCAGCATACATTCACATGCACACACTGACTGCTCCGTGTATGAGTATAGATGTATGCATGCTTCAGTCATGCATGATTATGCACACGCAGTCAAGCAAACATGAATAGAATGTTTTCACACAAAATATCTACTTATTGAAGAGCAGATGTACTTTAAGAAAACTGAATTTTGGAGCATGTAGCTCACACACTGACGTAAAGTGAACATTGGAAGATGGTTTTTTTCAGGATGGATCAGAATCCAAGGCAAGTTGTTGGAGTGCTGTGGTGTTTAGCTGTTGTCAGGGCATGGGTGACACTTTCTTCACTTATCTACACACAACGTCCCTGATGAAATTCCCAGAGAAATAAATCCTGATGTTTTACTTCAGCTCTGAATTCAGTTTAATTCAGTAAAAAAAATCATATTGCTTAGGATTGAAATGTGATGCAAGATTCTTGAATTGCAGTTTAAAGTCAATTTGTGTTGGAAAAGAACATACCCAGCATGCTTCCTGAAAGTGGATGAACTTCACCAGGTTGTTTTGCTCTTGACATACTGCTAGAAAATCTGGTACACTGCCCCAATGACTCCTCAAGGAGTGGAGGGAGAAGTCAAGTGAAGTCAGGTGTGGTGTTGGTTGCATACCAGCTGAACTCAACTGTATTGTCTCCATCACCGCTGTTGATGGCAGGAGCTCCATGCAATGCCACCAGGCTTTTGCCATCTCTGGCTCTCTCTCTTTGCTGAGTTCTGTGATTTCCTGTAGCCCTCCCAGACCACTGATCTCAGTGATGTTGGCAATGTAGGATGTTGGTGGTCTGCCCCTTTTCCTTCTGCCCTTAACCTTACCTTGGAGAACTGTCGTCATCTGATTTGTTGGGTGTTTCTGCGTTGAATATGAAATCACAGTAAGGCCAGACATCAATTTACAACCCCCCCAAAAAAAAAACAATACCCCCCCCCCCCCTCCCAACAAAAAACGCAAGAAAGAAAATGTTCATTTCTCTCTCAAAGATAAGGGGGTATAACTACAGGCCAGTGAATTGGAAAGTGTCACCCATGGTCATGTTATATATATATATATATATATATAATATATATATATATATATATATATATATATATATATATATATATATATATATATATATATTATATATATATATATATATATATATATATATATATCTGGGTTTCCCTGTAGAGCTTGGTATTGTGTTTGCTGTGCTGATTTGCTGTGTGTGTGGAGAAATGGTTTGAAGTTTGAATTTCAAGTTGGTTATTGTGTGCTTCAGTATTTGTAAAAGGATCAGAAATTTGGATGTTCTGTGTGACAGAGTTGATGTAATGTGTGTGTGTGTGTGTGTGTGTGTGTGTGTGTGTGTGTGTGTGTGTGTGTGTGTGTGTGTGTGTATGTGTATGTGTGTGTGTGTGTGCATGTGTGTGTGTGTGCGTGTATGTTCATGCGTGCGTGAGTGTGAGTGTGTGTGTGTGTGTGTGTGTGTGTGTGTGTGTGTGGTGTGTGTGTTTGTGTGTGCATGCATACATGCATGCATGTGTGTATAAGCATGAATGAGCATGCTTACATGTGTGTGTGTGTATCCACATATGTACGCTTTTCGTGTGATGTGTTTTTGTACTTAGCTGCATGATTTGAATATGTACCCCTCCCCTCCCAACCATTTGCTTACCAGCTGTAAAGCGAGCGAGCACATTTTATGAATGCAAATGATGCAACATTAGTTCCAGACTTAAGAAAGAAACAAGATTGCTTTTAACTGTAACAGAAACAGTTTGACACAGTTTTTATTCAGTGTTGGCCCATGGAGGGGTGGGGGAGGGGTAGGCTGTTAACTAAAGAAACAAAATATATGTCAGAAGATACTACAGTTGTACATGTAAAATTATTCTTCTCAGAAAAAACCCCACAGACACATAACAAGCAATAAAACAATACAGAAAATATATAACAGTGCCACAGAATTAGTTTTGTATCATCTCCCAATAATAACTCATGTTAATGTTAATGTAGAACTAGGTAATGTTTTCAGTGTAACAGAGGTAAAAGTTGTAAGTGGAACAAGCATTGATCTTCGC
>CM060320.1:2331188-2333688 GCA_030674155.1 Stramonita haemastoma
TCTGTCTGTCTTTTTCTCTCTCTCTCCCCTCTTCTCTTCCCCCTCTCTCTCTCTCTCTCTTCTCTCTCTCTCTCTTTCTTCTCTCTTTTCTCTCTCATGTTTTGTAAGTGGTTAAGGCTGATTACAAAAACTTTTTCAGTGTTCAGGTTCAGTGTTCAGTGTTCAGTGTTCAGTGTTCTCTCTCTCTCTCTCTCTCTCTTCTTCTCTCTCTCTCTCTTCTCTCTCTCTCTCTCTCTCTCTCTCTCTCTCTCTCTCTCTCTCTCTTCTCTTTTCTCTTTCTCTCTCTATGTCTACCTCCCTGCCTGCCTGTCTGTTATTTGTCGGGTTTAAATTTCATTTTTAAATCATAGTACTGAAAATTTCAGGATAACTTTGTATTGGATTAAATTGTGTTGTTTATGCTTTAGGCGTCGGGTAAGGTAAGACGTGTTTGATTGTCGTCTTCAAACAGACATCCATTTATTTGACAAATGCTAACAGTGGTTGAGGAAACCCTCAATCTTTATATTTTGTAACACTACACTTTTCCTTTAGTTATGTCAAAAACACTCTGGTTTCTTTGGCATGAAGTAGCAATGGTGAAATAAAACATTGCCTGTAAAACTTCTGTGTAGATCTTATAGAAAATTTTTTTAATATTTCTGTATTTTATTTTTTAAAAGGTGATTTATTGGGTATGATTAACAATTACAAAGAAAAGTGTACTGTAATAATTTTATTTTTTATACTTTATTACTTTATCTCATCTTTTGGTTCTGTATAACCCATGGAGATTTATCAAGTGTTTGGGACAATTTTGAACAAAGTCTACCGGGAACATTTATTGTCTGTACTTCAAAACTTTATTTCTTCTCGTGTATATGACAAGGTATTGAGTAGGAATAACAATCATAAAGAAAATGTATTGTAATAGGTCATTATTAATATTTTTTAGATTTTAAATCTTTGTTTTTCTACTGTATGAAACATGAGGGTTCTGGACATATGTAACCAAAGTGAGGAAATTCTGCTGCAACTTTACATCTTTTAGTTGTACAATCTTTGGGATCTGATAACACCACTTGCAATTTGATGATGTTTTGGATGTGTACGTATGTGTGGACAAAAGGAGCTGTTGTTATTAGAGGTTGGGGGGGGGGGGGGGGGGGTGCTGGTTTATTTCTTTGTGTGTGTGTGTGTTGTTGTTTTTTTTTAGCATTCTTGACTTTGTCATGGTTATGTTGTTGTTGGTTTTGTATGTCAGCTGTATCATCATTATTCTCCATATTTCATCTGGACCATGGTCTCCTCCTTTCTGTACTCAAACAGGATGCCGCACTTAAAGGAAAGCCATTGGTAATGAATTATTGAACGTTTTTGTTTTTTTTGGCCAGTTGAATTCAGATCTGGCTATGCGTTTTTAGTCTTTGTTTTCTTTGATTTGATCTGAATTGTGTGCCTACTTGATAAACATTGCTGGCTTTTTAGGATTTTTGCCTTGTGAAATGCGTATCATTGCATTGGATAGAGGTTATGTGATGTGTGATGATTTTCGGGCGTGTGTGTGTATGTGTGTGTATTTAATATAATCGCTTGGTATTGGCTTGCTCTGGCAGATTTAAGACAAGGATACATAGACTCATAGTCATATGTGTGTGTCTGTATGAAATTACTTATGTATGCGTGAAGGAATGCATATGTGTGTGTGTGTGTGTGTGTGTGTGTGTGTGTGTGTGTGTGTGTGTGTGTGTGTAGCAGAAAAACCATCCATTGCAGTACACTTGCAGTAACACACAAATGCTGAGGCACTGACAGACTTACACATGTACATACATTCACATTCATGAACAGTAAGCAGTGTTTATTATTTTCTTTCAATCTGGGACATGCATGCAATCATAAACATGCATTGTTATTCAAGCTTCTATGTGTGTGCACTTCCATACACACACATGTACACAAATACACACACACATACGTGCGTGTGCATGCACAAGCACACACACACACACACACACACACACACACACACACACACACACACACACACACACACACACACACACACATGCACACACACACACACACATGCACACACGCACACGCGCGCACACACACACGTGCACACACACACACACACAACACACACACACACACACACACACACACACACACACACACACACACACACACATTGGCAAAGGTTATACTCATCTTCAAACAAACAACAGTTAGTGGAATGCATAGTAATTTCTAACTGTATTGATTAATCAACAGAAATTTTCTACCATTTTAAGCTAACATAACATTTTACTGGTTAACATGTAATGTTTCTTATTTTCTGTTTTATTCTTTTTATGCTTCCAATTTTCTCCCTCTTCCTAATTCTATGCATACTCCCCTCCCCCCCCCCTCCCCCCTCCCCCCCCCCAACAAAAAACACCCAACAACAGAAACCACCACATAAACAATATAATGAAAAAATGTGAAAATCTGCTAAAATGAGGGATCTTTACCACAA
>CM060320.1:2338688-2343688 GCA_030674155.1 Stramonita haemastoma
CTGAACTGGGATTTGCTAGGATTTACACACAGTAGATTTCCATCACGCTGTGACCATCACTAATTGCTACCACATGTCAAAGCTCTATCAGGCTAGAGGTAGAAACCCTGCTGAGAGTCTGGAAGTAATTATGGCTGCTGGTATTTACTTAGAAAAAGGAAAAGGAAAGGCAAGAAAAGGCCAGGGAGCATGTGTGCCTGACCTGATTTTGTGATGGAATGCGAAATCTAGGGGAAGTTTGTGTTCAGAGAATCCAAATGCAAGAGGGTGAAAGTATTTTTTCTGTTAGCCTCCTGAAACCAAAGTTGCTGTTGTTTCAAAGACACTGTGGTGCTATTTTGCAGGCAGTGGAGGACTACCATGGACAGATCGCCAGTGTGGCTGCTCTGGTTCTGGAGGAGTTCAGGTGAGTTGTCTGTCTGCCATCCTCCACCCCCAGCCATGCTCCTCTGAGGGCAGAGTAGGGCTGCCTGTGTGGCAAGGTTCTGGATATCAGTCATGCACATAACAACTCCTCATCCAGTGTGTACTTAGGGTTTCACAGTGAAATGAATGAGACAGACAGAATGCATGTTCTGGCTGACCCCAGGGTTCATGCACATGAGAACTCCTCATCCAGTGTGTACTTAGGGTTTCACAGTGAAATGAATGAGACAGACAGAATGCATGTTCTGGCTGACCCCCAGGGTTCATGCACATGAGAACTCCTCATCCAGTGTGTACTTAGGGTTTCACAGTGAAATGAATGAGACAGACAGAATGCATGTTCTGGCTGACCCCCAGGGTTCATGCACATGAGAACTCCTCATCCAGTGTGTACTTAGGGTTTCACAGTGAAATGAATGAGACAGACAGAATGCATGTTCTGGCTGACCCCAGGGTTCATGCACATGAGAACTCCTCATCCAGTGTGTACTTAGGGTTTCACAGTGAAATGAATGAGACAGACAGAATACATGTTCTGGCTGACCCCCAGGGTTCATGCACATGAGAACTCCTCATCCAGTGTGTACTTAGGGTTTCACAGTGAAATGAATGAGACAGACAGAATGCATGTTCTGGCTGACCCCCAGGGTTCATGCACATGAGAACTCCTCATCCAGTGTGTACTTAGGGTTTCACAGTGAAATGAATGAGACAGACAGAATGCATGTTCTGGCTGACCCCCAGGGTTCATGCACATGAGAACTCCTCATCCAGTGTGTACTTAGGGTTTCACAGTGAAATGAATGAGACAGACAGAATGCATGTTCTGGCTGACCCCCAGGGTTCATGCACATAAGAACTCCTCATCCAGTGTGTACTTAGGGTTTCACAGTGAAATGAATGAGACAGACAGAATGCATGTTCTGGCTGACCCCCAGGGTTCATGCACATGAGAACTCCTCATCCAGTGTGTACTTAGGGTTTCACAGTGAAATGAATGAGACAGACAGAATGCATGTTCTGGCTGACCCCCAGGGTTCATGCACATGAGAACTCCTCATCCAGTGTGTACTTAGGGTTTCACAGTGAAATGAATGAGACAGACAGAATGCATGTTCTGGCTGACCCCCAGGGTTCATGCACATGAGAACTCCTCATCCAGTGTGTACTTAGGGTTTCACAGTGAAATGAATGAGACAGACAGAATGCATGTTCTGGCTGACCCCCAGGGTTCATGCACATGAGAACTCCTCATCCAGTGTGTACTTAGGGTTTCACAGTGAAATGAATGAGACAGACAGAATGCATGTTCTGGCTGACCCCCAGGGTTCATGCACATGAGAACTCCTCATCCAGTGTGTACTTAGGGTTTCACAGTGAAATGAATGAGACAGACAGAATGCATGTTCTGGCTGACCCCCAGGGTTCATGCACATGAGAACTCCTCATCCAGTGTGTACTTAGGGTTTCACAGTGAAATGAATGAGACAGACAGAATGCATGTTCTGGCTGACCCCCAGGGTTCATGCACATAAGAACTCCTCATCCAGTGTGTACTTAGGGTTTCACAGTGAAATGAATGAGACAGACAGAATGCATGTTCTGGCTGACCCCCAGGGTTCATGCACATAAGAACTCCTCATCCAGTGTGTACTTAGGGTTTCACAGTGAAATGAATGAGACAGACAGAATGCATGTTCTGGCTGACCCCCAGGGTTCATGCACATAAGAACTCCTCATCCAGTGTGTACTTAGGGTTTCACAGTGAAATGAATGAGACAGACAGAATGCATGTTCTGGCTGACCCCCAGGGTTCATGCACATAAGAACTCCTCATCCAGTGTGTACTTAGGGTTTCACAGTGAAATGAATGAGACAGACAGAATGCATGTTCTGGCTGACCCCCAGGGTTCATGCACATGAGAACTCCTCATCCAGTGTGTACTTAGGGTTTCACAGTGAAATGAATGAGACAGACAGAATGCATGTTCTGGCTGACCCCAGGGTTCATGCACATGAGAACTCCTCATCCAGTGTGTACTTAGGGTTTCACAGTGAAATGAATGAGACAGACAGAATGCATGTTCTGGCTGACCCCCAGGGTTCATGCACATAAGAACTCCTCATCCAGTGTGTACTTAGGGTTTCACAGTGAAATGAATGAGACAGACAGAATGCATGTTCTGGCTGACCCCCAGGGTTCATGCACATAAGAACTCCTCATCCAGTGTGTGTTTAGGGTTTCACAGTGAAATGAATGAGACAGACAGAATGCATGTTCTGGCTGACCCCAGGGTTCATGCACATAAGAACTCCTCATCCAGTGTGTGTTTAGGGTTTCACAGTGAAATGAATGAGACAGACAGAATGCATGTTCTGGCTGACCCCCAGGGTTCATGCACATAAGAACTCCTCATCCAGTGTGTACTTAGGGTTTCACAGTGAAATGAATGAGACAGACAGAATGCATGTTCTGGCTGACCCCCAGGGTTCATGCACATAAGAACTCCTCATCCAGTGTGTACTTAGGGTTTCACAGTGAAATGAATGAGACAGACAGAATGCATGTTCTGGCTGACCCCCAGGGTTCATGCACATAAGAACTCCTCATCCAGTGTGTACTTAGGGTTTCACAGTGAAATGAATGAGACAGACAGAATGCATGTTCTGGCTGACCCCCAGGGTTCATGCACATAAGAACTCCTCATCCAGTGTGTACTTAGGGTTTCACAGTGAAATGAATGAGACAGACAGAATGCATGTTCTGGCTGACCCCCAGGGTTCATGCACATAAGAACTCCTCATCCAGTGTGTACTTAGGGTTTCACAGTGAAATGAATGAGACAGACAGAATGCATGTTCTGGCTGACCCCCAGGGTTCATGCACATAAGAACTCCTCATCCAGTGTGTACTTAGGGTTTCACAGTGAAATGAATGGAGACAGACAGAATGCATGTTCTGGCTGACCCCAGGGTTCATGCACATAAGAACTCCTCATCCAGTGTGTACTTAGGGTTTCACAGTGAAATGAATGAGACAGACAGAATGCATGTTCTGGCTGACCCCCAGGGTCTTTAGCTGGAACATACCCAACAATGACAACAACAGCGACAACAACAGCAACAACAACAACATCTGTGCACTTTGGTTTTTATTTTTTGTTGTGTTTGTTATTGATCAACTGTTTGTGTTCAGATTCTTCAGGATGGTGTGATGTAATGGAAGATGATGTACATTGTTATGTAATGTGATGGAATGGAAGATGATGTATTGTTATGTTATGTGATGTGATGGAAGATGATGTGTTGTTATGTGATGTGATGTGATGGAAGATGATGTGGGATGTGTGTAATGTGGCACAGGAAAACATCATGGTGGTGTGTGTGTAGTGGTGGTGGTGGGGTGTGTGTGTACACATGAGGAATCATGTCTGCATGCTTACCTGTATGTATGCATATAATGGTACTACGTGTGTGCAGTCATGCAATGCTGTGTGTTGTGTTGGACAGGGAGATGTTTGGTCAGGAGATCAGGGCCGAGGAGACAGTCACCAACGAAGCCATGGAGGAGAGGTCAGTGCTCTCCCCTTCGTCATAGTCATGACAGCATCACCACAATCATATCAAAGCAAATCAGCCAAATCACATTCTTTTATTTCAAGGACAATAAATAAGCTCCCATGTTGTTGTTGTTTTTTTTACATCCAGTCCCTGCAATCAGCAGTGTGAATGCTCTTCCCTTCTTCATAGTGATGGCAGCATTACCACAGTCAGTAATCTCTTTACAGGCTTTTTGAAGTACAGCTTCCATCAGGATTGATCTCCCTCTGATGCTGTTTTCAAGGACAGCATACAGCACATGATGATCAGTGATGATCAGGATGATGTAATGATGCTGTTGTTATTAAAGTGCATGTGCTTTGAGACTATGCGACAGGGCTGTACTCTATATTTCCTATAATAATATATCATGGCGTCACCCAGGCCTGAGAGATACAAACACTTGCAGTATTGGTCCAGTGGTGAATGTGGTGACAATAATGATAATGACACTATGCAAGATCAACAACAATCAGAATTGTTATTATGGTTCTAGCTATGTCCCAGAGATTCCCAGTGTAGGGAAGGCACAGGACACATGCTGGCTATGGTCCTGTTTCCAGACCCCACCAAACACTCACATCAGTTACAGGATCTTTAACGTGCATATTTGCTCTTCAGCATGATGTATGTGTATGTATTCAGGAAGGTAATTAAGGCACTGGCAGGTCTGCAGTTTCAGCTGACCAGGGAGACCAAAGCAATCCCCATCTTTACTTCACAAGCAAGATTTGAACCCACGACTTGATAGACTCATGGGATTGAAGTAAAATAGTCCTGAAGACTTGGCCGTAACATCCATTGAACAATGATGATACTATAATGACCATGTTAACAGATGTAAGGAGAGATGTTGAAGATTGTTCCTGTTTCCTCCCTCAGGCGTCAGAAGCTGATGTATCACCTGAACTCCTCAGGGAAGTACTTTGCCTTCAAGGAGCAGCTGAAACACGCCGTCATCAAGATCGTCCGGG
>CM060320.1:2348688-2371188 GCA_030674155.1 Stramonita haemastoma
GCTCTGACATAAAGTGGTATAAAATAAAAAATAGCATCCACTGCAATCACAGGGGTCTCCTGCACAACACCTGTCTATGGACCACTGTTGTCACAGGATTGACTGTCTGACGTTTTTTTTGTTTTTTAGTTCAATGACGTCAACTTTTGTACAAAATCCAGCTGCTGGCTTTCAACTTTGACCTTCCACTAATGTTAACAAGAAACCTGAAAATTTCATGCACTTGTGTTGGTATTTTTTTGGTATGATTTTTTTGTTGTGTTTTTTTTGTTAAAAATCAACACAAACGGCCAGTATACAGATATATGCATAGTCAACATCAGCCAGTAGGGAGGGAATTAAAAGACTGTTTTTTTGGTGTGCTCTGTGTGTAGGGTTTTCCTGTTGAAAGACATCTTTTACCATGCAGGAAATGTTGACACTTTTCCAGTGTCATCTGTTGTTGTTGCTGAAAAAGCTTGTGTTAAGATAATGAGTGCTTGTGAAGTAAAAAAAAAAAAAAGATACAGACAGAAGTAACAGAAACAACACACTCACAATGAAACTTATCACAGTCAAACAAGTCAACATTGTTGTATCCATGATATTGGCACATCCATGATGTTGGTGCATCCATGATGTTGGTGCATCCATGATGTTGGTGCATCCATGATATTGGTGCATCCATGATGTTGGTGCATCCATGATATTGGTGCATGATATTGGTGCATCCATGATATTGGCGTATCCATGATGTTGGTGCATCCATGATATTGGTGCATGATATTGGTGCATCCATGATATTGGCGCATCCATGATATTGGCGTATCCATGATGTTGGTGCATCCATGATGTTGGTGCATCCATGATGTTGGTGCATCCATGATGTTGGTGCATCCATGATGTTGGTGCATGATATTGGTGCATCCATGATGTTGGTGCATCCATGATATTGGTGCATCCATGATATTGGTGCATCCATGATGTTGGTGCATCCATGATCTTGGCGCATCCATGATCTTGGCGCATCCATGATCTTGGCGCATCCATGATGTTGGCGCATCCATGATGTTGGCGCATCCATGATGTTGGCGCATCCATGATGTTGGCGCATCCATGATGTTGGTGCATCCATGATGTTGGCGCATCCATGATGTTGGCGCATCCATGATGTTGGCGCATCCATGATGTTGGCGCATCCATGATGTTGGCGCATCCATGATGTTGGCGCATCCATGACATTGGTGCATCCATGACGTTGGTGCATCCGTGACGTTGGTGCATCCGTGACGTTGGTGCATCCGTGATATTGGTGCATCCGTGATATTGGTGCATCCGTGATATTGGTGCACCCGTGATATTGGTGCATCCATGATATTGGTGCATCCATGATATTGGTGCATCCATGACATTGGTGCATCCGTGACATTGGTGCATCCGTGACATTGGTGCATCCGTGACATTGGTGCATCCGTGACATTGGTGCATCCGTGATATTGGTGCATGCATGATATTGGTGCATCCATGATCATTAGAGGATCCATGACATTTTACACAGCTGGAAACAAGGGGACTGATGTTAACTCCACAAGAAAATTCCCCTTGAACAGATGTCTCATTAGTGGCTCAAACCCAATTCAAATTCAAACTACTTTATTATCTCTGAAACAGAGAAATTCTCTTCACCATCACAGTGCAAGCTCAGAGTTCTAACCACAAGGCCATCCTGCCCCCCTTCCACCCCAGAATAAATGATCTGTTCACCATCTTTTCCCTCAGGCCTGTTTTACGGGGCCATCAGCAGCGACATCGGGGCGGAGATGGCCTACCTGGAGGCCAACAGGCTGAACATGGCGCAGGCCGCAGCCATCGCCCGCGCTGCACGGGAGGAGGAGCAGGAGAAGGAGAAGAAGGAGAAGGAAGGAGAACCCGCAGACACTCCTAGAGCTGAAGGGGGTGTGTTGGAAATGGCCACAGGACTTGTTGTTGTCCTTGTAGTGCTATGTACTGGTGTTCCTTGTCTCTGTGGAGTCTGTGTCTTTCCCTTAAGTTGTGTGTTCAAACTGTACAGGTGCTGATGGGGTTTGTTGGTTTGTTTGTTTTGGTGTTTTGGATCAGTTGGTTTCTGTTTGTTGTTTCGATTAGTTCATTTGTGTTTGTGAACATTGTAACAAAGAGTTTAAGATGGCCTGTGATGTAACTGTACAGGTTGTCTTTTTGTTGTTGAGTTGTGCTTTTGTGGACATTTGTTTACTCGTTTGACTGTTTTGGTCAGTTTCTTTGTAGCATGTTGTTTCTGTTACATTTTGTTTGTTTGTGCTTGTAATGAGGGGGGGGGGGGGGGGGGGGTAGTATCAGTTCTAGTGTGAAATAAGTGAATTGCGAAACTTTGATGTTCTCATATTTAACTGTTTACTACAAAAAGTGGAAAAAGAATGACAAGAGAAAAAAGATGAGAAGGGAAATCACATTGTTTGACCATATCTTTTTACCGTGATGTATCTTTTCACCACAACTGTTTATCAAGAATTAATAATGCAAAAAAAAAATGTTTTGAGCCATAAGGTAAGGGCCCATATATATCTAACCAGAAGGCAGGTTAAATAAAGGATATAGCACTATGTGAATTCTGTCCATGTGTCATTATTATTCATTATTGAGAACACATTGTATAACTACATGCATAGAAATCAAGCAAGTTATTTTACACGATCATTCATACAAAATGAAAAATAAGGAAGATAGATTTGACACCATTGTTCCTGTACTATGCTATTGAAGCAGGCGGGGAGGAACACTGTGTTGATATAGAGTGTGTGGTGGTAGAGATAGACTAGACAGTGACTGAAGTAACCTGCTCCAGTCTGGTCACTGATTGCATGGTAGAAGCTTGCTGTACTGTATGGTATCATTGTATTGTATCATGCTTCAGTAGTTTCAGTGCTTTGGTTCAGCTGTGCTTCAGGCTCCAAACTGCTGCACTGTCAAAGGCAGGGTGGCATTACTGTGGCGTCAGTGTGGGAGGTGGTATCACTTCAGGTGTCTCTTCAAAAAGTGTGAAAATCAACACTCCCCAAATGGTGTTTTACGGAAAAGGAACCAGAGGTAACAATTTGAGATTTTTAAAAAAGGAGAGATACAAGTCTTGTTCGTAAATCCTGTGATTTTTTAAAAATCAAAATCTCCCCCTCCCCCCACCCACTCCCAGATCAAACGAGCAGATCAAGAGATATAAAAACTTGCAGCGGATGCTGCTGGCCAACGTTTTGGAAAGAATGGGAAGACAGCGCTACTGTGACTGTTGTGGTCAGCCCATAGGACAAACAACAGGCAATCAAAAATTTAAACAACAATTTTTTTAAATCCCTTTTCGTCGTTTTCACTGCGGTACAGTAAAGCCACTCCTTGCCACCGACAGGGGCAGAGGATTCACGGGGCAGCCTGGTAGCAGCCTGGTACGGTAGAGGGGGTTGGCATGACGCTGTGCTCTGTTGCTCTCTAGGCGAAGGGGAGCAGGCCCCTGCCTCCTCAGAGGGCGGGCTGTCTGCAGTGGGCCCTGACAGTAAACTGCCCACCCCCCCTGGAGACCGCTCCCCCATCCCCTCCGTGCGCTCCCCCTCCAACAACAAGGTCACCAAAACCTCCGCCAGCAAGCGGGGTGAGAGACTGACACACACACAGACACACAGGTGTGCTGTGTGCTGTGCTGATGAGTGTGGGGGGGGGGGGGGTGAACTGATACCTTTGTGTTCTCCACTAACGAGAGTGTTGACCTTGTCCTTTAGATCTCACTTTGTTAGGGTGTGGGGGTCACACTTAAAGCCTTTGTGTCCTCCTAACTAATTAGAGTGTTGACCTTTTCTTTTAGATCTTACTCTAAAAGGGATATTCTTTGAGCCATTACATTAATTTTGTTCAGATTTTTTAAAAAATTTTAAACTAAACTGAAAGCATTTGTGTTTCTCACTAATATATTTACCCTTTTAAAAAAAAAAGAAATCAAATCTTAAGAAGTGAAATTGATATTTTTCTATCATAACATTAATTTACATGTGAAACTAAACTGAAAGCATCGGTGTCTTTCACTAAAGTATTTACCAGGTTTTTTTTTTTGTAGATATCATTTTAAGTAGGAAACTATTTTTCCACCTTAGAATTAATTTTATGAGGGGACATTTCTTTTTTTTTTTTTTGTCTTTGAACTAAACTGAAAGCACTGATGTTTTTCACTAGATTCTATATCTGTTTGATTTTTTTCAGCTCTAACCTTGAAAAGCAAAAGATTATATCATATATCTGTTTTTAAAGTATACCATTAATTTTGTGCATACATTTTTTTGTTAAACACCTTGTTTCCATTAAGCTAAAGGCTTTTCCAGGAGTAAGCAGTGGTAGTTCTCACTGAGGGGTGAAGTTAACTCACCCCTGGATGGCCAGTTTTTACTATGTGTATTTCTTTATACTGGCCATTTGTGTTGATTTGTAAATTTTTTTTTTTAATCACAGCTAAAGAGATACCCAGCACAAGCACATGAAATCATCAGGGTTTATTGTTGATATGTTGAGTGGAAGGTCACAGTTGAAAGCCAGCTGCTGTTTTTTTGTACAAACATTATCATTGAGCTACAAAAAAACCAACAAAAAAATAAAACTCAAAGGTTTATAAACAGATGCAGTCACAGTGGTTCATGGGCAAGTGGTGTGCACAGACCACTGCAGTCACAGTGGTTCATGGGCAAGTGGTGTGCACAGACCCCTGCAGTCACAGTGTATATAGGGAGTGAGTGAACCCTGTCCACAGTACTGTCTTGGAGAATACAGTTTTAGTGATACTGCTTAAGGGCTCTCTTCTCTCTCTCTCTCTCTCTCTCTCTCTCTCTCTCTCTCTCTCTTCTCTCTCTCTCTCTCTCTCTCTCTCTCTCTCTCTCTCTCTCTCTCTGTAAATCAAAAGCTTTCTGTATGGAATGCTGGTCCTCTTTCTATTTTTCCTAAACCTATTCCCATGAACTCTGTTAGTTTTTTTTCTTATCCACCTATGTCTTCTTCTTTCTTCTTTTCCTCTCTTTTCTTCTCTCCTTCTTCTTCTTTCTTCTTTTCTTCTTCTTCTCTTCTTCTTCTTCTCTTTCTTCTTCTTCTCTTCTCTCTTCTTCTTGTCCATCATCTTCCTTTTCTTCATCCCTTCCTCCTCCTCTTCTTTCTCCTTCTCTTCTTTCTTCCTCTTCTTCTTCCTAATATACAAACACTTGCTCATTATCATTATGGTTAGAAATCATCCTTGAAGATGGAGTGTGGCCATTAACAAAAAGACAGGATAGGAAAGGATTAAAAGACAGGACAGGATTAAAACTGGTTATGTGGATGGAAGTATCACCTATAATATGGTAATTTGTTTTTGTCCAGCTAAGAGGAAATTGATCATCGAACTGTCATAATAATTATCTTCACTTCAATACTTCACACTATCTTTTCTTGTCTCATAAAAACAAAATCAATGGTAATAACTAATTACTATTGAGGGAAAAAAATATAATAACTAATTACATATTATAGTAATAAATAATTACGTGGGGTGGGTGGGTCGGAAAATGGTTTGCGGCATGCTACTCTAGACCGCAGCAGTATTCTGCACGATCGAAGGGAGACCACTGATGTTCCCAGGCTGAGCATCATCCAGCCCTCGCCACACGGTGAGTCCCCGGCACAGGGCACACGCAGGATGTCACAGCCTCCAGACAGGGTTTGGGGAAAGGAATACAACCCTCACACCCCTCCCCCCCCCCCCTTCCCTTTGTCAGTTGGTACAGTTGTTCAATGGGGGTGGGATAGCTAAGAGGTCAGAGTGCTTGCTTTCCCCAAGTCAAAGTTGAGCAGCATCGAGGGTGGTTACCGGTTGGATGGGTGACCGTTTTCATGCCTTGGCTTCAGTACAGTCCCCCAGTTCACCCAGCTGTCAATGGGTACCCGCCCTCTTTAGGGTCAGGGAAGGTAAAGCAGCGAGGGAGGGAGATGGGAGCCGCCCTCAATATGGTGGCTCCTAGAGAAGCTGAGGTCTCTGATGCCTCGTTCCCCTATGACCACACAGGTTATGGAACACCTTAACCTTTACCTTTACATTACTGTTGTTCAGATTCGTTCAACATCTCTTTATTTGTAAGTTGTGATAGTAGATGGACAGTATTGATGTCATTCTTGTGAGGAACCCACGGGGACAATGTTAAAGTTCGATTGATGGGTTCAGTGAGGGGTTTGATTTCTGGTGAGAGCAATCCCCTCAAAAAGGGTTTGCTGTTTCTGAAAGTGTGGAAGTGTTCATTTGTGAGTCTGGTGATACCTTTTTTCAAGTTTGGTCGGTGTTGATTTTTTCTTTTTCTTGTGTTGACTGCTGTCATTCTGTTCTCTTCAGTTGAGCATGGGTTGCCAAATGGACAGATTTGAGATGAAGGCATTTGGGAATCCGTGTTTTCTGTAATGCATTAGAGTGTCACCACAGCCAGTGTCCTTTGCCTTGTCAGGAGCTCTGGTGAAGTTTGGTTTTTTCTGGGGTTTTGTTTGTCTGGGGGAGTTTTTGTTTTAATCAGTTACCAGTCTTGAGAGTATTATGGCCATTCTGTTGTAGAGAAAGGAGTTTTTGTTTAATCAAGTTACCAGTTCTGAGAGCATTATGGCCATGCCTGTTGTAGAGAAAGGAGTTTTTGTTTTTAATCAAGTTACCAGTTCTGAGAGCATTATGGCCACTCCTGTTGTAGAGAAAGAGTTTTTGTTTTAATCAAGTACCAGTTCTGAGAGCATTATGGCCACTCCTGTTGTAGAGAAGGAGTTTGTTTAATCAAGTTCCAGTTTGAGAGCATTATGGCCACTCCTGTTGTAGAGAAGAGTTTTGTTTTTAATCAGTTACAGTTCTGAGAGCATTATGGCCATGCTTTGTAGAGAAAAGGGTCTGATTTGATCTGCTGCGTGTCTGCCTTCCTCAGGGTCCATAAGGGAGCAGGTCTTGGCATTGGTCTCTGAATTAATGAATGTGTCAGATCTCTGAGTGAAGGAAAATCAGCGTCCCTGTCTTCACTCTGCCTGTGTCAGACAGGGACTGTACAGCCTGGTGGTCAGAGTGAAGTGCCTGTGGTCTGCTGACCGGGAACTGGTTTTGTTGTCGCGCTGGTCCTTGCTCATGCTGCATTCACCACAGCTTCAGACTGTGCCCTCCCTGCCCATGTCATGTCCCCATCAACACAACACTTGCCCATGTCCCCATCAACACAACACTCTGCCCCATGTCATGTCCCCATCAACACAACACCCTGCCCCATGTCATGTCCCCATCAACACAACACCCTGCCCCATGTCATGTCCCCATCAACACAACACCCTGCCCCATGTCATGTCCCCATCAACACAACACCCTGCCCCATGTCATGTCCCCATCAACACAACACTCTGCCCCATGTCATGTCCCCATCAACACAACACCCTGCCCCATGTCATGTCCCCATCAACACAACACCCTGCCCCATGTCATGTCCCCATCAACACAACACCCTGCCCCATGTCATGTCCCCATCAACACAACACCCTGCCCCATGTCATGTCCCCATCAACACAACACCCTGCCCCATGTCATGTCCCCATCAACACAACACCCTGCCCCATGTCATGTCCCCATCAACACAACACCCTGCCCCATGTCATGTCCCCATCAACACAACACCCATATCAGCATGGTGTGGAGGTGTGACCAGAGTTCACTCCCAACCCAAGAGAGTAGGAGATCTTTTCAGAGCATTTAACCAGTATTGCTTTAAAAAAAAAAAGACCAAAAAAAAAAAAAGTCAGGGGCTTTGACATCCTGCCTGCTAAAGAGTTCCCCTGCTGGGGTTTGTTTCACCAGAAAAATGGACAAGCATGTTGTTTCTGTTGTTTCGACAGTTTCCCAAGCATGCTGATAAGTTTGTTTTGTTGATTTCAAGTTTGTTTAATCTAGAAATATCAAAAGCAAATTTTTGCGTTTTTTATCAGAACCCACCTCCACAAAAGTAGTACTCCCAAGCTAATTTTTGAGGACGAAAAAAAACCAATCTGATAGAGAAACAGATACACATATACACAGACATTTTTTTTTAATGGGGGGCACTACTTTTGTGGTGACACGCTGTCTCCTTGGAGGGCAGCCTGAATTTCATGCAGAGAAATCTGCTGTGACTGAAAGTGGTGTACAATGTGGCAAGTCATTTTTTCCAATTCGCATCACTGTTGATTTGAGAGACAGTCTACTGTGATTTCTTGTCTTTCTTTGATGTTTCTTTTTTTATACTTCTGTTTGAAACATCTTCAAAATAAGAAAGAGAAGAGAGAGAGAGAGAGAGAGAGAGAGAGAGAGAGAGAGAGAGAGAGAGAGAGAGAGAGAGAACCAAGCAGACAGGCAGGCAGACAGACGGATACAAAGAGAGAGAGATACAAAGCACTCTGTCGACATTCCTTAAGAAGAAACAAGTTAGAAAGAAATAGACTTACAAATATTTTATTATCTGAAGAAAAAAACCATGAGATATACTTGTTTCTTCTGCATCAAAACTTGTTTGTTTATATTCTGTAGTTTTCCACAAGTCTTCTTTTCTTTGGAACAGGACAAAAACTATGTACACATCAAAATTGTCACAAATCAAAACCAAAATAATAATTAAAACAAGTCTTCCTCTTCCAAAAGGCATAGTTGGATGTTTTACTCCGACCATTACAGAAGGACTGTGGATGATGTTGTGTTAGACTGGCTTTGTCAAACTAACAGAATGCATAGTGTAATTGCTAACCATATTGCATAGTATGACTACTAACAGAACGCATAGTAAAACTGCTAACAGAATGCATTGTCTAACTGCTAACAGAATGCGTGTCTAATGCTAACAAATGCATTGCTAACTGCTAACAGAATGCATTGTCTAACTGCTAACAGAATGCATTGTCTAACTGCTAACAGAATGCATTGTCTAACTGCTAACAGAATGCATTGTCTAACTGCTAACAGAATGCATTGTCTAACTGCTAACAGAATGCATTGTCTAACTGCTTCTCATGGCTCCTTTCCTGTTCATTTTTCTCTGCTGGTATCTCTGAGTTATGGTTCATTCTGTGTTTCTTACAGGTTTACTGTTATACATTGTTAGCTAGTCTGGTCTGTCTGTCTGTCTGTCTGTCTGTCTGTCTGTCTGTTGTCCAATAATTATATGTTCTGTTATGTTGTTTTCACCCTCCTTCCCCCTCTCTCTCTCTCTCTCTCTCTCTGTCTCTTCTCTGTCTCTCTCTCTGTCTCTCTCTCTCTCTCTCTCTGTCTCGTCTCTGTCCTCTCTCCTCTCTCTCTCTCTCTCTCTCTCTCTCTCTCTCTCTCTCCTCTCTCTTCTCTCTCTCTCTCTCTCTTGTTTGTTGTTCATCCTTCTCTCTTGTCTTTGCCTCTGTGTCTCTGTATTTCTATCTTTGTCTCTGTTCTATCTCTCTGTCTGTCTCTGTCTGTCTGTCTCTGTCTGTCTGTCTCTGTCTGTCTGTCTGTCTGTCTGTCTGTTTGTCTCTGTCTCTGTCTCTGTCTCTCTCTCTCTGTGTTCCTGCAAATTCTACATCTCCAGTGTGTCTCTCTAAGCATGCCTCTTTTTTTTCTTCCGCTTTTTTCCTTCCTTCCTTCCCCTGTTCCCTGTTTCAGCATGAGTGCTTATTCATTTTCCTTGAAATGAACAAAAAAAATGATTGGATTTGTTTTAACATTTTATGCTGATCTTGGCTGTGTAGAGTTCAGCACTTGTGTAGAACGTGTCAAACACAGCACACATGATTATGTAACAACATTGCCACTGGCAATGAATATCATGTATCTTTCCTCATTTTTTTTTTATTGTGTGTCTTTTTTTTTCTTTTTAGGCTTTTGATATGCTGAAACTACCCACTACCCTGCAATCCCTTTCTTTAAAAAAAAAAGTCTTTGCTCTGATTGGTTGTACTCTCCCAATGTGTTTGTTGATGTACAGTGCATTTAGGTCGACACAATGTTTTGAAATTGGTGTGATCAGTTAACAACTTTATTGCGTTTGCTGGACTGTATTACACATCTTTTTCATGTTCGGATTCTTCCCCATGTTCATATTCTGTGTTAAAATGTTACAGGTGATATTCTTTCATGTGCTGATATTTTGATGAATGGTTGTTATTGATTTGATGACTGTTATATGTCTTCTTGATGTTTGTTCTATGATTTTTAAAGGGGGGGGGGGGGGATGGGGAGAGAGAGAGAGAGAGAGAGAGAGAGAGAGAGAGAGAGAGAAGAGAGAGAGAGAGAGAGGGTGGTCTAAGTGAGTTAGTGTGTGTGTGTGTGTGTGTTGTGTGTGTGTGTGTGTTGTGTGTGTGTGTGTGTGTGTGTGTGTGTGTGTGTGTGTGTATATTTATATATTATATTTTTTATAATATTTATCTTTTATATCGAGGATAACAGAATAAGCAATCATGTGCTTTTTCATCCGGTCCGTGTGCATGCAGTTTGTAAATATTGTCATCTGTTCCCACGCACACGATGGCTACTCTACGAAAAGCGAACAGGATTTAACTGTGCGCAAGATGTTCTGCGTGCTTCGCACACGGCCTCGTTTAAAGTCTCATCCGAAGGACTTGTGTATGTGTGTATGTGTGTGTGTTGTGTGTGTGTGGTGTGTGTGTGTGGTGTGTGTTGTGTGTGTGTGTGTGTGTGTGTGTGTGTGGTGTTGTGTGTGTGTGTGTGTTATTTGATTTATGACTTTGAATATATATATATGAAGAAAAAACTAGCAAGTAAGTCAGCTAGTTGCAGTAGAGCTAGTTGCATAGTAACGAGCAGCATCTTTGTCTTTGCTCTGCCTCTGCAGCTAGATCTCAGTCTCCTCATCCTATCATCATCATCATCATCATCACCATCATCATCATCATATCATCATCATCATCATCATCATCATCATCATCATCATCATCATCATCATCATCATCATCATCATCATCATCATTCAAATCATCATCATAATCATCATCATCATCATCATCATCATCACATCAGTTTCAACAGCAAAGAATTGGTCAGATTTGGCCTGGATTATAGTTTTGCTATTTCTCATATGGTTTTTATTCTCTGTTTTGGATTTGATTGCTTCAGATTACCTTGATTTATTCATGAATTTTGCTTTCATACTATTTTTTTTTCTTGGATAAATTAGAAATCTTAAGTTTCCAAAAATTAAAAACCTCCAAACAACCCCCCCCCCCCCCCCCCCCCCCCCCCCCCCCAAAATCCAACCAAAAAACTAAAAAAAAGAGAGAGATCCCTCCCCCACCAATTGTGTTTTTTGTTGCATTGTGTTTTGTTCTGTTTAAGTTCTCATGACATGTTTGTTTGTTGTTTTTTCGATATATGATATTTTTGGATTTTCCCCTGAATTTGAATGCTGTCACATGTTTTGTCTGTTTTGTTTTGATGGTTTTTGTGTGTGTGGAATCTTTTGTTTGGATTAAAATCAACAAATAGATACAATTTGAAATGCATGGTTTTGGGCATTAATTATTTGTTTTTGCAGCTTAATCTTTCTCTTACTGCTATAAACCATGAAAAAAGCAAGTCTCTTGATTTCTGTGTTAAATTCCCAGTGAGAATGTAAACAACATGCATACATATTCTGTAACACTTGCTCACAACAACAACAACAACAACACAACTACTAATATACTATAACTACTCTACTACACTAACTACACTACACACACAACTATACTCCTCCTCCTACCTCCTCTCCTCCTCCTACTCTACCTCCTCCTCCTCCTTTACACTCTCTACTACTACTACCTCCTCTCTACTCCTTCCTACTTAACTCTACTACTACTACTACTACTACTACTACTACTACTACTACTACTACTACTACTACTACTACTACTACTACTACTACTGCTACTACTCCTACCTACTCCTCACTACTACTACTACTACTACTACTACTACTACTACTACTACTACTACTACTACTACTACTACTACTACTACTACACTACTACCACCTCACTACCTCACTACTACTACTACTACTACTACTCTCTACTCCTTAACTACTACTACTACTCACTACTACTACTACTACTACTACTAATTACTACTACTACTCCTCTCCTCCTTTAACTGCTACTACTTACTACTACTACTACTACTACTACTACTACTACTACTACTACTACTACTACTACTACTACTACTACTAACTACTCCTCCTCCTCCTCCTTTAACTGCTACTACTACTACTACTACTACTACTACTACTACTACTACTACTACTATTACTCCTCCTCCTCCTCCTCCTCCTCCTCCTCCTCCTCCTTTAACTTCTACTACTACTACTACTACTACTACTACTACTACTACTACTACTACTACTACTACTTCTACTACTACTACTACTACTACTACTACTACTACTACTACTACTACTACTCCTTTAACTGCTACTGCTGCAACTACTACTACTACTACTACTACTACTACTACTACTACTACTACTACTACTACTACTACTACTACTCACACCACTACTACTACTACTACTACTACTACCACTACTACTACTACTACTACTACTACTACTACTACTACTACTACTACCACTACTACTACTACTAACTACTACTATTACTACTACTACTACTACAAGAAGGGCTACTGCCACTTCTACTGCTGCTCTTACTGATAATCCTACTTCTGCTGCTTCTGCTACACATACTGGAGCTGTTATGACTACAGTTACTACTACCACTGCTACTCAACATGCAGTTGTCTCTTGTCCTATCACACTGTGGAATATACACACATCTTTTCACCCATTTTGCATCGCACAGTGGAAGATTATTTATTTGTGAAAACAGAGATATGACTTTTATCATCATGGTACTATACTGAAAGGAAACATAGCATCAAGGGTTTGTGCTTCTCCTGAGTAAAATATGTTTTGCCGCTTCAAAGTTTTCTTTATTATTATTTTTTTTTTCATTTTTGGGAAAAGAAATGTTGTGTATGGTTTTGTTTATGCCGGCTGAAAGCATAGCTTCATTTTGTTTATAGTTTGATGGTTGTGTATCTTGTGTATATTTTGATGGTTGTGTGTTTGTTTGTATTGTGATGGTTGTCAACTTTGTATTGTGATGGTTGTCAACTTTGTTCGTATTTTGGTGGCTGTGTATTTTGCTTGTATCTTGACGGTTGTGTAATTTTGCTCGCACTTTATGACGACTTTTTTGCATCTTCTTTTCTTTCCTTGCACGCTCTTTTTCGGTTCTCTGCACCCTTCTTTGCACCCACCTACCTGCCTGCCTGTGCACCTGTGTACGTACCTGCCTGTTCCTGCCATGCACGCTGCCTGACTCAACACACCTGCACCCTTTCCTTTCCCCCTACCTGCTTTTCCACCCCTCCCACCACCCCCCCCTGCCCTCCCTCCCCCCTGACGCCCCACCACGGTGGCGGTGGCTTGGTCAGGGTCTGTAGCGACGCTGGTGTCTGCAGGGAAGCAGCAGCAGCAGCAGCAGGTGGGGGGGGCGTCAGCCCCGGCAGCACCATGAAGGCCTCCACCGAACACCACCCCCGTGCCCGGCGACCAGGAGCATCTCGAGGAGTTGCCTCCCGCGAACCCACCCCCACCCCCGCCATGAGCATCTACATGCAGGCCGTGGACTGGCTCCTGGAGGTCAAGGCCATTCCCGTGAGTTCTGGGTGAAGGGGGAGGTGGGGTTTGAGTGGGGGTGGTTTAGGTGTACTGTGTGTGTTTGGGGGAGGTGGGGTAGGGGTGTGTGTGGTTTTGTGTGTGTGTGTGTGTGTGTGTGTGTGACTTCACCACAAATGCTGAGGTGCTGGAGCAAGCAGGGATCACCAGCATTGAGGCCATGTTGCTGAAAACGCAGCTACGCTGGGCAGGGCATGTCTCTAGAATGGAGGACCATCGCCTACCGAAGATGGTTCTCTACAGTGAACTTTCCACCGGATACCGCTACAGAGGCGCACCAAAGAAGAGATTTAAAGACTCTCTGAAGAAATCTCTGTCAGCCTGCCTCATAGACCATAACCAGTGGTCAGTCCTTGCTGCTGACCGGCAGGCCTGGCGACACACTGTGCATCAGTCGGTCTCCTCCTTTGAGGACAATCGCAGAGCCACCCTTGAGGAGAGGCGAATGAGGAGAAAGAACCGCGTCCCCCCTACATCAACCCCAGAATCGACTTTCCCCTGCAGCCGCTGCGGCCGGGTTTGTTTGTCACGCATTGGACTGAACAGCCACCAGCGAGCCTGCACCAGACGTGGACAGTGCCCTTAATCTTTGTTCGCGAAGCCAAGCCATGATGATGGTGTGTGTGTGATATATATATATATATATATATATATATATATATATATATATATATATATATATATATATATATATATATATATATATATATATATATATATATTTATATATGTCTCTCTCTCTCTCTCTCTCTCTATATATATATATATATATATGTATATATATATGTATATGTATATATATATATACAAATACATGAAAAAAACCCTGTTTCTCCTCTCTCTGACAGTTCACAGAACAAGCCCTGGCGCACGAACTGCTGACGTCCCCTCAGGGCAAAACGCCGGCATACCACATCGCCATGGCGCGCCTCAAACTGCAGAAAGAGGAGTACGAGCTGGCTGAGGAGAGTCTGAGTGAGGCCCTCAAGGTGGAGCACCAGGTCAGTCAGTGCAAAAAGACTACTGCAAGAATGGACAAGAAGTGAGGCGATAGGAAGAAAAAAACAAGGTAGAAACAAAGAGAGGGATAGAAAAGGGCAAAGTCCTAGCACAGAATTGTCAGAAAGTGGGGATGATACTATACTGACAGGCCCCCAAGCATCCCTATGTAGGAGAATTGTATGATATGAATTATCATTGTCCTTATTAAAAATAAAAAAGGCAAGGGCTGGATGAAAGCAAAAAAGTATGTCCGTGCTTTTATCTGTAACCCATGGCAAATAAACTTTGTCATCAACACCAAGGGCTAGTTATCTATTTTATTTAGTCTTTTATGTCAAGGGTTATGGAATAAGCACTCATGTGCTTTTTTGCACCCAGTCCCTGTGTGTATGCAGATTTGTCAAATTTTTCATCCATTCCCACTGGCTCTTCCGAAAAGCGGAATGGGTTTTAATGTGTACGCAAGATGTTTGGTGTGCGTTCACACACAGGACCTTGGTTTATAGTCTCATCGGAAGGACTTTTGGGGGGAGTGGAGTTTGCACTTATGGTTACTCCAGGGGAAAAAATCCTCTTGAACAGGATTTGAACCTGTGTGTGTGTGTGTGTGTGTGTGTGTGTGTGTGTGTGTGTGTGTGTGTGTGTGTGTGTGTGTGTGTGTGTGTGCATTCAGAACCCAGACGGGTGGGCCCTGATGGGTCATGTGAAGTACCTGGGTGGGGACAGCGAGGCGGCCAGGGACTGCTATGAGCGCACCATCAGCTTTGTGACTGACGCCTCAGAGACTCACTCCATCTACCTGCGCCTGGCCTCCATCTACCTGCAGGACGGGGCGGTACGATGCTCTGTGGCTGTCTGGCTGTCTGTCTGTCTGTCTCTCTGTCTGTTGTGTGTTGTGTTGTGCTGTGTTGTGTTGTATTGAGCTGTATTGTGTTGCAGTGTGTTGTGTTGTGCTGTTTTGTGTTGTGCTGTGTTGTGTTGTATGCTGCTGTGTTGTGCTGTGTAGTGTTGTGCTGTGTTGTGTTGTATGGTGTTGTGTTGTGTTGTGTTGTACTGTGTTGTGTTGTGTTGTGCTGTATTGTTTTGTGTTGTGTTGTGCTGCGATGTTGTGTTGTGCTGTGTTGTATTGTGTTGTGTTGTGCTGTATTGTTTTGTGTTGTGTTGTGCTGCGATGTTGTATTGTGTTGTGTTGTGCTGTGTTGTGCTGCATTATGCTATGTAGCATTGTGTTATGTTGTGCTGTATTATGTTGTGTTATGTTGTGTTGTGCTATGTTGTATTCTGTTGGAGAATGGGGTGGTCTGCTCCTCTCTCTTCCTCTCTCTCTCCTGCCTGTCCTTGTGCTGTGCACTGGAATGGATTGTTCTGTGCTGTGTTCTATTTTGTTGGGTTCTATTGTGGCATGCTGTATGTTGTGTTGTATTGTCTCCTATTGTTGGGCTGGATTGTATTGGGTTGTATCATGTTGGGTTGTATGATGTTTTTTGTTGTGCTGTATCGTGTTGTGTGTGTACACAGGACCCTGATTTAGGGTCCCATATAAAGGCCTGACTGTCTGTGGGGGCAGTGCCATCACTACTGAGGTCAGCTCCTGGGGCATACTCCCCTCCTGTGAACACCACAGTGGACACTTTTCCCAAACTACATCCCCAGATATCTCCCCTGTACTGGGAATCAGCCAGGAAAGAAGGCTTTTGACGAAGGGAAGAGATTGGAGGAAAATGATTGTTGATTTTTATATTGGAGGAAAAGGATTGTTGATGTTTACATTGGAGGAAAAGGATTGTTGATGTTTACATTGGAGGAAAAGGATTGTTGATGTTTACATTGGAGGAAAAGGATTGTTGATGTTTACATTGGAGGAAAAGGATTGTTGATGTTTACTGAAAGGAAATGGAATGAAGGAAGACAGCAGAGGTGGAAGAAAAGACCTTCCTGTGTTTCCAGACTGACAGCAAAGAGCATTGACCACTGGTTTGTATGGCCAGGAGAGGAGGGGTGTAGGAAGGGGTTAAGTGGAGGTAAAACTGTTTTCCTGATTATCTGTGTGTGTGTGTGTGTGTGTGTGTGTGTGTGTGTGTGTGTGTGTGTGTGTGTGTGTGTGTGTGAGCATGCATCATGTACACACGCATGCATGTTTGTGAGTGTGTGTGTGTGTGTGTGTGTGTGTGTGTGTGTGTGTGTGTGTGTGTGTGTGTGTGTGTGTGTGTGCATGTATATATCCACATGTGTGCTTGATGCAACACATACATACAGACACATATATGTGAAAGGGAACACAAGTCCATATCTATTGCCTACAACCCATTGATAATATTGATGTTGTTGTTGTGTTCACAGTTTGAACAAGCCAAGCAGACGTTATGTTATTACCTGATAATGTTGACATTGTTGTTGTTGTGTTGACAGTTTGAACAAGCCAAGCAGACGTTATGTTATTTACCTGATAATGTTGACATTGTTGTTGTTGTGTTGACAGTTTGAACAAGCCAAGCAGACGTTATGTTATTATCTGATAATGTTGACATTGTTGTTGTTGTGTTGACAGTTTGAACAAGCCAAGCAGACGTTATGTTATTACCTGATAATGTTGACATTGTTGTTGGTGTGTTGACAGTTTGAACAAGCCAAGCAGACGTTATGTTATTACCTGATAATGTTGACATTGTTGTTGTTGTGGTGACAGTTTGAACAAGCCAAGCAGACATGGACATGTTATAATAATTACCTGATAATGTTGTTATTGTTGTTGTTGTTGGTGACAGTTTGAACAAGCCAAGCAGACGTTATGTTATTACCTGATAATATTGACGTTGTTGTTGTTGTGGTGTTGACAGTTTGAACAAGCCAAGCAGACGTTATGTTATTACCTGATAATGTTGACATTGTTGTTGTTGTGTTGACAGTTTGAACAAGCCAAGCAGACGTGGACATGTTATAATTATTACCTGATAATGTTGTTGTTGTGTTGACAGTTTGAACAAGCCAAGCAGACGTTCCTGATGGCCTGTAAGAAATCCCCCTCCTGCGTGTCCTGGCTGGAGTGGGCATCTCCTGCTACAGGGTGGGTAACTCTTCTCTCTGTCCTTCTCTCTCTCTCTCTCTCTCTCTCTCTTCTCTCTCTCTCTCTCTCTCTCTCTCTCTCTCTCTCTCTCTCTCTCTCTCTCTCCCTCTTTCTCCTCTCTCTCTCTCTCCCTCCCTCTCCGTGGTGTGTTGAAGAGGGGTGCAATACTAAAGGCGAGGTGTGTGCCTGGTGTGTGTTGTGTGTGTGTGTGTGTGTGTGTGTGTGTGTGTGTGTGTGTGTGTGGTGTGTGTTGGTGTGTGCCTGTGTGTGTGTGTGTCTACAGCTGTCGGAGCTGGGGGAGGCGGAGGACGCCCTGATGGAGGCCAACATCCTGAACAACTCTGACCCCGAGGTGTGGGGCTACCTCTCCCTTGTCTGCCTGCGCACAGGGCGCCGCGTGGAGGCTGAACAGTCCTACAAACACGCTGCCAAGGTGGGGGAGAGGGGAGGGGGGAAGGAGGGGAGAGAGAGAGGGGGGGGGGGGAGAGAGAGAGAGATGAAGGGGGAGGGGGGGAGGAGAGAGTAGAGGGGGAGAGAGAGAGAGAGAGAGGGGGGGGGGGGAGAGTGAGAGGAGAGAGACAGACAGACAGACAGAGATGGGAAAGAGAGGGGAGACAGACAGACAGACAGATGGAGAGAGAGCGAGACAGACAGACAGACAGACACAGACAGACATAGAAAAGAGAGAGAGAGAGGTTGTTACTTTTGTGTTGATTGTTTTGTGTGACAGCTGTGGCCGGGTGGTGAAGACTGTTAGGTTTCAGTCCTGTGGGTCACACAGCTGGGGCTTTCAGTCTCCTCACCTCCTCTGGGGAACCTTGTTGTTGGTGGTGTTGTTGGGCATTCTGCAGCCTAACACCCTGGGGGTCACCCAGAATGTGCACTCTGTCTCACTCGTCCCACCTGGGAATCCCTGTGAGACTGTAACAGCACAGTGGAGGAGAAGTTTGCGTGTATGACTCTTTTCACACACCTCTCTTATTTATTACAAAAAGGGGAACAGGATAGCTCAGTGGTCACAGCACTCGCTTTCCCCCAGCCAAGGTTAAGCAGCATCGAGTGTGGTTACCAGTTAGATGGGTGACCATTTGCATGCCATGGCTTCAGTACAGCCCCCCCCCCCCCCAGTTCACCCAGCTGTAAATGGGTACCTGCCCTCTTTAGGGTCAGGGAAGGTAAAGCAGCGAGGGAGAGGAGATGGGCACCGCCCTCAATATGCTGGCCCCTAGAAAAGCTGAGGTCTCTGACACATCGCTCCCCTACAGCCACATAGGTTATGTGAGACCTTTACCTTTTATGATGAAGAAAGCGCTAACCTGTGACACCACTGTGTGATGGCAGCTTCAGCTCCAGGACTCTGCCCTACTGCTGAGATCCACGCGGAACAGAGGAAGGTGGGGTTTGGCAGTCCTGAGTTCTGAGTCCTGGGACACCTGACATCGTCACCACCACTGACAACAGTCTCTGACACCTGACAGCACTGACATTGACGCACTTTGGGAAAAAAGATTGAAACTGAAAACTTTTTGTTTTGGGAAGGATGTAGATAGTTCAAGACGTGAATCGGTTTTTTGTTGTTGTTTTTTTATATAGAAATAGAGGGGAGTGTTTTGAGGAAGAGTAGTGTGTAGAGTGAATGGAGTGAGAAGAGAGTTGTGATGGGGAGTGGGATTTGTGTCACATGTGGGTACATGGTATATGTATGTACACATCGTGACACATACACACATTCACACATGCATGCACACATCATGCACACAGCATGCATGCACACACATACACCACACACATGCATCACACACACACACACAGCTTGCATGTGCACAGCATGCATGCACACACACACACAGAACACACACACCACATACACACACAGAGACACACACACAGAGACACACAGAGCACACACACGATACACACAAACACACAGACACACACACATCACACACACACACACACACACACAGACACACACACACACACACACACACACACATACACACACACACACACACACACACACACACACACACACACACACACACACACACACACACACACACACAGCAAGAATCAAGGCAAGGCACTGCAGTTGGCCGTCAGTATTTCACAGCACCAAAAACAAAAACAATACCCCTCTGAAGTTCATGAGATGAATTGTTGTAACTAATACAGTGATAAAAACGAAGAGAAAGAAAAATAACCATACACCTAAAACTGACTTGCACGAATGAAATAAATGATCTGTGATATTTGTTAACATAGAACTAATAACAGAGGAGCACTAAGACATAATCTATCAAACAAATTAATAAACCTTTCACACTAAGACAACTAACTTGAGACACGCACAACCACCAAAAATAATCTGACTGTGGAAATTGTAGGAACTGATTTTCTTTGTTCATTTCTTTTGTTTGTCTCTGCCCTAAACAAGTACGCAGGAATGAGTTAGTGTTTCTGATGCCGTTGTTTTAGTTTGTGTTTTTGTGAGGCATATCTGGTTGTGCATGTGTTTATTTTGATGGTTGTGCTGGAAATTGTACCTCCATGTGTTTATTTATGTGTGTGCGGATATACGCTGTTTTTTTGTTTTCTCTTTTTCAGTGTGGGTTTTTATTCTTTATGAATAGTATTCTATCGGCGTGTCAGCACTTTTTACAGCAAGAAACAGAACCTCAGTGGGTTGTTATTCATAGGGCGTTATCAACCTTACCTTATAGTCTATACATATTTTATCATGATTATGTTTGTGTGCATAATTATACATCATGTGGTGTAGTTTGCATTGAAAAGAAACAGTAGTCACTGCCTTACATGGTTCTTTGCAGCAAGTGTTTATTTTCGATGGTTATTTCTTTTTTCTGGGTTATCATCAACTTTTGTTGATTAAAGCTGCACTAGCCCTATACAGCCTAGAGAACAGATGTGGCCTATAAATAGAGTTGAGATTTTTTTCCATTAGTGTATTTTTAGCAACAAAGTAAGTCTATTTTGAGCCATTGTAGGTGATCTTGGGTGTACAAACTGTCATTGATTCTGCAAATGTTGGGGTTTTAATGAATGCATCTCAAGACCAGTTTTCTGTTATTCTTATCATTAACAAATGTTTTGCACTAAAATCTGAAGGAGCTTCATCATCTGTTTTTCAGTTACGTTTGACACATATCTTGACATTCTCAAACAACTGATGTCTGCCATCTAGAATTTTTTAAAATGGGTTCAGTTTTGTTTTTCTAAAACAAAAATCCTGTTCTGGCCAAAAACTAGCAAGGTATTGCTGTCAGAGCTGATCCAGTCCGACTTTTGCTGTAGTGTTGTCAGAAACTGTGCACTGGACACTGCTGGCTGAGCAAACAGCTGGATGGGTGACTTAGGCAGAATTATTGCAAAGGGGTCAAGTCAAGTCAAGTCAAATCAAACTGATCTTTACTGAGGGTCAAAGAGTAGGCTTCAGTGACTTCATTCTTTTGATTTTGATGATTTTGACTCCACTTATCGACGATATGTAGCTTTAAGTTAGGAATGATGATTTTCAAACTTTTGTTTGACATTTGGGGTGGTATGGCTATAGATACCAAAGTGCCTGATATAAGCTGATATTACAAGGGTTTTTTTTTCTCACTTTTTTGTGAGCAGCTGGTTTGTGCACTTTAGGGTATTCTGAAAGGGGGTGGGGGTGGATGGTAGGTTTGAGGGAGGTACTTGACAAGTTTTCACTTTAATAACAGTATGTGAGTAGGGTAAAAATTTAATGTTGTTTTCAGCCTTACACGAAGGACTGCTTGACAAAGACAAGCTACTTATTGCTGAAATCTCTTAATTTATGTGTGAAACATATAAACACCAGCAAAATGGGGTTTTTTAACATCTATTTTATGTATTGCTTTGTTTGTTCAAATGATTTTTGTTGTGTGGTTGTGTTTTGGCTTATTTTGGCTTATGAGGGAGAGTGTGAAAGGGGGACAAGGGCAGTGGGTACAAAATTGTCGTATAAATCATATTTTTTCCTCAATAATAAATCATTTTTAAAAAAAAAATTTTGTCTTCTAACGACGCGACACACTACAGGTTTGTTATTGAAGCAAGTAGCCATAATAACTTTGATGTTTGCAGTTGTTGTGGATTGGTTGTACAGTATGATATCCATCCGTCCACGTTTGCCAGTTATCAGATTATTGTGATTAAAGTTTACAAGGAGAAAAATAAAACTGTCAGTGTGTGGTGTGTGTGTGTGTGTGTGTGTGTGTGTGTGTGTGTGTGTGTGTGTGTGTGTGTGTGTGTATTTGTGCACCTATCTCCCCCCACCCAATCCCCCAGCTTACCCCTATCATGATCTTCTTCCAAACCTACCCTCTTTCTTCCCTCAAAACTCGCCCTTCCCCCTCCCCCCAAAATGTACCCTTTCCCCCTCCCCAAACCTTTCCTTTCCCTCCCTCAGTCCTATCTTCCCTCCACCCCAAACTTACCCTTTTACCTCACCCAAACCTATCCTACCTCTACCTCAGTTTGATGATGATAATAATAATAAGAAGAAGAATATCAATAGCAATAATAATACCAACAATATCAATAATAATGATTTCAAAAGTAGTGGCAGCATCAGCAACAACAACAACAATGTATTGTTTTTGTATGCATGGAAGGAGACTCAAAACTGGATAATCAGGAATTGAAACCATTCTTCCCTGCCTCTTT
>CM060320.1:2376188-2383688 GCA_030674155.1 Stramonita haemastoma
AGATAACTGGCTATCAAACATCAATGACAATAAATTTTGTGGAGTATTATTTGTTGATTTCAAAAAAGCATTTGATACAATTGACCACAAACTTCTCCTTAAAAAGCTAAACCTGTATAACATTTCTACAAAAACCCTAGGACTACTCGATTCATATCTTACAAATAGGCACCAGTGTGTCTCAATAGCTACATCAACATCCAAACTAAAGCCCATTCATTATGGAGTACCACAGGGATCCATATTGGGCCCTATTCTCTTTTCATTATACATAAATGACCTTCCTCTACATATCAATTCCAAAGGTGAACTATTTGCAGATGACACAACCATACATACGAGCCATAATGACATTGACTATCTCACAACCTTATTACAAAAAAGCACTGACGACCTTGTCAAATGGACTGAACTGAACCACATGTCTATCCATCCCCCAAAAACAAAATGCATGCTTATCACTACCAGACAAAAGCGACAAAATTTACCACATAAACTATTTCCAATTCACATAAAAAAGGAAGCAATCGAACAGACCTCTCACCACAAAGTTCTAGGAGTGACAATTGATGAAAATCTCAGCTGGTTCTACCACATATCTCACCTATGCAAATACTTGTCCAAAAAAGTCTACCAGTTGATTAAAATTAAACACTTTCTCGATTTTCATTCAAGGAAACTGTTTTTTCAAGCTTATATACAATCCTCAATAGACTATGCTGCAACCCTGTGGGACTCTGCCAGTGCAAATATCATGAAACCATTACTAAGTCTGTATAAACGTGGTCTCAAACTGGTCCTTCTGAAGAAAACAACCTTGCTAGAAGGGGATTATACTCAGTTAAATATCCTTCCCCTACACCAAAGACTAAAATATAACAAAAGCATCATGATGTTTAAAATACTGACAGGAAATGTCCCCACATCCTTAAAAGACAAATTCCCAATGAATCATTCCAGAAATACGGTAAAGCCAAGTGTCCCAATCCCAAGAATAGACTTGTTCAAAACTAGTTTACTATACTCAGGCCCTACGCTATGGAACTCCCTCCCTGACTCAATTAAACAGCATCAATCATTAACAACCTTCAAAAATCACCTTCTAATCTACTTGATGAATCAAAAATAACAAACCACACTTCTCCCCTCTCAAACTATCTGCCCTCTCCCTCCTCACTTCTCTCTGATTATGATGATCTTATGACTATAATCATAAGACTAAGTGAGGTGTGTGTGTGTGTGTGTGTGTGTGTGTGTGTGTGTGTGTGTGTGTGTGTGTGTGTGTGTGTGTGTGTGTGTGTGTGTGTGTGTGTGTGTGTGTGTGTGGAGTGCGAGTTGGGGTTTTTTTTGTTCAAAAACTTGTGCTTTATGGGATTTATTTTGATAATAGATGGTGGGATTGATGTTTTCAGTCATTTAACCTCATCATATTCTCATGTTTGCTCTTTAATTTTTTTTGTTCGCTTTGATTGGTTTTTGTTTGTTTTTTTGTACTCAAATCAAATTCTTCATTGATTCTTACTTCATATTTTCGTTTCTGAATGAGTGCCTTTTTATAACATTACCTTAATATTGTATCTCTGTCTTATTTCTTACCTGTTGTTGTTGTTCTTTCTCACCCTTTATCAAAGTCTTATGTTTTATGGGACATATTTTGATGATAGATGATGGTGGATTGATGTTTTCAGTCATCTAACCTCATCATATTCTCATGTTTGATCTATAATCATCGCGCCTTTTTTTGTTGTTGTTTTGTTTGTTTTTGTTTGTTTGTTTGTTTTTTTGTTTTGTTTTCTTTGTTTGTTTGTTTTAAATAGTTTTTTCTTGTTTGTTTGCTTGTTTATTATTCAAATCAAAATCATCATTGATTCTTACTTCTTATTTTCGTTTCTGAATGAGTGCCTTTTTTTTTTATAACATTACCTTAATATTGTATCTCTGTCTTATTTCTCACCTGTTGTTTGATACTTGGTATGGTTTGCTCTTAGTAATTGGATCATTATAATTGTTCTTGTTTTAGTTGAGGCTGTCTTTTTTTATCTTGATGTTATCCCTGAAAGGGGCGGGGACTGGATGTAAAAAAGCACATGAGTGCTTATCTATTATCCTCGAATAAAAGAATTTTGCCTTGCCTTGCCTTGCCTTGCCTTGCCTTGCTTGCTTGTCCTCTTTCTCTCTCTCTCTGGGGGGACAGATAGCCTAGTGGTCAGAACATTGCGCTCGCAATTTGACGATCCAGGTTCGAGTCCGGTCGAGGAGATTTTTCTCCTGGAGTTAACATCAGTGATGACTCCACTCTCCCCAAAAGTCCTTCGGATGAGACTTTAAACCGAGGCCCCGTGTGCGAACGCATGCAGAATATCTTGTGCACACGTTAAATCCTGTTCCGCTTTTCGTTAGAGTAGGCCATCGTGTGCCGGTGGGAACAGATGACATTTACAAAACTGCATACACATGGGGACTGGACGTAAAAAAGCACAAGAGTGCTTATTCCATTATCCTCGATATAAAAGAAAGAATAAAAGAAATGAATGAATGAATAAATCTATCTATCTATCTATCTATCTATCTATCTATCTATCTATCTATCTATCTACTATCTATCTATCTATCTATCTATCTATCTATCTATCTATCTATCTATCTATCTATCTATCTATCTATCTATTGTCTGTCTGTCTGTCTGTCTGTCTGTCTGTCTGTCTGTCTGTCTGTCTATCTATCTATCTATATTCTGTTCTTTTATTCGAGGATAATGAAATAAGCTCTCATGTGGCCTGACTTGTTTTACATCCAGTCCTTGTGTGCATGCAGTTTTGTCAATGTTGTCACAATGTGATGGAGAGAGATCGGCTCCACAGGGTCAGCATGCCTGCAACACTGCCCACAACACAACTGCCTGCAACACTGCAACACTGCCTGCAACACCGCAGGCAACATTGCCGAAAACACTGCAGGCAACACTGCACACTGCCGTAAACACCGCAACACTGCCTGCAACACTGCAACACGGATTGCAACACCGACTGCAACACTGCAACACTGCAACACTGCAACACTGACTGCAACACTGACTGCAACACTGACCGCACTGCCCCATAGCTTCTCATGGCGGTAAGGTGTTAGCCAAGTGGTCAGAACATTGCGCGTGCAGTTTGACCACCCGATTTCGATTCCAGTTCGAGGGGATTTTTCCCCTGGAGTTGACATTAGTGCTGACTTACTCTCCCCAAAAGTCTTTCGGATGAGACTATAAACCTGGCCCCGTGTGCGAACGCATGCAGAACATCTTGCACACAGGTTAAATCCTGTTCCGCTTTCGTAAGAGTAAGCCATTGTGTGCCAGTGGGAACAGATGACATGATATGCACATGAGTGCTTATTCCATTATCCTCGATAAAAAGAATAACAGACTAAATAATAAATAAATAAATAAATAAATAAATAAATAAATAAATAAATAAATTAAAAGTGCCCACTTCATGCCCCTGCAAGTCCTCGGATGAGACTATAAACCGAGGCCCCCTGCGAACGCAGGCAGAACATTTTAGGCTCATGTCAAAGCCTGTTGTTCGCTTTTCAGAAGAGTAGGCCATTGTGTGCCGGTGGGAACAGATGGATTGTTTTTTTACGCGTATGCAAAATGCTGAAACAGTTGTGAGGTTTTCTGTCTGTCTGTCTGTCTGTACAGGACTGAAGGGGTACCGTGTTTGCTGAAAAACAAATCAAATCTACCAAATTTTGTGTAAAATGACACAAGTTTTGAGTCAGAAGCTAGATCTAGTCTTTCACAAGAAGATATTTTTATATCTGTAGATTCTGATGTACATGCAAGAGTAATAATTGGAGGAAAACAGAAGGAAAAGAGGCAAAACTTAACGGTGGTGTGTAGCCCAAGTAGCGAGGGAGAGGAGAGGAGATGGGTGCAGCGCTCTCAAAATGCTGGCCCCTGGGGGTCTGGACACCTTGCTCTGTGACATTACCGGGAAAACCCGCTGAGTTTGATCCGGTTTGGGCGCTCAAGGAGACGATGGGGATTTCAGATTTGGCAATTCACACAATAGTTTATTCCCATTAACCGTTTTGAGCTATAGAGAAACAAAAAGCACGCCCAGCTTTAAATAAATGACGGTATAAAGAGGAGGAGCAAAACGAAAGTAGCCTACATAAGTGACAATGATAATGAAAATGAAAATAGACATGGTTGTACTCTGTTAGGGCTGATGCACCCTATAATTATAGATGGCAAATTACTCATGTACTTTCCGGTAATGTCCCGGTGTCTGAAGTGATACAAGAGAGAGCAACAACAAAAAGTTGCATAAATGACAGGAAAATGAACCAATAACTGGATAAAGCATCAACTTCATGAATCAGGCTATATGAAAATTGAACAAGAAGCATAGTCAAAGCATTAAGAATAATACAATCATTCAAAGAGAGAAAACAAAATCGTTCCATCTGGGATCGAAAGTGACGCATTTTAAGCTGAACGGAATTTCTTATACCAAATTTCTACATGAAACATGCTCGTCTCTCGGCCCCACTTCTGTTCCACTACACACCCTCTCTGAACTGACAGAGCTCTGTTATAGTCTACTAAACATCTCTAAAACTGACAACTTCCACTCCCAAAAGTGATCGATGAGAGGAGAGAGAGAGAGAGAGAGAGAGAGAGAGAGAGAGAGAGAGAGAGAGAGAGAGAGAGAGAGAGAGAGAGAGAGAGAGAGAGAGAGAGAGAGAGAGAGAGAGAGAGAATTAATACGCAAGAATGAAGACTTTAGGCCAACCCTAGTCTTACGATCTGCTCTTGTAAAACAGACATATACATGACAGCAATCAATTACATTTCAACATTATCAAGTATCGGAGACAAAGAAAATCCCTACATAACACTCACAAATCACAAAAGAAACCATACCGAAATCTACATTACTCACCACCATCGATCTACTCATCTCAAAACAACAGCAACAACAGCAGCAGCTGCTAACAACAACAACAACAACAACAACAACAATAGTACACACACACACACACACACACACACACACACACACACACACACACACACACACACACACACACACACACACACACACACACACAACACAGGCAAGGCAAGACAAGGCAAGGCAAAAGGCAAGGCAAAATTCTTTTATTCGAGGATAATAGATAAGCACTCGTGTGCTTTTTTACATCCAGTCCCCGCCCTTTTCAAGGATAACATCAAGATAAAAAGATAGCCTTAACTAAACAACAACAATTATAATGATCCAAATACCAAGAGCAAGAAACCATACCAAGTATCAAACAACAGGTAAGAAATAAAACAGAGATACAATATTAAGGTAATGTTACAAAAAGGCACTCATTCAGAACAGAAAATAAGAAGTAAGAATCAATGATGATTTTGATTTGAATAAAAACAACAACAAAAACAAACAAAAAACAAGCAAAAACAAAACAAAACAACAATAACACCCAAAAAAAGGCGCAATAATTAAAGATCAAACATGAGAATATGATGAGGTTAGAAGACTAAAAACATCAATCGACCACCATCTATCATCAATTTTTTTTGGTGATAAAATGGGAGAAAGAACAACAACAGGTAAGAAATAAGACAGAGACAATATTAAGGTAATGTTATAAAAAGGCACTCATTCAGAAACGAAAATATGAAGTAAGGATCAATGATGATTTTGATTTCAATTAAAAAAAAAAAAAAAAAAAGAAAGAAAGAAAGAAAGGAAAAAGAGACAAGACAAGGCAAGGCAAAGTATTTTATTCGAGGATAAGAGAGAGAGAGAGAGAGAGAGAGAGAGAGAGAGAGAGAGAGAGAGAGAGAGAGAGAGAGAGAGAGAGAGAGAGAGAGAGAGAGAGATTGATTGATTGATTTATTCTTTTATATCGAGGATAATGGGATAAGCACTCTTGTGCTTTTTTACATCCAGTCCCCGTGTGTATGCAGTTTTGTAAATGTCATCTGTTCCCACCGGCACACGATGGCCTACTCTTACGAAAAGCGGAACAAGATTTAACGTGTGCGCAAGATGTTCTGCGTGCGTTCGCACACGGGGCCTCGGTTTAAAGTCTCATCCAAGGACTTTTGGGGAGAGTGGAGTCAGCACTGAGGAGAAAAATCTCCTCGACCAGATTCGAACCCGGGTCTTCAAATTGCCAGCGCAATGTTCTGACCACTAGGCTATCCGTCCCCCGAGAGAGAGAGAAGAGAGAGAGAGAGAGAGAGAGAGAGAGAGAGAGAGAGAGAGAGAGAGAGAGAGAGAGAGAGAGAACACAAAACCGATTCAACCAAATCGAAAGGTCTCTCCTCCCCTCCCCCTTCCCCGTTCCCTCTCACATGCAAAGCACACGCGAGCATGCGCAGACCAGCTGCTTGGTCTAAAAATAGACAATGTCGGTCGTCTGCTTGTGAGAAAGCTGCACACAATGGATTTTTGCCCAGTTGTACACTGGCTCAGGATTTGCTAAAGTGCTGTGAAGGTGGTAGTGAAAAAATTCACACAAATTATTTTACCAACAGCTGTTTCTCTCACGATTCGCTATACATGTGCTGCAAGAGGCTGGGAAAAATTCCAACTCGATCGCCAATGCTGGTCTGTCGCTTTGTTTTTATCCAGTTTTCCCTACAACATAGCCTAATGACCTTTCATCATTTCCCAACTGAAAACGATGGTGGGATAAAGGTTTCTTTCAGTCGCAGAGGGCCACCTGATGATTCTTTATCTAAACTCGATTTTATAAGAGTTGACAGGTGTTTTCTTTTCGGCCACTCCTTGCAACTGAAACAAACATTTTCCTTGCCGTGCGTTTTCTGTGGAACCTTTGTGTGGTTGACTCCACATCATACTGCATAGTTTGTGACAGGGTCTGAGGTAAAAGTAGGGTGGAACTAGGCCTAGAGCCTACGAACAATCTGTGATGGTTAGGCCTAGCTTTGGGATGGTGGAGGTTTCAAGTATTCTCGTTACTGTCGTTAGGCATTGGGCTTAGGATAGCTCAAGTTACCTCCCATGGGGGGTAGGAACGACAACTCTTCGAGGTCCTATACTTTTTTTTCTTTTTCTTTCTTTTTTTTTTTTAAAGAGGAGAAGCGCTTGCTTACAGTCCAAGAAGAAACGAAACCCACAGTAAAGACAGCTGCATTGTGGTAATTTTCTCCTCAGTGCTGACTCCACTCTCCCCAAAAACTGTTGATCACTACCACTATCAATTGTCATGCCTCAGGGAAACTATTGATTTTTGTAGGTGGTGGGCTAGAATTTGGGCTGGGCATTTTAGGTGAAAGGTGTGCGACTTTTACAATTTCCCAGGGTAAACCTATGTGTAGGCCTGCACGTGCCTCCATCCCTTTTGTATATGTACATATAGCCTACATGAAATCAGCAAACAGTCCAGTAATGCATAGGTTCAGAGAATTAAGGAAAACGAAAACTGACGCCAGTAGTACTTGCAATGACCACAGCTGATTTCATA
>CM060320.1:2388688-2391188 GCA_030674155.1 Stramonita haemastoma
TAGGTTGAGCATTACACAACATATCTACTTAAGTCACAAGCTTACCCTACACACGAAAATATGTCAGTTTTAGGTGTAGCCTAGCCTAGCCCAATGAGATAAGTAACAACATGCATTAGGCTAGGCCAGGCCTAGGGCTTTGGCCTACGTATTCAGGTTGATTTATAGTTTTACTCACAACCCACACCACCTCTGTGATGGACATCTTGAGTGATGGTCTGGATGCTAGGCTTTCAGACGAGACAAGTACTTGAGGCTCATGTGTAATGATGTACATTTAGCGTATCTAGTCTGAAGCAATCGATTAACCCAGTTAAACAGACCCCACAGCAATAAATCAAGTAGTACCTGTAAAAAATATATTTGCACAAAAGACTCTTGCAGGGAAACAAAAATTAATCTTCCAAACAAAGGAAGAAAACCAACAATGCAGGCGCTCTCTCGCGGCAACATTCTTTCCCTAGATTTGCATGCAGAGAAGTCTGCAGTGGATGGAAAGGGGTTTTAAAGCACAATGGCAAAAACATGGGGTGGACATGACTTTTGAATCATCAATCATAAACACAAAAGGCGTATTTATATGCTACAAATTAAAAGTCATTCGATATTATTTTTTCTTTTGTGCCTGCATACCGAGTTCTTTTTGCGAATTGAAAATATAATAATAACCACGCGTTATGGACTGCTTGCAATGTAATGCCCCCCCCCCCCCCCCCCCCCCCCAAAAAAAAAAAAAAAAAAAAAAAGATATGAGGCACTGAAAAATAACTTTTACATTCACTTTTTATCATTGTAACAGAGTAGGGGCTCTTGGGAAAGGGGGTGGGGATATAGAAAGTTGTGAAAGAAAACAAATAACATGTTCGTGAAATACTGGTAATTTTAATGAAGTTTGACTGAGGAAAAAAACTTTTTTGCTCAGAAAAATCATGACTTGACATGGAATGAAGAAAATGCCCATGGAATAAAATCTTGTCTTAAATGTTTGAAGTGGGGGTATGACACGATGAAATGAAATTCATCCCCAAGAACAGACATAATTATTGGCTACATTTGGAAAACACTGCCCCTCCCACACACCCCCACCACCCCCCCCCCCAAAAAAAAAAAGACAACAACAACAAAAATCAAAACCAAAACCAACAAAAAAACACAAAAACCTAACAACAACAACGACAACAACAAAAACCAACCAAACAAAAATCCCAACCAAACAACCAACAATAAAAAACAACAAAGCAAAACAACATCAGGAAAACGCCCAACCTCAATTGGGAGCTGGTGACAACAGCAACAGACACACCTGTGGAAGTCGCACACAGCAACCAGTACAATTAGTATTCAACAGTCTAAAAACAGCTCTTTTAAAGCAATTTTTATCATTTACGAACTTTTCTATGCATAGATAAAATATGAACATATCGATTTACCACTTTTTATGCAAACTTATTTGGCCCCCCAGGATGAAAACTGTCGAATCCAACTTCTGAATTATTTTTGTCCTGGATCAGCATTCAGGGGGAACGGGTGTCCCTGATCGGGAAAATCCGAAGCTGTGTGTGTGTGTGTGTGTGTGTGTGTGTGTGTGTGTGTGTGTGTGTGTGTGTGTGTGTGTGTGTGTGTACTTTCTTCAGTTTAACGTCTGTTCACTCGAAGTGATATTAGACACAAAAAAAGAAAGATGAAAATGTGGCACATTCAAAGAATGTGTGCGCGCTCACATATGAGTGTATGTATGTGTGTGTGTGTGTGTGTGTGTGTGTGTGTGTGTGTGTGTGTGTGTGTGTGTGTGTGTGTGTGTGTGTGTGAGAGAGAGCATAAGTGCGTACGAGTGAACGTGTTTACAAGAATATATATCTAAAGGTATGCATTTGCGAGCCAAGGTAAAAAGTGTGTGTGTGTGTGTGTGTGTGTGTGTGTGTGTGTGTGTGTGTGGTGTGTGTGTGTGCGTGCGCGCGCGCGTGTGAGCTTGCGTGTGTGTGTGTGTGTATGTGTGCGTGTGTGTGTGTGCGCGCGTGTGCGCTTGTGAGCGTATGTGTATATGAGTATATGTGCTTTATAAGTTTATCTATGAGTGTGTGTGTGTGTGTGTGTGTGTGTGTGTGTGTGTGTGTGTGTGTGTGTGTGTGTGTGTGTGTGTGAAAGTCAAGTCAAAGTCAAAGTCAAAATTTTATTTCCAGATGGTACAGTGAGTAAGCAATAGTTTTGCTTTTTTTTCACGAAGCCATTTTTCGAGTAAAAAACTAAACAAAACACCCCCCCCCCCTAAAAAAAACAACCCACCAAAACAAAACAAAACAACAAAAACAACCCCCCCCCAATCCAAACCAAAGCAACCCCCCGCCCCCCCCCCCCCCCCCCCCAAAGAAACCCACATAAAAAACAACAGCAAGAAAACAAGCAGATTACAACCAAGAAAACTCAACCAAAAAAGTATTTAGCTACAACATTGTTACAACTCACAACAGCAAAATAAGCTGATAAGGAAATAAAGGAAATA
>CM060320.1:2396188-2398688 GCA_030674155.1 Stramonita haemastoma
TGTAGTGTAGTGTAGTGTAGTGTAGTGTAGTGTAGTGTAGCATAGCGTCCTGTGTGCTGTATTGTGTTGTGCTGTATTCAATTCAATTCGATTCAAAATACTTCATCTTCTCACAAACAGAAATTCACGTGGGGTACAAGCCGTACGTCAAAATAGGAAACAGAAAATAAAAGTACAACAAAGTATTGTAAATCCCTCTCAGGTCACATCAGATTGTTTATGCATGAAATATGGGTCACTTTCCCAGGGTCAACAGGTCACCACAAGAACAGTGTCACCCACTTATTAAAAAAAAGAGAAAAGAAGAGACCCAGATTTTCTTACCTGTACGTGTATTTGTTTTCCTACCAGAGTGACGTTTTTCTACACAAAATTTTGTCAGGAACAAGTCCCCTGCTGCTGTGGTTTCTGTATCGTGGGCTTAACATGTGTTGCACCCAGGACCTCAGTTTTTCGTCTGATCTGAAAGACTAGCACCCAGAGGGAAGAGTTAAGGACCAAACCAGGATGGAGCCTCTGACTTCAGAGAGCCTTTCCGCCTACAGTACTGAAGAGCGCGGGTTGTTATGCTAAGAGCTTGTCGTGGCTGAAGACAATGTCAACACATGTTGCAACATAACAAACATGCGTGGCTGACATCAATACCGGACACAGATTTTGGTCGAGGGCAGCAACATTTTCTAGGTCATGCTATAAAATAGACGTAACAAATGTAATAAGCAAGCCAATCTGTGACTAGAATACCTTAGGACAAAACTGTAACATAATGACAATAATGATAATGAGAATAATAATGATAATAACAATGATAATCATAATCATAATAACAATACATGGGATTTATATAGCGTGAATCTTATAGAACACACAAATCAAAGTGCTTAACATGTTTGCTGTCATCACAAGACCAAAGAAGGTTGGAGCCCAGTGTCCATTAATTAGGAATAGCTCTCTCTCTCTCTCTCTCTCTCTCTCTCTCTCTCTCTCTCTCTCTCTCTCTCTCTCTCTCTCTCTCTCTCTCTCTCTTTCTCTGTATATATTATATTATTTTATCCCTGATAAGGGCGGGGACTAGATGTAAAAAAGCAAACGAGTGCTTATTCATTATCCTCGAAATAAAAGAATTTGATTTGATTTGATTTGTATCACCCCCCCCTCTCCCCTTTCCCAACTTCCTTCCCTCCCTCTCTCTCCTCCTCTATCGCCCCCCTCTCTCTCCTTCTCTCCCTCCCTCTCTCTCTCTCTGTCTCTGTCTGTCTGTCTGTCTCTGTCTCTGATATCTGGTTACAATCAATCAACTGATATCCTGTTACAATCAATCAACTGATAACCTGTAACAATCAATGAAGTCCTATCCTGTAACAAACCAACGAACTCCTATCCTGTAGCCTCTGTAACAATCAATCCTTCTATCCTGCAACAATGAAATGATACCCTGTAACAATCAATCCTATCCTGTAACAGTCAACCCTCTGGTACCCTGTTACAATCAATCAACTCCATCTATGGGGTAAAGATCAATTAACCCCTTTTGTCCCGCCAGCTCAACGACATAACCCAAGTGCAAATGGCCCGCAGAAGATCAATCAATAAAGGGACGCAATTAAATCATGTTCATCACACCGCCTACAGTCATTACTGCACGCCATCTGGCGGATGCTTGCCCTTTATGAGGGTACTTAATTGACTTTTGGTCTTGTTCCCCATTGGTTGTGTTTACAATGTGACATATTTCTCTGCAGTAATTGACTCCTGACTCAGTGTTTGACCTTGGGGGTGACTGTGATGGGTTTGAGAGGCCTGGAGTCAGTGTGTGCTTTTGTGATGAAGGAAAAGGTTGGGTTTTTTGTTTTTACTGTTAGTTTGTTGTTCATTGTTTATAATATTGATTGGTCGTTTTGTTGTTGTTGCAATAGTTTGGAATAGTAGTTGTTCTTTCATAAGTATGTTGTTGTTTGGTTTATGATGTAGGATATCTATATTAGTTTGGATATAGTTTAAATACATTTAAGTTTGTTTTAAGCCTATTCATATAAGTTCAGTCATAGGTTTTGTATTGTAGTGTGTTGTACTCTGAAGAAAATTTTGTCTGCTCTCCTTGGACAGAGTGCATCCACACATGAGCAGCATCACTGATTAAAAAAAGTTGTCTGCATATCCATTTGTTTCCATATAGAGTGTCTATTTTGTTTCCATTTAGAGTTACCCTATAGAGCAGCTTTTTGTTTCCTTACAGAGTTTCTCTATACAATGGCTTTGTTTCTCTATAGAGTTTCTCTATACAATGGCTTTGTTTCTCTATAGAGTTTTCTATACAATGGCTTTGTTTCTCTATAGATTTTCCCTATACAGTGGCTTTTTGTTTCCCTATAGGATGGCTTTGTTTCCCTGTAAAATGGCTTTTTGTTTCCCCATAAACTGTTTTTTTTTGTTTTCCTATAGCGTGGCTTTTTTGTTTCCCTATGGAGTGGGGTTTTTGTTTCCCTATAGACTGACTTTT
>CM060320.1:2403688-2441188 GCA_030674155.1 Stramonita haemastoma
AAGTCCTCTGGAACGACAAGAACATCGCCATGAGCTTCCAGATCAGACTGATGCATTCCCTGATCATGTCCATATTAATTTTTGTATGCATGCAAAAATGTGGACCATTGCAGCAGACATTGAAAGAAAGATACAGGCAATGGAGATGAGATGCTTTCACAAACTCCTTGGTATCTCATATAGAGTTTACACCATTAATGAGGAAGAGTGTGTGTGTGTGTGTGTGTGTGTGTGTGTGTGTGTGTGTGTGTGTGTGTGTGTGTGTGTGTGTGTGTGTTGTGTGTATGTTGTGTGTATGTGTGTATGTGTGTAGTGTGTTGTGTGTGTGTGTATGTGTGTGTATGTATGTGTGTGTGTATGTGTATGTGTATGTGTGTGTGTGTATGTGTATGTGTGTGTGTGTATGTGTGTGTGTATGTGTGTGGTGTATGTGTATGTTGTGTATGTGTATGTGTGTGTATGTGTGGGGTATTGTGTGTGTGTGTGTGTGTGGTGTGTGTGTGTTGTGTGTGTGTGTGTGTGTGTGTGTGTGTGTTCAGCTGACAGAGGTGCTGATGGCGGAGTACGGGTGGCGGGGCTGCTATCTCATCATGGCCGCCATCACCCTCCACTTCTGCGTCTGCGCCAGTCTCATGCGGCCTCTCCCCCTTCGCCCTCCCCCTTCTCCCCCTTCCCCCTCCACCAAGGCGGTAGAAGGGAAGGGAGAGAACTGCCTTCTCCTGAACACTCAGCACAGCTTAAGCCTGGTGAACGTGCAGGAACTGAAGCAGTCCCACAAAGATGGTCCCCCTGTTGCTACACCTGCCACTCAGTGTGGTGGGGATGGTCAGACTGTGAACCTGCCCCCTGTGATTCACGTTATAGAGAACGGGCAACCTCGTCATCACAAACATGGCCTAGATGATACTGACGATGATGATGAAGGTGACTCCCAATCAATACATCAAGACAAACCTCACCACGGCCATCTTTTCAACAGTGTCAAAAACCTCTTTCACAGCCATCACGTGATCGGCGGGAGTCACGTGCCCCTCTCCAGTCCCCCAGATCCCTCACAGGGCCCCATCCTTCGGAGCAGGTCACAGGGTCACCTGGAGTCTGGCCTCTCCCCCTCTCCCCCAGCTGGCCCCCTCTGCACCTCAACGCTCTCAGCACCTGGCTGGCCTGCCAGGTCCCGCCATCGCTATCCCGGCATTCCCTGCATTCCCATCAGTCCTCTGACAACATGGCGCAGGGCAGGAGTGGGGGGACTGGGCCCAAAGGGCGGGAACGTTGCGGGGGATCTTCCCTGGGGATTCCCAGTTCCCGGTGGGGTGAGGGTGGTGGTGAGGGTGGTGTTGCCGTGTGTGGGCGATCCCTGCCTGCAGTGAACCAGGGGGCTGAAGACACGCTGAAACAGGTGGTGGTGAGGAATCAGCTCCAAGCCTGTGCAGCTCCCCTGCTGTCTGCTGATAGGGTAAGCATCTGGCTGTGGTCTGTCTTCTGTGTAGGTTTGATTGTTTGCTCGTTTGTTTGTTTCTGCCTGTTTGCTAGGTTGTGTTACGTTTGTTTCTTTGTTTGTTTGTTTCAGTGCTTCTTTTGTTTTCTTTCCTTTTTTGTTTCTTCATTTTTGCCTGTTTGTTTGTTTGTTCCTTTCTTTCTTCTTTCTTTCTTTTTCTTTGTTTGTTTTCTTCCTTCTTTTTCGTTGTCTTTTTTCTTTTTTCTTCCTTTTTGTCTTTGTTTTCTTCTTTTTTTCTTTTGTTCTTTTGCTTTATAATTTCTGTTCTTTCTCTTTTGTTAGTTTTTATTTCTCTTTTTATCTGAAAACTTGGTGTTTTGTTCTCGTTGTTGTTCTGTTTCTTGATATTGTGGGTTGTCTCTGAGCCACCATATTTAAGAGTTAGTCACCAGATTTCTCTGTCTCTCTGTCTGTCTCTGTCTCCCCCCTCTCTGTCTCCCACTCTGTCTGTCTGTCTCTGTCTCTGTATCTCTCCCCCCCCTCTCTCTTTCTCTCTCAAAACAAAACAAAAACAAAACACACCAATGCATATTCTATTATCCTCGAAATAAAAGAATAAAATAAAGAAATGAAAATAAATGAATACATTTTTGTTCTCTTAAGCCTGCAGCAGAGGACAGCCAACTCAAAGACCTAGGGGACTGTACCCTCCTTCCAGCCATCATTCCCCCCTCCTCCTCCTCCTCTGATGACCTTGACAATGCGGCTCCAGCAGTCTTGGAGAAGGAGGAGAAGAAGAGGATGGGGATAAGGATGAAGCCAATGAGGACGTGGATGAGGCAGAATCGGGTGTTCACTTTGTTCCTCATCGGGGCTTTCCTCATTCAGCTGGTGTGCAACGTGGCGATACTGCTGGCCCCCTCCTATGCTTACCAGTATGGCATCAGCAAAGAGGAGGTGGCCACTATACTGTCCATCTATGGTGAGGCTTGAGGGGGCTGTGTGTGTGTGTGTATGTGTGTGTGTGTGTGTGTGTGTGTGTGTGTGTGTGGTGTGTGTGTGTGTGTGTGTGTGTGTGTGTAGGGAGGGGGGAGGTGGATGGTGGTCGTGGAAAGTATGGGGTGACGGTTGTGTGTTCACCCAGCTATATATGGGTACCTGCCCTCTTTAGGGTCAGGGAAGGTAAAGCAGCAAGGAAGAGGAGATGGGCGCCGCCCTCAATATGCTGGCCCTTAGAGAAGCTGAGATCTCTGATGCCTCACTCCCCAGAGACCACATAGGTTATGGGACACCTTTACCTTTTCACGCAGAAATTTATGAAAACGAAATGATAGCATCCAAGTGGTTCTATTGATTGATGGCCTGATCTCTGTATTGATGGATGGTTTGATCTCTGTATTGATGGATGGTTTGATCTCTGTATTGATGGATGGCTTGATCAGTGTATTGAAGGATGGCTTGATCAGTGTATTGATTGATGGCTTGATCAGTGTATTGATGGATGGTTTGATCAGTGTATTGATGGATAGCTTGATCAGTGTATTGATGTATGGCTTGATCAGTGTATTGATTGATGGCTTGATCAGTGTATTGTATGTATGGCTTGATCAGTGTATTGATGTATGGCTTGATCAGTGTATTGATGTATGGCTTGATCAGTGTATTGATGGATGGCTTGATCAGTGTATTGATGGATGGCTTGATCAGTGTATTGATGTATGGCTTGATCAGTGTATTGATGGATGGCCTGATCAGTGTATTGATGGATGGCTTGATCAGTGTATTGATTGATGGCTTGATCAGTGTATTGATGGATGGCCTGATCAGTGTATTGATTGATGGCTTGATCAGTGTATTGATGGATGGCTTGATCAGTGTATTGATGGATGGCTTGATCAGTGTATTTATGTATGGCCTGATCAGTGTATTGATGGATGGCTTGATCAGTGTATTGATGGATGGCCTGATCAGTGTATTGATGGATGGCCTGATCAGTGTATTGATGGATGGCCTGATCAATGTATTGATGGATGGCTTGATCAGTGTATTGATAGATGGCCTGATCAGTGTATTGATGGATGGCCTGATCAATGTATTGATGGATGGCTTGATCAGTGTATTGATTGATGGCTTGATCAGTGTATTGATGGATGGCCTGATCAGTGTATTAATGGATGGCCTGATCAGTGTATTGATGTATGGCTTGATCAGTGTATTGATGGATGGCCTGATCAGTGTATTGATGGATGGCCTGATCAGTGTATTGATTGATGGCCTGATCAGTGTATTGATTGATGGCCTGATCAGTGTATTGATGGATGGCCTGATCAGTGTATTGATGGATGGCCTGATCAGTGTATTGATTGATGGCCTGATCAGTGTATTGATGGATGGCCTGATCAGTGTATTGATGGATGGCCTGATCAGTGTATTGATGTATGGCCTGATCAGTGTATTGATGGATGGCCTGATCAATGTATTGATGGATGGCCTGATCAGTGTATTGATGGATGGCCTGATCAGTGTATTGATGGATGGCTTGATCAGTGTATTGATGGATGGCTTGATCAGTGTATTGATGGATGGCTTGATCAGTGTATTGATGGATGGCCTGATCAGTGTATTGATGGATGGCTTGATCAGTGTATTGATGGATGGCTTGATCAGTGTATTGATGGATGGCCTGATCAGTGTATTGATGGATGGCTTGATCAGTGTATTGATGGATGGCTTGATCAGTGTATTGATGGATGGCTTGATCAGTGTATTGATGGAAGGCTTGATCAGTGTATTGATGGATGGCTTGATCTCTGTATTGATTGATGGCTTGATCAATGTGTTGATTGATGGCCGGTGCAGGTGTGCTGAACACGGCGGGGAGGCTGGTGGCGGGGGTGCTGGTGTACTGGGGGGTGGGGTCACTGCAGGTGTACAATGTGGGCACCCTGCTGTCGGCTGTGGCCTGCTTCACCCTCCCCCTCTCCACCTCCTTCCCCACTCTGGCCCTCACTCTGGGTCTGCACGGCTTCTTTCTGGGTCAGTGCGTCTGTCTGTCTGTCTGTCTGTCTGTCTGTCTGTCTGTCTGTCTGTCTGTCTGTCTGTCTGTCTGTCTGTCTGTCTGTCCGTCCGTCCGTCCGTCTGTCTGTCTGTGTGTCTGTGTGTCTGTGTGTCTGTCTGTCAGTGAGTCCGTCTGTCTGTCTGTCAGTGAGTCCGTCTGTCTGTGTCTGCCTGTTGGTCTGTCTGTCTGTCTATCTTTCTTTCCATCTGTGTGTGTGTGTGTGTGTGTGTGTGTGTGTGTGTGTGTGTGTGTGGTGTGTGTGTGTGTGTGTGTGTGTGTGTGTGTGAGAAAAAGGACGGAGGAGGGAGAGACATAAAGAGAAAGAGTTAGCTATACCCAGATGAATGACAGTCCCCAAAACTCCAGACATAGGTAAAGACAATGACATCATTCCCCACCCCCCTTTTTTTTCTCTCTCCATGAACACTTGTTACATCATATATGCTCACGTCATCAGGCAAACTATGTCATATGGTAAACAATAAAAAAAATAGGGGATAGGCTACCGAGAATAACTTTTTTTCATTATTAATATTTTTTAAGCTTCTTAGATGAAAATTGGAAGGATTTTCCTGATCGGATGTTTTCCTTTTGATTGTAGCAAAACTGTTGTTGCTGTTGTTGCTGTTGGTGATGACTGGGATGGTGGTGGTGGTGGTGGTGGTGGTGGTGGTGGTGGTGGTGGTGGTGGTGGTGGTGGTGGTGAGGGAAATGATGACGGCAAGAATGGTGATGATGACAATGATGATGAATGTTGTGATGACAACGACAAAGATGATGTTAACAATAACAATGATGCCAAAGACAATGACGATGATTTTGATGACTACGATTACAGCGATAACAATGATGATGACAGCGATACTGATAACAATAATGGTAACAATGTGTGTGTATGTATGTGTGTGTATGCGTGCGTGTGTTTGTGCGTGTGGTGTGTGTGTGTGTGTGTGTGTGTGTGTGTGTGTGTGTGTGTGTGTGTGTGTGTGTGTGTGTGTGTGTGTGTGTGTGTGTGCAGGCGCCTTCCCCCCTCTGCAGTCGGTGATTCTGGTGGAGTACCTGGGGCTGCCTCGCCTGACCTCCACCTTCGGCATCATGTGCATGGTCAAGGCCTTCGCCAGCATGGCAGGGGCTCCTCTGGCAGGTGGGGAGGCTGCTGCCCTGTGCCTCACTCTGTAGTTTTGCTGCAGCGCTTAGTACTGTATGGGGTCTTTGTGTGGACCTTTTTGAAAGAGAGAGAGAGTGTGGGTGGTTTGCGTGCAGTGTCTGTGTAGTGGTGTGATTATCATGAATTGAAAGTGTTTAGGGCTTTTGTGAGATTAAACACGAGAAAAATACACCACCACCACAACCGCCTCACTCCTCCTCCTCCTCCTCCTCCTCCTCCTCCTCCTCCTCCTCCTCCTCTACTACTACTACTACTACTACTACTACTACTACTACTACTACTACTACTACTACTTACTACCACCCTCATAATCATGTCCATATGACGTTTGTAGTAAGTTACTGTATAGCGTTTGGTAGTCTTGTCAAGTATTATACGACGTTTGGTAGTCATGAAAATCTGTGTAAAACTAGACAATATTGTAAAAAGTTTATACCACTCATGTTTACATATTTATCCACAGAGACAAGTGGGTTAACACAATTTAACGTGGTGTGTGTGTGTGTGTGTGTGTGTGTGTGTGTGTGTGTGTGTGTGTGTGTGTGTGTGTGTGTTTGTGTGTGTGTGTGTGTGTGTGTGTGTGCAGGTTGCTGGTGACAATGACAGGAACCTACACAGTTCCAGTGGCGGTGTGTGGCGGAGTGCTGGTTCTGGCCGCCATGGTTCACCAGCTCATGGACTGCTGACCTTGACCCTTCAACTTGCCTGTGACCTTGTCATCAGTCCTCCAACTTCTGCTTTTTCTGGAGACATTACACAAAGTGAAGGAATTTCTGTTGTCGTTGCCTCATCTTCTGACCTACCCTGTCCTGGTGCAGTGCTCCCTATCCACTCATTGCAATCTCAACACCCCCAACAGTCACACAGGCTCGTCATGTCATCATTTCTAGCGTCAGACATTCAATTCAAAAGAGTTTATAATTATAAGCCAGACTGCTGTGAAGCCACCAGCTGGAAGAGCCCTGCGCTGCCGTTGGTTCCCTTGGATCAATGCTACCTGTTCTGAGCCAGCCCCACCTGCTAAACTCCTGAAAAAAGGTAAAGGTGTTCCATAACTAGGCGGTCGTTGTGGAGCCAGGCATCAGACACTCAGCTTCTCTAGGGGCCAGAATATTGAGGGCAGCGCCCATCTCCTCTCCCTCGCTGCTTTACCTGCCCTGACCCTAAAGAGGGCAGGACATGACCGTTGGGTGAACTGGGGGACTGTACTGAAACTAAGGCGCGCAAACGGTCACCCATCCACTCGGCAACCATGCTCAATGCTGCATAACCTTAGCTTGGGGAAAGCCAGTGCTCTGACCACTGAGCTATCCCGTCCCCGTCCCCCCCCTCCCCCCCCGTTTTTTTACATGCTAAACTCTTCCTGATGACAGCATTCGCATACTCCCAAAGCAGACTGAATGAGATGCTCGCCCTGCATTGGAGAATATCGCCCCGTTTCTTCAACAACTCTCTCCCATCAATCTCTACAGTGTCAAGGCTGAACGCGAACCTACCTGAGGCATGAGACTGTATGATGACCCCAACATGAGGTCACCATGACATCAGAGCGAAAAGGGTCAACCGACACAGGGAGAGAGAGAGAGAGAGAGAGAGAGAGAGAGAGAGAGAGAGAGAGAGAGAGAGAGAGAGAGAGAGAGAGAGTTGTCTGTGACTCATGAGGGTTGCAGGGGGTGGGGGTGATGTAAGGATTAGTGTGGAGACTGCACGACAGTGTTGTAGGCTACTCCACGCTTTCTATACTGATGATGTCCTGCATCAACCAGGCCCGGGGTTCGCGTACAGACAGACACCTGCAGTGTTGGTAAAATGATGAATGTCACACTCTCAACATCGCCGTCACCAAGTGGAAGAAACTCGACTGTAGGACTCCTGCTGTTTTGGTAAAATGATTAATGTCACATTCTCAGCATTACATTTGTAAAGTGGATGAAGCTCGACTGTGTGGTTCCAGTCTCCCCAGTGAACTCATTGCAAACTAGCTGTGGGTAGGAGCCGGCCAGAGTCTGAGAAAAAATCCTGAAGACTCTTATGGAATTGGAACTGAAACCTTGTAGACAAGAATCAAGTGTGCTACCCACTGTGCTGCAGCTGCCAGTGACCAGTGACAGACTTTGGTGCCATGATTCTTTTTTTAAGGATGCGTCATTTTGTCTGATTCATCCATTGATTTTTCTGATCCATAAATGTGATAACTGACCGACAAATCAGACAGTTATGCTGCAGTGATAACTGACCGACAAATCAGACGGTATGCTGCAGTGATAACTAATTGACAAATCAGACAGTTATGCTGCAGTGATAACTAACCGACAAATCAGACAGTTATGCTGCAGTGATACTAACGACAAATCAGACAGTTATGCTGCAGTGATAACTAACTGACAAATCAGACAGTTATGCTGCAGTGATAACTGACCGACAAATCAGACAGTTATGCTGCAGTGGAAGTGTAGGAGACTCGGAGCCTGTTCTGCACTGTTGTCAATCAATCACACTCAGAAAGCAGAATGCAGAAATGGCTGAAGCACTTTAAAAAATTCTTTATTTCGAGAATAATGGAATAAGCAGACATGTGCTTTTTTACACCCAGTCCCTGTGTGTATGCAGTTTTGTCATATGTTTCCACCCGCACATGATGGCCTACTCTTCCGAAAAGCTGAACGGGTTTTAACATGTGAGCAAGATATTCTGCGTGCGTTCGGACACGAGTCCTCGGTTTATAGTCTCATATGAAGGACTTTTGGGGGCAGTGGAATCAGCACTGAGGTTAACTCACTTAATGCCCAGGGCTGCACTGTAAGAGCTCTGTAGTACATTAGTGTTGAGTTTCTTTGAAATACAAAAAATCATAAAATGATTATTTTTGCACTTCATTCTTTGCTTTTGTTTTATCAAAATGATTGCAATAAGCTTTCGAGTAACAAGATTTTTGCCAAGTTCACACACAACAGAGAGAGAGAGAGAGAGAGAGAGAGAGAGAGAGAGAGAGAGGAGAGAGAGAGGAGAGAGAGAGAGAGAGAGAGAGAGAGAGAGAGAGAGAGAACTCGGAACTCGGAACTCGGAACTTGTTTAATGTACATCGGCCATTGGACCATAATACAATACAAGGAAAAAGGAGGAAAAGAAGAGAAGAGACAGAGACAGAGACAGAGAGACAGAGAGAACAAAAAGAGTCAACATGTCATTATGTTTATTCCAGAATTTGTTTGAAAAGTTTTAAAGCTATTTTTGACGTACATTTTGGCATTTGAACGTATGACTATAGACTGTGTGATACTGCATGATATTCATGCATCTCCTATTTTATCATGGAATGGACTAAAAAGGGTTAACAGCATTGATTTGTATAGTTTGGATAAGAGGCTGCATGAACTGTACATAAGCAAAGCAGTATTGTTGCAATAAATTGTTTTATAAAACAATCATCATGAAAATGTTTGTTTTTATGTCTCAGTTTGTTTTTGTCTTTCCTCGGCTAGAGCTCAGAGGTTCACCAATGGTGAGATTTTTGCGTATATGACTGCCCCCCCCCCCCCCATCCCACCACCACTTTGGCAGCCGCATTCCGACTCGTGGATGGTGTCTAAACACGGACACCTGTGTGCATGCGGTTTTTTTTTATATAAAAAGAACGGTCATCTGTTCCTACCAGCACAACGAAATAGTCTACTCTTCCGAAAGGCGGAGCAGGTTTTCAACGTTTGTGCAAGATGTTATGCATGCATTTGTGTACGGTGTCTTGGCATATAGTCTCATCACTCTGGGAAGAAAGAGGGAGGATGAGAATCGAACCCAGAACCTCAGGTTTACTTGTTAGGCAGGTGAATGTCTTAACTATCCTGCCACCTCCCCTCTCGGGCATCAGAATAAACAACATTGTTAGTTTGGTGTTATTGACAGGTTTTTGTGTGGGTATAATAAGGGTGATATCATTGTGTCTTGAATTTTGAATGGTAGTGTGTGTGTGTGTGTGTGTGTGTGTGTGTGTGTGTGGTGTGTGTGTGTGTGTGTGTGTGTGTGTTGTGTTTGTTTTACTTGCACGTGTGTTTGTTACCAGTGCAATCACACAAATGTATGGAGTTTTGGGGTTATTTTTTGTACATAGCAAAGGAAGTGTGTCATCTGACTGAAAATAAAGATCTGAATGCAATGAGATGGGTGTTGTGTATCATATTTCTTTGAGCATGTGAGAAAGGTTTTAAAAAGTGCTCCTTTGTGTGCCGTTTACAGCATCATATACTAAATAAGACGAAAACATTGTGTGGCATGTATGTGTTCTGTTGTGTTCTCTTCTTCTTCTTCTTCTTCTTTCTTTTTTTTTTTTTTTTTTTATTGTACTGTGCTGTGTTGTGATGCACCGTACTGCATTGTATTGTGTTGTGTTGGGTTTATTGTGTTGTGTTGTGTTGTGTTGTGTTGCGTTGCGTTGTGTTGCGTTGCATTTTAGCGTTTGCATTGTGCTGAATTGCGTTGTCTTGTCTTGTCACTCATTGCATGGCATTAGGTTGCTTTCCGGTTCTCGTGTTTCTTTCCAGTGACAATCCCTTCCCATTCTCGGAATCATTCGGTAAAGACTATAAACTGAGGCCCTGTGTGAGAACGCACGCAGATCATCTTACCCACACAGTAAAAACCTGTTCCGCCTTAAGAGCAGACCATTGTGTGCGGGTAGGAGCAGATGCCGACAAAAAAAAACAAAAACATCCCCCCCTAAAAAAACAAACAAACAAAACCCAGCATGCACACAGGATGTCATGTTTAGACACCATCCCTGAGAAAAAATCGAGGAGTTAGAGTTCCCAGGGCGGTTCAGGGCTGTAGGTCTCAATGGAAATATTGTGGCTGCTCCTGCGGACGGCACTGGAGCCATTTGTATTGGTGACTGCCTTTCTAATGGACCATTCCATCGACCTAGAGAAGGGGGGGGGGGGTCTGCTGCATGGTAACAGCTTGCCCTCCATACCTACTTACCCAGGCTTTGCCTCTAGAGCCTAGAGCTCAACTCCACAGTCTTCCGAGACTGACGGATGCCTACTGTGTCGGAATCGGGTATTGAAAGGAGTTTGTAATAAGGGACGTAATACTGTACTGAATGTACAGTTAACAAGTTGTTTCCCTTAGACCGAACTCCGGCAGTTGCAGCCGCACTGGGCTATGTGAGCTGTTCCACAGTGCGTGTACACTCTGAGGGTGCTGGCCTCAGTCAGTCATTTCGATCTGTAAACATCACACAAGATGCTTCAGGTGAGCAGACTTTACCTAGTTTAATGTGTGTGTACATGTGCCTATCAAGACATGGGATATGATACACATACCCAAATAGACTAGGCTAATGTGAGGATCATCTTGCAAGGAACAGTCGAGGCAAGAGAGAGCCGCAAAAGAATCATGGTTGAAACTCAAAGATGGACTGCCAACCCTGCAACGCTCCTACTAGCCACACAGATCGTGAGCATGGAAAAAGATCTCCGTTGGTCTTCTCTCATGTCCCCTACGTCCTTGGACATGGACTGAGTGAGTGAGTGTGAATGTGAGGTGACGATTGATTCCAGAGTTGGTTGGTGGCGGGAAAGAGAGCCACGAACATCCTTTGAAGCTGCGATTTTCAGGAATTGGGTCTGAGGTGCATGTTTATATATATATATATATATATATATATATATATATATATATATATATATATATATATATATATATATCATCATGGCTTGGCTTCGCGAACGAAGATTAAGGGTCCACGTCTGGTGCAGGCTCGCTGGTGGCTGTTCAGTCCAATGCGTGACAAACAAACCCGGCCGCTGCGGCTGCAGGGGAAAGTTGATTCTGGGGTTGATGTAGAGGGGACGCGGTTCTTCCTCCTCATTCGCTTCTCCTCAAGGGCGGCTCTGCGATTGTCCTCAAAGGAGGAGACCGACTGATGCACAGTTATATATATATAACAGTAAGGTCTCATTTTCACATTTCGTCTGCCTGTGTGCAGCTGTAATATTTGGCTTGTTATTTATTTATTTATTTATTTATTTATTTTTTATATCGAGGATAACAGAATAAGCAATCATATGCTTTTTTTCATCCGGTCCCCGTGTGTATGCAGTTTTGTAAATATTGTCATCTGTTCCCACCGGCACACGATGGCCTACTCTTACGAAAAGCGGAACAGGATGTAACGTGTGCGCAAGATGTTCTGCGTGCGTTCGCACACGGGGCCTCGGTTTAAAGTTTCATCCGAAGGATGTATCCTTCTGAGAGCGATATTTAAATACCTGTTTCGGAGAAGGGGAAGGGATTCTTACAGGAAAGAGATACGTATCGAGAAAGCAATAAATTATACAAAACCAATACAATACAATGTAATGCAATGCAATGCAGTGCAATAGAATGCACAATTATATATAGTAAAATAATGATAAAAACCCGTAAAATAATGATAAAAACATGACTGTGTTCAGTTCATCTCTTTATTCTTTTATTTATTTTAATCTATTAAAAACACAATCGTGTTTTTATCATTATTTTACTATTTTACCTCAACTGTGTGCCTGGAGGGAGCGGTGCCCATCAGAACTGTGGGTTTTTATCAAGTCAACTATATATATATATATATATATATATATATATATATATATAGAGAGAGAGAGAGAGAGAGAGAGAGAGAGAGAGAGAGAGAGAGAGAGAGAGAGAGAGAGATTTGATTTATTCTTTTATATCAGGATAATGGAATAAGCACTCTTGTGCTTTTTTACTTTCAGTCCCCGTGTGTCTGCAGCAGTTTTGTAAATGTCATCTGTTCCCACCGGCACACGATGGCTTCTCTTACGAAAAGCGGAACAGGATTTAACGAGAGAGAGAGAGAGAGAGAGAGAGAGAGAGAGAGAGAGAGAGAGAGAGGAGAGAGAGAGAGAGAGAGATCTCCTATCAGAAGTAATGAACCATGATGCACGTGGACAATTTCTATTCACCCACAGAGGGCGCTAGGTCTGCGCTCATCACTGTTCACTTGACAGTGATGGTTCACAAGTTTTTTTTGGCAACCCCACAAGATGCAGTGATCATCACTGCTCCAAGCGAGTTTGAATGAAGGTGAGGCTTTGGGTAAGTGGTATTTTTATGACTTCATTTTCTTGTTCATTATAATTTTTGCGTATTCAAAATTGAAACATAGGAAAAGCAAGAGGATTGTGAGATTTGTGTTTGTTTTGTCGTTTTTGTACCGGCCCCAAAACAAAGTAGCGTAGATAATGAAGGCTGGGTTAAAATTTCTCTGTTTTCCTACTCCTGTAACTGGACTGCAACTTAAAACTCCTTTTGGTGTCGTTGCAACAGTTAGCTTAATTCTTCGCGTATTCCATGTCGTAACTACAAGCTGTTCCGCCCCCTTTTTCTCCCAGACTTTTAAAACAAAAATGGCATGACCACCCCCCCCCCCCCAAAAAAAAAAAAAAAAAAAAAAAATTCCACTGATGATCATTGATGAAAAAAACGAATCCCATCAAACGTGCGGATGTTGGGCGGACGTGGAGGGTGGGCCTATGTAGGCCTACTTTTCTGTATCTGTTTATCCCCCCCCCCTCCCCTTTTCTGCTAGATGTCGGTATTACATTGAGCTCGAGTATTCAACAAGTTGAATATTAGGCCTACCAACTGTGAAGCCCCCCTCCCCTCCCCCCCCCACAAAAAAAAAAAAAAAAGTAAAAGAAAAGTTACGTTTCCTCTAAAACTGGTATGGTGGTAGGCATATTGCCGTGCTTAGTTTTGCAAGTATCCTCCCCCAAAAAAAAACACAAACAAACAAAAAAACCAACAAAAACCAAAATAAAACAACAAAATAAAACAAAATGAAAAACAACCAAAAATCACACACACATACAAAACAAACAAAAAAACAAAAAACAAACCAATACCCATAACAAAAAATCAACATACAAAACACACACACACAAAAAAAACAAGGGTGTTAAATGCCAGTCTATTATTTGACAAAAATAAGCTAGGTGGGATTTGCAGAAGATTTGCAGATGACATTGACCTCATGGGCAGCAGCAAACAAGGAACTGCAAATCCTCACAGACAGTCTAACAGATCGAGCGAGCGCATACGGCATGGAGGTCAGTACAGAGAAATCAAAGATCATGGTCAACAGCGCAAGTAATGACATCACGGAAATAAAGATGAATGGAGAAACACTAGAAGAGGTGAGCCAATTCAAATACTTAGGCTCCATCCTAACAAAAGATGGCACATCAAACAATGAAGTGAAAGCTCGCATTGCAACAGCAACATCTGCTCTAGTCAGACTCGAGAAGATCATCAGAAGCAACAACATCAGCTTCGGCACCAAATACCACCTTTACAAATCCCTCGTGATATCTACTCCTATATGGCTGTGAATCATGGACTCTGACAGCAGAGTTAGAGAGGAGAATCCAAGCATTTGAGAACAAGTGCCACAGAAGACTTCTCAAAATATCATACAAAGAACACAAGACCAATAACTATGTGAAAGAAGAAATCAAAAAGCGTGTGGGCCCCCAAGAGCCTTTGCTCTCCACCATAAAGAGGAGAAAGCTGATGTGGTTTGGTCACACCACAAGACACAACACCCTAGCAAAAACCATCCTGCAAGGAACAGTCGAGGGCAAGAGAAGAAGAGGCCGCCAAAAGAAATCATGGGTTGACAACATCAAAGACTGGACCGCCCAACCCCTACAACACCTCCTACTAGCCACACAGGGTCGTGAAGCATGGAAAAAGATCTCTGTTGCGTCTTCTCTCATGTCCCCCCTACGTCCTTTGGGACATGGGACTGAGAGAGAGAGAGAGAGAGAAGCTAGGTGGGAATAAATCGGAGGCAGAAGAGTTACCTGCCTTCTCGCGTGACAGAGATCTCGCGTAGTGATTTTAAGCGCGAAAGGGCCTCCAGGTTGCAATTGAGACAGGATTGTTAGTCACCATTAATCTTCTCTGCGGTTTTTCAGCAAGTACCAAATTTAATGGAGCTATTTGTTCGCACACATTCATTCCATAATGTGGTAGGTACTGAGATTATTTTATATTTTAGAATGTTTGTTGTACAAGCTTATGCTTTGAAGTCAACGTCATTTTTTCCAGCACGTTTTAGGCCCGCCATTTTGGTACATTAGTAACGCTCAATTTGGCCTACTCGCACATTCGCTTCAAGGCAAGGGAACTGCATGGTACGTGACTTGTGATGTGGGAATAACCGTCAAGCATCTTTTTTGGACTGTCAGTCGTTCAGGATATTAGCCACAAGCATTTTACTGCAGACGAACATTTTGCATACACCTGTAAAACCAATTCCAATGTAAGGAAGAGGCACCGTAAAGAGGCCATTGTGTGCCGATAGGAGATGATTTTTTGAACGCTTGCATATAGGTGTTGTGTTTGACATTGTACCGAAGTGGAATGTGGCAGCTTTAATGGTGAGCAAATGGTAGCCTACGCAAAAATTGTACCACTCGTAAACTTGAGATCACGTGCTGACGCACCCCCCCCCCCCCTCCCTTTTCAAAACTCGTATATAGTGCTTGTGAGGGTTCATATGGTTCAAGTTATGGGGGCCCCATTTCAAGGCCTTTTAAGTCCTTATAAATCACACACCGCCATGCTTATATTTTACTATTTTACTATCATCCTAGACTTAGTGTAGATCGTAGGTGATTATTTTGATGCTTGAAAAAGTGCTGAGGAGTGAATCTGAAAGTGAATGTCAAGGCTGTGTGGAGAGACAGGTGAGGGGGGGGGAGTATTGCTAGAAGATGGAAAAGAATAACTAGTGGCTTCAAAGCTTAGGCAGTAGGGGAGAGGGGATGGTAGGGAGAGGGAAGGGGGAGAGCAGATTGGGGTGGCGTCGTCACACTGGTTTGATGACCTGTTGAACTCGGCTATTGTCTCCCTACCAGAGCTGTCAACTGACCTTCTCACCCCCCCCCCCTCCCCCCCCCCCTTCCCTCTGCTTTTGCATGCACCTGCAGTTTCTCACTCTCTCTCTCTCTCTCTCTCTCTCTCTCCTCTCTCTCTCTCTCTCTCTCTCTCTCTCTCTTTCTCTCTCTCTCTCCACACACACACAACACAAACACACACACACACATACACACACACACACACACACACAACCCCTACCCAAACAGATCAGCATTGCCCAGGACACACTGCAGTGCCCAAGCAGCTCCTGGAATGGAAGAAAAGGCAATGTGTCAAGTTGTGTGAAGGAAATGCTGCAGTCCATTACAGGAATTGTAGCCCAGTTGGTAATGGAAAATTTTCACAGTGGATGGCTGAGAAATAGAACTTCTAGGATTAGATCCTGTAGAATGGTATTGAATACCTCTTTTTCATATTTGTGTTGAGTTTATGACACATGTTTTATATATCTGTACGTATGTATGTATGTAGAAAGATAGATCTATATGTGTGGTTATGTGTATGTGGTTATCAGATTTGGCCAGCACCTGTGAACCTTCTGATCAGAGAACACGAGATGAAGTGCACAAGTACAGGGGTACAGTGCCACTTAATGCCTATGTGACAGCATCACAGAACTATCCTTTTGATAGGCTTCTGTAAGGAAATGGGTTAAAAACAAATAATGAGCTTTGTGTAAAGCCAGTCCTTTTAAAGGTGTTTTACGAATAGTTCTGATATAAACTCATTTTCATTCATCTTGGTTTTTGGAATGGGGGTATTCTACAGTCCCATTACTCAGTTTCCAACAACATTGCTTCCAGGAGCTTCAGAGATTAAACAAAAAAGCGGATGACGTGTATGTTTGGTTAGAGAGCAGAGTTGTGATTTTGCAGATACGATTGTGAACGCTTCATTATCATAAGAAGAGAAAACTCGTATGAACTATGATTCCCCAGATCTGAAACACTTCAAGGGAAAGAAACCTATTAGAGCAGCCATTGCTTATGGAAAGCTTTTGCTCAAAGCTGAAGTTATCTTCCAAGAGTCGATTCGATCACTTTGCTTGAACTTGAGATGCTACGAAACAGAAACAAGGTAATGAATTTCTTGCAAATGGTGCCTAACCCTCAAGTCGGAACAAAGTGAGGAAGGGAAGGTGGTAATGTGCACTGGAGGTGAATTTAGAACAGACATGGGGAAAATGGATGCCTGTCAAAGTTATACGCCTGTATTATTCTACCATTTTGGGAATAGTGGATTTAAGCACTTGTGTATTTTATAATCTAATCTCTGGGTGCACGCGGTTAAAAAAAAATTGGCATCTTTTCCCACTGGTATATAATAGCCTACTCTTCCAAAAGGTGGATCAGAATTTAACCAGTGTGCGTGTGCATGTGAGCATTGTGTGTATATATGTCAAGATTATGGGGGGAGAGGAGGGAATTGTAGTTATTTGTAGAAGATGGTACCAAGGGAAAACTGATAACTTGGAAGAAAGAGTGCAGGTTGTGTGTGGCTAGGCTATTGAAAGTAGAATTAATGGCTACGTTATAAAAGAGTGGGCTTTTTTGTATATAAACATTTTTGGCTAATTCATTGGCTCTAGGGTTTTTTTTTAATTGGGTGAAAGGGGTAGGATATGAATGGCTAGGGAAGTGGAAATAGAAAAAAAGGCTAGCAGATAAAAGAGCAGGTTCTTCTCACATAGTTTTTATGGGGGCTTAAACTATTTTTGTTCATCAATTTAACTTGGGTCTTTTGGAAATGGACGCAATTTTTCAAAAATACAGTAGTTCTTAACAAAGTCATTGATTTTAGAGCTGAAAAATTGTAATTAAACAATGGGGAAATGTTCCTTCATTTATCAATTAAATTTTGGTTCTTTTGAAACGCCCACAGCCTATTTGAAAACAAAGGTAGGCTGCTGGAAACCACTGAGCTGATATCAGAACTGGAAAAATTGTCATAAAAATCCCATCAATGAAGCAACAGAAACAGCCATGGCTTGTTGATAGGACTGGTGATTGGTGATCAAAAGAAAATTTCCAAACCACTGTGTCAAAGGCTAGGTACCATTATGTCTATGTGCCATTGTGTCCACATGCATGCATGCATACAGGCAGAAATGCCAGCTGACTGACAGCCCTTTCCCAGTTGCTAATGTTAATTGCTAACACTAACCTTTACACTAATCTTTATTTTTTAACCTGGCCCCACATGTGGACACAAAAGGCAGGTGGATATCATGATACAAGATGTGACACAGAAACAACCTTTTCTGTTTTCTTGCGTGTTTAAGTGTGGAGGAGAATTGGGGGGGGGGGGGGGGGGGGGGGGGGGGGTTAGGGAAAAGGATGTTAGAAGGGGAGGGTGGATAGCTGTACGTGGGAAGAGGCCTAAGTGAAGTTATGGTAAGTCGCCTGCGTGAGAGCAAGAATAAGGAATGGGTAAGCTGGGGGGGGGGGGGGGGGGGTTGCAAGAGAAGAGGGGAAATGTTTTTTTTTAGCAAAATAGATACATCTCAAAATATAAAGGAGTTAAGTGGTAAATGCAGAAACAAACAAGAATAAAAGGAAAGGAAACAGAAGAAATGGACAGCTGAGAGATCCTTGTGTTCTGGAAAAATCATCCTTGAAGGCACTGACAATGCTGGGTAGAAATCTTCCATCCTTTGATAGTGAAGATGACCATGGCTTCAAACTTGTGTTCGTTTACTCCAAGGCGAGGGGACCCATGGTATGTGACTTGTGATGTGCGGATAACCGTCAAGCATCTGCCTGGCTTTGTCTGGATGGTCAGGATATTAGGCACAAGCATTTTACTGCAGACTCCTGGTTTTTTTTTTGTTTTTTTGCGATGTTCCACAAGACATGTTCCTGTATGCTTGTGAGTCACGGACCCTCACAGCAGATCTGGAGAGGAGAATACAGGCCACAGAGATGAGATGCTTCGCAGACTCCTTGGCATCTCTTACAGAAGACCACATTACTAACGAGGAAGTGAGAATCAGAATCGGTCAAGCCATCGGGCCCTTTGAAGATCTTCTGACCACAGTCGAAAAAACGCAGACTGAAGTGGTATGGGCACGTCGCAAGATCAACAGGGCTTGCCAAGATGATTCTGCAATGTGGGAGCAGGAGAGGCAGGTAGAGAAAGAGATGGGAGGACAACATCCGAGAGTGGACGGGCCTCAGGTTGAGTGACACCCTGAGAAAGGTCGAGGACAGAGGGAAATGGAGAGTGCTGGTTGCGAGGTCTTCCGTGGTGCCCCTACGGTCTAAACAGACTATGGGATAGAAGAAGAAGAAAAGACATTTTCAACTTACTGAGAGGGTCAGGCATTTTCTGGTTGAAATCAGTCATAGTTGGTCAGTTCAGACAGGGTCGGTTTTAAGGGATCTTGCATAGGGTTTATCTGATTTTGTTTGTGACTCTCCTACAATGCGGTAGCCATCCTCGGTTGACCCTTTTGCTTTGACAGGGTGTTGATATATAAGAAACAATAGAGAAGTTTTATACCCCTTTTTAATCTGTACATAGCTGCACAGTTTAACTTGAAATTAAGAAAATTTACAAGGTGACTGGCCGGATATGGTCTCTATGATCAGCAGGGCTATAAACTGTAAAGCAGGATTGGACTGGACTATAAACTGTAAAGCAGGATTGGACTGGACTTAAAAATGGGTCAGAAGGTCTGTCTGTAGCTGTGGGTCTGGAGGTGGACTGGGAGTGAGTGTGATCAATCCGGGCCCTGAAGGCTGGCCACGTGTTGGACATGTAGGGGGTACTGTGGTTACATGTAGGGGGTACTGTGGTTACATGTAGGGGTACTGTGGTTCATGTAGGGGGTATGTGGTTACATGTAGGGGGTACTGTGGTTGGAGTAAAGAGTGTGATTCGGGACCTGAAGGCTGGCCCAATGTTGCACATGTAGGGGGTACTGTGGTTGGAGCAAAGATGGCTCAGGCCTTGTGCATATCTGGTTTCTTCTTAGAGCAGGATTAGTGGCTGTCACCCTTGAAGCATTTTGCAAACCCTCTAGGTGGTTCTTAATTGTTTAGTCTGCAGAAGTTCTAGCAGTAGGGTTCAGTTGTGATGCTGATCACATGGTGGTTCAAGTGAGCTGTTACACCAGTACTGTGCCTTCACGGGGCACTTCCCTTCGCTTCATCATGACTGGGGATCTCCTCATCAAGATATGGCCACTCCTAACTTACCATCAAGACCTAACTTGTAAGTATTTGATTATAGAAATATACTTTCAGCTGACCAAAAAGCAGGATTCATAATTGCATGAGATATGCATGTGTTTGCAGGGTGTGTTTAGATTCGAGTCTTAAAAGTTTTCAAGATATTTTTTACAAAAAAGCCCTGTAAAATGTAAAGCTCAATGAGCTCATTGCGAGAGGGGTGCTACACGAGTAACTTTTTTTTTCTGAAATTCCACCTAGGCCTAGGGCAATGAAAAACAAACTATAAAAAGCCAGTACAACTTGAATCTTTTTAAGTGTAGAGTATATTTTTGTTCTGTCACCATCTTGGCAGCAGCGTTCGGTGAGGAGTGTTATGTCAAAACGCATTGCAGAGCGAGATCTAAATAAAGGTGGTAACAGTTACTGCACTATATTGCGCTGGAATCAAGTGCCAAGAACCTTGCTTTCACACCCTGACTGCCTTGTCTCAAGCTCACACATGTTTATCTGGTTACCTGCCAGGTGCCCTCAGACTCCAGAGAACTCGTCATGAAAGCTGTGGAACAGCATCTCCACCTGCCTGTTGCCAAGAGGAGGAAGCTGGCATAGTTCATCACATCACAAAAATGATCACAGCTGACTGGCCAAGAAGAATCATATCCTGCAGAGGACACTTGGATGTGGAGGTAGGCATGAGCAGACAGAATGAAGTGACCTTGACAACGCAGAAATACCAGCCAGACTGTCCTGCAGGGGACACTGGATGTGGAGGTAGGCATGAGCAGACAGAATGAAGTGACCTTGACAACGCAGAAATACCACCAGACTGTTCTGCAGGGGACACTTGGATGTGGAGGTAGGCATGAGCAGACAGAATGAAGTGACCTTGACAACGCAGAAATACCGCCAGACTGTCTGCAGAGGGACACTTTGGTGGGACGTAGCATGAGCAGACAGAATGAATACTTGGAAGCAGAACGCCAGGACTGTCGCAGAGGAAAACTTGGAGGGAGGTAGGCATGGAGCAGACAGAAGGAAGTGAACTGAAACACAGAAATTAGACCAGACTTGATCGCAGAGGACACTTGATGTCGAGGTAGGCTATCAGCAGACAGAATGAAGTGACTACAAGCAGAAACCCAGATGTCTCAAACATAATTGAGTAGGCCATGACAACAAGCATGCCTACAATCAAGTGCAAATTCTCTGCAGGACATGGAGTGGAGGTAGCATGAAGCAGAAGAAACTGACAAAATAATAGCACCAGACTGTCTGACAAGGCAGCACTAGGGCAAGACAGAGCAGACAGAGGGAGAAATGAACAGAGAACATCAAATAATGCACCAGCCTTGACAAAGCAGCACACTTCAAGACTATCAGCAGACAGAGAGGAGAAATGAACAGAAAACATCAAATAATGCACCAGCCTTGACAAAGCAGCACTACTTCAAGACTATCAGCAGACAGAAGAGAAATGAACAGAGAACATCAAATAATGCACCAGCCTTGACAAAGCAGCACTACTGCAAGACTATCAGCAGACAGAGGAGAAATGAACAGAGAACATCAAATAATGCACCAGCCTTGACAAAGGCAGCACTACTTCAAGACTATCAGCAGACAGAAGAAGAAATGAACAGAGAACATCAAATAATGCACCAGCCTTGACAAAGCAGCACTACTTCAAGACTATCAGCAGACAGAAGAGAAGTGAACAGAGACACAAATAATGCACCAGCCTTGACAAAGCAGCACTACTTCAAGACTATCAGCAGACAGAAGAAGAAGTGAACAGAGAACACAAATAATGCACCAGCCTTGACAAAGCAGCACTACTTCAAGACTATCAGCAGACAGAAGGGAGAATTGAACAGAGAACATCAAATAATGCACCGCCTTGACAAAGCAGCACTACTTCAAGACTATCAGCAGACAGAGGAGAATATGAACAGAGAACATCAAATAATGCACCGGCCTTGACAAAGCAGCACTACTTCAAGACTATCAGCAGACAGAAAGAGAAATGAACAGAGAACATCAAATAATGCACCAGCCTTGACAAAGCAGCACTTTCAAGACTATCAGCAGACAGAAGGGAGAAATGAACAGAGAACATCAAATAATGCACCAGCCTTGACAAAGCAGCACTACTTCAAGACTATCAGCAGACAGAAGAGAAATGAACAGAGAACATCAAATAATGCACCAGCCTTGACAAAGCAGCACTACTTCAAGACTATCAGCAGACAGAAGAGAAATGAACAGAGAACATCAAATAATGCACCAGCCTTGACAAAGCAGCACCACTGCAAAACTATCAGCAGACAGAAGAAGAATTGAACAGAGAACATCAAAGAACAGTCCAACCTAGGCATTGCAGTGCTACTCTGAAACACTGGAGACAGACCAGCCTGGAGAAAAAATCAACTAAGGCATCCCTGGTAATTTCACCCCACGCTACATCAATGGACTGCTGTCACAAACCATGACAGTATCTTCACCGCCACACTATCATGGACTGCAAAAATGACAGTACTTCACTAACAGGATGTCACAAACCATGACAGTATCTTCACTACATCAATGGACTGCTGTCACAAACCATGACAGTATCTTCACTACATCAATGGACTGCTGTCACAAACCATGACAGTATCTTCACTACATCAATGGACTGCTGTCACAAAACCATGACAGTATCTTCACATACATCAATGGACTGCTGTCACAAACCATGACAGTATCTTCACTACATCAATGGACTGCTGTCACAAACCATGACAGTATCTTCACTACATCAATGACTGCTGTCACAAACCATGACAGTATCTTCACTACATCAATGGACTGCTGTCACAAACCATGACAGTATCTTCACTACATCAATGGATTGCTGTTACAAACCATGACAGTATCTTCACTACATCAATGGACTGCTGTCACAAACCATGACAGTATCTTCACCTGCCACACTACATCAATGGACTGCTGTCACAAACCATGACAGTATCTTCACCGCCACACTTCATCAATGGACTGCTGTCACAAACCATGACAGTATCTTCACTCACATCATCAATGGACTGCTGTCACAAACCATGACAGTATCTTCACCGCCACACTCATCAATGGACTGCTGTCACAAACCATGACAGTATCTTCACCGCCACACTTCATCAATGGACTGCTGTCACAAACCATGACAGTATCTTCACCGCCACACTTCATCAATGGACTGCTGTCACAAACCATGACAGTATCTTCACCGCCACACTTCATCAATGGACTGCTGTCACAAACCATGACGGTATCTCACCGCCACACTTCTTCAATGGACGCTGTCACAACCCATGTCATCCACGAATCACATGGCTGGACAACCATAGTATCTCAATTCATCTTGGTGTTGTCACATGACTTGTTTTGCCATACATTGTTTCATGATTTTGTTCCATTCTCATGTTGCCCCTGGTTTGATTCTGTCCTTGTGTAAACATGTCTTTTTTGTGCTGTTCAACTAGGATCTTTTTTGGTTGCTTGTCAAACCAGGATTCTTTTTTGTGTGCTGTTTGACAGTATCTAGACTTTTTGTGTTGACTTTTAGTACTAAGGATCTTTTTATGTTGCTATCTTAGGTAAACTACGGATCATTTTTTGTTGCTTTTCGACTAGGGATCTTTTTTGTTGCCTTTTTGGATAATTTTTTTTGTTGTTGCTTTTTGACTAGGTTTTTTGTTGCTTTTGTATGATCTTTTTTGTTGCTTTTTGACTAGGATCTTTTTTGTTGCTTTTAGACTAGGATCTTTTTTGTTGCTTTTGACTAGGATCTTTTTTGTTGCTTTTTAGACTAGGATCTTTTTTAGGGCCCGATTTAGATAAAAGAGCAGAAGATCAAGTATGCACGTTAAAGATCCTGTAATTCGTCAGTATTTGGTGGGTTATGGGATTGTAAACATACCCAGCATGCAAACTTTTTTTCCTGAGCCTTCACTCAAATTGTATTTTTTTAAAAGGAAGTGGATGTAAAACTGTTTAAAATGCCTTGCGTTTTCCATTTTGTTATTTCACAATAGTAGTTCCATCCATGCTAAACACTTTTTTATTTTTTTTTTATTAGTTTCTGTTATTACTGATATCTTAGTCAGTTACTGTTAGGTTTATTCTCATAGATAGTGTACAGCTACTGTCAATTTGCTTTAAAAGAGATGTTCATTTTTTAGCTGTGTCTGTGAAAATAGTTGTCGCTATGATTTAGACAGAATCTGGAGGCTGCATAAGGCAAATTTAAAGATTAAAACCAGATTTTTTTTTTTAAAAAGCTCCTCAGGGAGTACATAAAAATGCTAAAGTTAAAATGTTTATTTGTAAAGAGGTGTAGGTTTGTGGTTGCTGTAAAGGCAGTATCTACATCTGGAATTAAGAAAATTAAAAGAAAGTTCATCCTTGTCTATAATTTCTTTTGATAGTATTTATCTGGAACTAATTCATGGTCCATGTATTTAGATGTTTAAACTCTGTAAATTGACTAAATTCCATTTTTGACTAAATTCAATTTTGGACAAAACTGAAAGGCTAACGAAAATGTAAATGAAACCTGTCATCATAGTGATATTTTAGCCACTATATATATATACATATATACACTAACTAGTGTTCATTGCAACTGATGGTTACCTACATATTTTAGCCACTATATATATACACTAACTAGTGTTCATTGTGACTGATGGTTACCTACATATTTTAGCCACTATATATACACTAACTAGTGTTCATTGTGACTGATGGTTACCTACATATTTTAGCCACTATTATACACTAACTAGTGTTCATTGTGACTGATGGTTACCTACATATTTTTGCACTATATATACACTAACTAGTGTTCATTGTGATGATGGTTACCTACATATTTTAGCACTATATATATACACTAACTAGTGTTCATTGTGATGATGGTTACCTACATATTTAGCCACTATATATACACTAACTGTGTTCATTGTGACTGATGGTTACCTACATTTTTTAGCCACTATATATACACTAAACTAGTGTTCATTGTGACTGATGGTTACCTACATATTTTAGCCAATATATATACACTAACTAGTGTTCATTGTGACTGATGGTTACCTTTGCTTTCAGGGCCTGAGGGCTGGAATCCAGTGCCAGTGACCTGACCTGTGATGGCAGCCATCAAGACCTTCCTGCCTTTTCAAAAAAAAAAATTAACCACCACAATAACATGGTAAGGCACTTTTACTCTGGACGGTGGCAGGATGGTTAAGATGTTCGCCTGCCAACATGTAAACCGTGAGTTTCTGGGTTCGTACCCAGCTCGCCCTTTCTTCCCAGTTTGATGAAAAAATCGAACTGAATGTCAGTCATTTGGATGAGACTATAAACCAAGGTTCCGTATGCGAACGCACGCAGAACATCTTGCGCACACGTTAAAATCCTGTTCCGCCTTTCGGAAGAGCAGGCCATCATGTGCCGGTAGGAGCGGATGACAAAATTACATAAAAAAAAAACCCAGCATACACACAGGTGTTGTGTTTAGACACCATCCATGAGGGGGAAAAAAAAAAAGGGTAGGCGCTGCACTTGTGGCGACGCGCTCTCCCCGGGGGAGAGCAGCCCGAATTTCACACAGAGAAATCTGCTGTGACATAAAGTGGTATAAAAATTTTTTTAAACATTTCAGACCTAATACTTTTTCAGTCAAGTCTCTTTTTGTTTTCGTTTGTCTCTTTTGCATTGTTTCTGGTGGATATTTGAAGGGATAAAATGGTGTTGATTTGGAACTTGAGGTGTATGCTAAATATTGCCGAAATTAATACGAGGTGACAGCCTCGATAATTTTCATATAAATGAAATGAAATTATTTCTATTACTGGTCTATTGTTTTTTTGGGGTTGTTTTTTTTTTGGGGGGGGGGGGGGGGGGGGGGGGCGTTGGGGGCTGGGCTTCTTTTTGTTAAACTTCCAGAGATTTGATGGGGCTAAAAAAAATGAATGAAATTATTTCTATTACTTTCTTTTGGAGGGGGGGGGGGTTGGGGGCTGGGCTTCTTTTTGTTAAACTTTGCTACAGGCCAAGTATTCCTTTTTAAACCGTGTTTATACCTGTGTACTCCTTTCTCAGCTATTCATTTTTAAACCATGTTTATAACTGTGTACTCCTTTCTTGCTGAGCTCTCTCCTGGTCTGGTTGTTAATTTTATTTTATTTTTGTAATCAACTGATCATTGCTTTTCTGTCTGTCTTCTGCACTCCCTGTTTTTTCTGTGCATTGTTTTTGTTTTGTTTGCTTTTTTCTCACTTTCCTAGTTGTTACTGTGGGATGTTCATCTGTTTTACCAGGAACCCTGTGGTGCGGGAGAGAGCTGCTGAAGAGGACTGTGGTGTGGGAGAGAGCCGCTGAAGAGGACTGTGGTGTGGGGAGAGCCACTGAAGTGGACTGTGGTGTGGGAGAGCCACTGAAGTGGACTGTGGTGTGGGGAGAGCCACTGAAGTGGACTGTGGTGTGGGGAGAGCCACTGAAGTGGACTGTGGTGTGGAGAGAGCCACTGAAGAGGACTGTGGTGTGGAGAGAGCCACTGAAGTGGACTGTGGTGTGGGGAGAGCCACTGAAGTGGACTGGTGTGGAGAGAGCCACTGAAGTGGACTGTGGTGTGGGAGAGAGCCACTGAAGTGGACTGTGGTGTGGAGAGAGCCACTGAAGTGGACTGTGGTGTGGAGAGAGCCACTGAAGTGGACTGTGGTGTGGAGAGAGCCACTGAATGGACTGTGGTGTGGGGAGAGCCACTGAAGTGGACTGTGGTGTGGAGAGAAGCCACTGAAGTGGACTGTGGTGTGGAGAGAGCCACTGAAGTGGACTGTGGTGTGGAGAGAGCCACTGAAGTGGACTGTGGTGTGGGGAGAGCCACTGAAGTGGACTGTGGTGTGGAGAGAGCCACTGAAGTGGACTGTGGTGTGGAGAGAGCCACTGAAGTGGACTGTGGTGTGGAGGAGAGCCCTGAAGTGGACTGTGGTGTGGAGAGAGCCACTGAAGTGGACTGTGGTGTGGAGAGAGCCCTGAAGTGGACTGTGGTGTGGAGAGAGCCACTGAAGTGGACTGTGGTGTGGAGAGAGCCACTGAAGGGACTGTGGTGTGGAGAGAGCCCTGAAGTGGACTGTGGTGTGGAGAGAGCCACTGAAGTGGACTGTGGTGTGGAGAGAGCCACTGAAGTGGACTGTGGTGTGGGGAGAGCCGACTGAAGTGGACTGTGGTGTGGAGGAGAGCCGCTGAAGTGGACTGTGGTGTGGGAGAGCGCTGAAGTGGACTGTGGTGTGGAGAGAGCCGCTGAAGTGGACTGTGGTGTGGAGAGAGCCGCTGAAGTGGACTGTGGCGGACACTGTGAGAAGAGAGCGGAGGCGCATGTCTTTCAGGGTCCTCTTTCAGGATCTCCATGATCATGTGCTGTACCACTGAGGTTTATCTGAAAGTTGAAAAATTGACAATTACAGTTGGTCTGAAATCCTGTTTTATCTGTGTAGCGTACAGTTTTAATCTGAAATGAAAAATGGGACAATTACAGTTGGTTGTAAATACCCTGTTTAATCTGTGTGTAGTTGTACAGTTTTAATCTGAAATTGAAAAATTGGACAATTACAGTTGGTGTAAATCCTGTTTTAATCTGTGTGTAGTTGTACAGTTTTAATCTGAAAATTGAAAAATTGACAATACAGTTGGTGTAAAACCCTGTTTTAATCTGTGTGTAGTTGTACAGTTTTAATCTGAGATTTGAAAAATTGACAACGTGACAATCCCGACAGGTAGGCAGGGTAATAAACAAAAAGATAGATTTGAAGTAAGGCAGTGAAAGAGAGTTCATACCTAACTGGAAAGGTGCTTTAACCCTTGTCCTCCCGCATTCATTTCCCCCTTAATTCTTCATTACTACCAAGTTTAAATGAGCATCTGTCCATAAACTGGGGTAGCATTTTCAAAAAATTGTTAAAAAAAACTATCTGCCAGAATTCACTTCACGTTTTCAGCAAAAATCTATGAGCATAGTAGTTAACATGATGGTGTTTATATTAACTTTTATGAAAAAATCATGTAACCACTCGGGCGAGAAATTTGATTTTACCTGTAAACGCAAAGGTATATTAGTAAAACAGATGAAAGACATTCAACAGGTAGGCAGGTTTATAAACAAGAAGATAGAATTGAAGTAAGGCAGTGAAAGAGTAGTTCAATACCTGACTGGAAATGGTGTTTTAATTAAATTAATTTTTTACCCTTGAAGAAGGGTGGCAAAATTGTATACATTTTTTATCAACTTTCTGTCATTGAATCTGATCAACTGATTAGTAAAATGCTTTCATGATAATCTGTGTGACCCTTAATGCTGGATACCTGGAAGATGATTTGAATGTTGTTTTTTCAGTCAAAAGAATGTTATTGGAAAAAGTTGTATGTTATGCAGTTCTTTTTTGTTTTATTTTTTATTCTTTTGTATCGAGGATAATAGAAAAAGCACTCATGTGCTTTTTTTCACCCTTTCTACACCTGTCTCTGGCCAGTGAAGTGTTAAGAGATCAGAAAATGGGAAGATAAATAGCCATTCATTTGCAGTAAAGTAGAAATTGAAATGTGTTTTTAAAAAATCCTAAGAAAACATAATGTAGGTAAATATCTGGTCATGAGATGACTTTAAACATTTTTTGGCAAAGCTATACTCTGGCCACCACTGACTTCAGTGAGGTTTGAGAGAGAGCAGTTCAAGTCTGAAGGTAGTTGTTTGTGTGTTAGCAGGATTAGGTAGCAAGTTTACAGTAGTTTGAATGTTTATTTTATTTTATTTTTTTGCTGCCTCCTCTGTGATGTCCCCGTCCTGCTGTTCCCACGCCACTCATCTCAATCTCCCCGCCGTAGTCATACCCAGATTCCTGATTTCCTATCCTCAGGGTCGGAAGTCCACAGGGAGTTGATCAGTATTAGGCTTCCGTGGGGTCACCAGCCAGAGGGGCCCTGCACTGCTGTTGGGTCACTTTGGTGGTGTTCAGTGGTGCCTGTTCTGAGCTAACATACACAGAACACCACCTACTAAGCGCCCCACTAATAACACTTGACAGTATTAGCTCAGTCGCGGAGCCAGACTGAATTAACTGTTCAAATTAAGGGATCCAAACCCACAAACCTCCATTCGAAATCCAGGCGCTAACCACTGTGCTATGGTGGCTGGTTGTATTTTTAACATTTGTGTGTGATGATTTGCCAGTAGTATAGCACTCCTGACATACACTGCAGTATCAAGTACATCAGTAATATTTCATGATAGTATACACTTTAAAAAGATAATGCAAAAATGAAGTTTCAGATTTAAAAAAACAGTGATGTATACTTTTTTTTGAGATGGGGTGGGGGTGGGGGGGAAGTTGTGGGGAAGAGACATCAGGGGGGTTGGAGGAGAGGCAAGGCAGGCAGGGAAGGGGGTGTTTGGGAGGGGTATGGATGGACATTAATTTTGGGCAAGGCAGGGAAGGGGTGTTAGAGGGGTTGGATGGGATATTTTGGCAAGGCAGGAAGGGGGTTTAGGAGGGTATGGATGACATTAATTTTGGGCAAGGCAGGGAAGGGGGTGTTTAGGAGGGGTATGGATGGACATTAATTTTGGGCAAGGCAGGGAGGGTTAGAGGGGTATGGTGTAATGGGCAGCAGGAAGGTGTTTAGGAGGGTATGGATGGACATTAATTTTAGAGCAGTGGGGATAGGAAATGAAGTACTGGCTGATAGATGCTTTGATTACTTGGTTTATCTTGGGGGTCATTTTAATGGAGGCAGTTTGTTCCAAAATGTTTTAGGCCTGAAATTGAAAGGCTACAGGAAATTTGTAGACAACAGAAGTCCAGTGCACAGCCTTACCTGTTGCTAGTACTGGTGATTTCTGATTTAAATCTCCATACTGTGAGCTAGGTACCATTGTCTTCAGCTACCTACCATTTGTCTGTGAGCTATTGTGTCCACATGAATTCTAACATTCAGACCAACCAGCTGACAGACAACCCATACCCGCTTTTAGCGTTTAACCCCAACACTAACACTAATCCTAACACTAACCCTAACACTAACCTAACTTAGTTCTAACCCTGGCCCAAGATGTGGACACAAAAGGCAGGTGGATAACTTGGTATAGCTGACACAGTGGCTACATTGTTTTCATTTGGATTGACTTGTTTGGGGAGTAAATGGATAAACACAGAGCTTCTTTACACCATGCTCTCAAAAAACAATCTACCATATACGAACAGTAATAATTTTAGACCACCAAAATGAAATTTTTTAAAACTATTATTATTATGAAATACTTCTACTATTATTTAAAGTATGAAATACTATTCCTCGGGTTCGTAAGATGGGTGCCAGAATTTTTGGGAAAGAATTCAAGGAAAAGGGGGGGGGGGGAGAACTTTTTAGTATTTGGGGGGGGGGGGGGGGGGGTAATGACTAGAGGATGGGAAAGGGGCAAGGCAGTCACACTTTATGATCAGGTGTAGTGGAGGGCGGGGATGGAGAGTATTTTAGAAAAGTTTTATTTAAAATCAAAAGTAGGGCATGCTGGTTTTAGAATGCATGATCAAATAATCATTTGAAGGGGTGCATTTAAAAAAACAAAAAGATCTAAAAAGAGAAGAGGGTTCTGATTTTAGAATGCATTATTGGATAATCATTGGGGGGGGGGAGACTTGGAGACAGTGAGGCTGCATTGCAGAAAAGGGGCTTTATTGAAAAGGAGGGGCAGAAAGTATGAGGATGACAGTGGGAATGAGTAATAATAATAATACATTGAATTTATATAGCACTATATCTTGTAAAAAAAATCAAAGCATAATCAAAGAGTAAGTGCCTGTGTGAAGGATGGAGTTGTGCTGCCTGTAGATCTAGGGAAGGGTATACCACAGGTATCTTGTTACTGCCAGTGAATGTGTGCTGCATGTAGGTCAAGGAAGGGTATATCACAGGTATCTTGTCACTGCCTGTGAATGTGTGCTGTATTGTGCTACAAGCATACAAGTTGCATACCCATGTGTGGAATTTTATTTTTAGTGTGTGTGTGTTGGGGGTGGGGGGTTAAGCGAAATAGCAGTTACTGAAAAAGCTTAAATTTTTCTGATTCATGGTTTAAAGAAATATGTTAAATGGCTGGATGTGCAGCTGTAACCAACATTGACTTGATAATTTTCAGTCATTTTGGAAAGGATGAAGAAGTGTAAGAAGGAGATATTAAAACTTTTTTTTATATTGATAAAGATTCTGTGTGTGTCTAATTTAAAAAGCTTACATTAGGAAAGGCATTTTTGCCTGTATTTTAAACAAAATCTGGTATATAACAAAGTGTTTATTTCATTATATATTGTGAATAAGATCAGTATGTCCTACCTTGTTTTTGCTTTGCAATAGAAGGATATTCCCATAACCCAGGTCATAGCACTCTCGGGGTCCCATTGATTTTTTATCTGCATTTTTCCCAGCAGTCTTATTTCCATTGTCGGCACAAACTGCCACACCCTGCTTTGTTTTATGAACAAGTAAGGGTTTCAGAGATGTATGTAAACACGTGTACATTCTTCAAATTCAAAAGGAGAATACCAAACCACTGATCTGATGACTAGATTGGAGACATTTTTTCATGTATTTTTTCTTACCCAGTTCAATAGTTTCAGTATAAATGGTTTTAGAATTTATTTTATTATTTTTTATTAATGGGACTATTAGCACTATTACATTTATATTACATTGTTTAGTGGTTAAGGCCTATCATTTGTGTGTGTGTGTTCGTATGTGTATGGATTTTTATTTATTAATATAATCATAAATCATTACTATAATTCTTCTGTTTGCTGTTTGTGTTTTCCCCCTTCCTCCTTGATACCCCCTCCCCATCTGTTCCCACCCCCACTCCCTGTTTTTGTTTTTGTTTCTTTTGGTTTTTTTTGTTTTTGTTTTTGTTTGTTTGTTTGTTTATTTGTTTGTATGTTTGTTAGTGTTTGTTATTTCCTCTCAGTGGTGATAGGTTATTATATGGTATTGTTGCCTTTGTTGTTTTCTTTTTCTTCCTTCTAATATATAAAGTATGAGCTGAAGTATGCAGATATTGTAATGTGACATAGAATGCTTATTGACATCTCGTGGATTCTTTTTTTTTTGTTTTTTGTTTTTAAGTCTTAAATAATGGTATTGGTGACATTGTAACTGATAAGCTGTTTATTTGACACTATATGATTTTTTGAAAACTTCAAATGTGTATACGTGCTGTGTGGATGAGTGTGCGAACCATGTGTGTGTGTATGTGACTTTTGAGTAGTGGTTTTTGTTATTGTTGTTGCTTGTATTATCTATAGGCATATTCTATTTTTAAGGCTGTTGAAATCATGTTAGTTGATTAATGTTGTTGAATTTTTTTGTTCACTTTTTTTGTGCTTTTTTGTTTGTTAGGGTTTTTTCTGCTTTTAATTTTTTTTTTTATATAGATAGGTGGCTCGATGAAAAAAAGCAAATTAATGCTTATTCAATGTACCATCTGGAAATTAAAAAAAAAAAAAAATGTTTTTGCCCCGTTGAGCGATATTTCAAAAAGGAAAGAGGTCGGAGGCTCTGCAGTATATTACAAAACTGAATTATGATGGAAAATATTAATTTATTTTTAAAAGTTGAAAGAATTGAAAAATTTCAGACTCCAGTGAATGATATCAGTCAGTGCTCTTTGCTGTGTGATTTTTTGTTTTGCTGCTTTCTGGTATTGGTCAAACCTTTGTGTTGAATATGTTGTGTGTGTTTGTGCTTCTTTTCTGCAACTTCATTTCTAATGTGTGTAGTTTGAAATTCCAGTGTAGTCAATGTTGTGACGTAATGTTTGAGCAGAGGACTGGTATAATATAGTGTGGCACAGGTTGTGGGTTGTTTTTGTTGTTGTTTTTTGTTCAGCCTTTCTGCTTGCTTTTACTTTACTGCTTTCATGAAACCTAGCTCGTGTAAAAACTAAAATTGTTTGGTGTGTATGTGTGTTGTGTGTGTGTGTGTGTGTTTAGTAGTTGGTTAAAAGCTGTTTGCAAGCAGTTGTACAAAACACTTTACTGTATTATTGGTTTTTATTTTTTGCTTTAAAATCTTCAAGTAGAAGAAAAAAATGCATTGCATCAAAAAATGCTGGTGGAGAGGTAGACTTGTACTGAAAGTGCTTGCCTTTTCCACTGTTTCTTACATCACATCTTACTTTGTATTGAAACATTTAGCTTTATTTTTCTTTCTTTTTTTTATTTACTTTATGATCAAAATCTGATATTCAGTTTATTTTACCTTTTTTGTACACTCCATTTGAATTGCTGAGCGCAAAGTGAAACAGTTTATTGCTGATACCTTTTTTCTTTTCATAGTGGATGGTAGAGTTTTGGTGTTGTCAACTGCTGTGTAACCCACGAGACCTGTAGATTATTATGCCAACATATAGCCTGAAATATAAATGTTTGTATGGACTTAGTGTTTGCATAATGTTAAAAATACATTATGCCTTTTCCTATTTATTTTACTCCCATGAAAGGATGAATTGGAAACTCCATTTACCAGTAGCATGTATAGTTTTTTTGTGCTCATAAAGCAGTTGCCTGTCTTGGACAGATCTATTCCCCATTTGTGAAAGGACATGCATTTGTTGTGTAGTTTCTTTTCCCTGTCTTGGACAGATCTATTCCCCATTTGTGAAAGGACATGCATTTGTTGTGTAGTTTCTTTTCCCTGTCTTGGACAGATCAATTCCCCATTTGTGAAAGGACATGCATTTGTTGTGTAGTTTCTTTTCCCTGTCTTGGACAGATCAATTCCCCATTTGTGAAAGGACATGCATTTGTTGTGTAGTTTCTCTTCCACTATTTGGTTACTTGACTTTATTAATTTTTTTATTTTCTTTTTATTTTGATGATAATGGAATAAGCACTCATTTGCTTTTTTACATCCAGTCCCTGTGCGTATGCAGTTTTGTTTAATCTTGTCTGTTCCCACGGCACACAATGGCCTATTCTTATGAAAAGCGGAACGGGTTTTAACGTGTGCACAAGATGTTCTGCGTGCATTCGCACACAGAGCCTTGGTGTATAGTCTCATCTGAAGGACTTTGGGGGAGAGCGGACTCCACCTTTTTTCTGCATAAACAGCAAGCAGATTGTTAAATGTGATCCGATAAATTTTTCTCATTATTTTCTTTCAAAAAGAACATGGCCCTTTTTTGAATGAATTTAGATATAGATGGTCAGTATTTTTCATGGTTTTGTTTTGATGCGTCAATAATTATTTTGGAAGCTTGAAATTGTCTCGGCTTCAGGTGTGTGTGTGTGTGTAAAATGCTTTTACATGTATCCAATGTTTTTACATGTATCTTATTGTGTAGTTGTAATGGATTTTAAAGAAAAATTTTTTTCCACCTTATTTTTCGTATAACAAACACATTTTACCCTATGATCCATTTTTTATACGTATAACTAGAAAGATAGAGTGTTAGCAATATTATTGGTAACCTGAAAACTGTGTGCAACATTATCTGGCTAAAATGTACTCTGTAGTCTACCCCCCCCCTCCTCTCTCTCTCTCTCTCTCTCTCTCTTCTCTCTCTCTCTCTCCTCTCTCTCTCTCTCTCTCTCTCTCTCTCTCTCTCTCTCTCTCTCTCTCTCTCTCTCTCTCCATATCTTGTCCTATTTAATGATCATTTGTGTCGAATGTAGTTTATTCTGTGTAAACTTTTAGGTTAATAATCTTTTCAAATAAGCTCAATAACTATGTCCATCATGATTACAAAAGGGTTATGAACATGATTTTTATGACGATAATCATAAGATTGATTAAGGTATTAGAATATATGTGCCTTACAGCAGATGGATTCCTCTTGTGTTCCGTTACATGAATTATCTAAAATTTAAGCACATCTTTTAAAATGAAGTTTATTGATGACATGCGTGCGAACCTGTGCGCGCGCACGTGTGTGTATTTGTTTTTGTGTTTTTGTTTTTCTCTATTTTTTTCGTCTCCCCTCTTATTAAAATGTCATGATTAACATGACTTTTGTTGATCAATATACTGTATAACAATTCTTAGGATGTTTGTTCCTGTTTTTTCTGTTTTTTCTTTGCTTTGGGTTTTTTGGGGGGGTTTTGGTTGGTGGGTTTTTTATTTTTTATTTTTTTTACAAAGTATGAATGTAAAAGAATGGATGATATTGTAACCTGATATGATTATTTTTTTCCCATACCTTAAAAAAATCATGTGCATGTGCGCGAGCGGTTACATACTTGTGTGAGTGTGTGTAGGGGGGAGGGGGGGGGGTTTAGTGTGTGTGTGTGTGTTTGATATATATGTGCGTGCATGCCTGAGTGAGTGAGTGAGTGAGTTGCGTGCGTGTGTGTGTTTGTGTGTGCGTGTGTGTGTGGTGTGCGTGTGTGTGTGTGTGTAGCCTACTTGAAAGAGTGAATCTTACAGTGCATTATCATTATTACTATTTTCACTATTGTTATTATTGTCATTATTATCATCATTATAGTTTCAAATCCTTTTTTGTTGTTGTTTTCATGAGTTGTAACAATGTTGTAGCTAAAAATATTTCTTGAGTAGGGTTTTCTTGGTTGTACTTGCTGGCTTGCTTTTTCTTTTTTTTCTTTTTTTTTGAATTTGTCTATTTTTTAAGTGGTTTGTGTGTGGGTTTTTTTTATATTTTTTTTTGGGGGGGGGGGGTTATTTTGTTTTTGTGTGGGGGTTCTTTTTTTTCTAGATAGGTGGCTTGATGAAAAAAAGCAAATTTATTGCTTACTCAATGTACCATCTGGAAATAAATTTTTATTTGATTTGAAGGGCAGTTGTAATGTTGGTTTAGTTACATGTAACCATTCCAAGCAATGCCCACATATTTGACCTTCAGCTGAAGTATAAAGTATACATGTGTAGCTTGTTGCATGTGTCATTTCTTGCACATACCAACCTGAAAAACAAGGTTTAATCAGGACTTATTCTGTTGTTTCAATGTAAAATGTTGAGACAAATTGCTTTGTACGGTATTTAGTAGACTGTTAAATGTTTTGCAGTTGATGTTCTCTACTTTGTTTGCTGCCCCCTCCCCGATTGATAGTCCAGGGTCAGAATTTGGGATTTGTGTGCAGAATGTAAAAAGTATATAATTTTTTATGCTTTTTTCCTATTGTACTCCCATGAAAGGGTGAACTGGAAACCCCATTACCTGTAGCATGTACAGTTTTCATGTAGTGTTGCAAGTAGTATCAGTGGTAAAGGGTGAGCTGTAGCATGTACAGTTTTCATGTAATGTTGCAAGTAGTATCAGTGGTAAAGGGTGAACTGGAAACCCCATTACCTGTAGCATGTACAGTTTTCATGTAGTGTTGCAAGTAGTATTAGTGGTAAAGGGTGAACTGTAGCATGTACAGTTTTCATGTAGTGTTGCAAGTAGTATCAGTGGTAAAGGGTGAACTGGAAACCTCATTACCTGTAGCATGTACAGTTTTCATGTAGTGTTGCAAGTAGTATTAGTGGTAAAGGGTGAACTGTAGCATGTACAGTTTTCATGTAGTGTTGCAAGTAGTATCAGTGGTAAAGGGTGAACTGGAAACCTCATTACCTGTAGCATGTACAGTTTTCATGTAGTGTTGCAAGTAGTATCAGTGGTAAAGGGTGAACTGAAACCCCATTACCTGTAGCATGTACAGTTTTCATGTAGTGTTGCAAGTAGTATCAGTGGTAAAGGGTGAACTGGAAACCCCATTACCTGTAGCATGTACAGTTTTCATGTAGTGTTGCAAGTAGTATTAGTGGTAAAGGGTGAACTGTAGCATGTACAGTTTTCATGTAGTGTTGCAAGTAGTAGTAGTGGTTTTCTTATTATGTTGTGCCAAACCCAGTTGAGCTTTTTCCATAATCCCAACATGAAATGTATCAAGATGTGGATAAACGGACAACTTGCTTTTGTGATCTATAACATGTGATAAAATCCAAGCTTGGCAATCAGAGTGAAAATATATGTTCGTTTAGAGGATCCACCAAAGAATGTTTCCTGTAACCAGTATCGCTTCCATTTTTCTGTATTTCACAAGTCCTGTACAAAAATGTTAAATTTATACCTGAAGCTTAAAAATTAAGTGGTGAGCACACACCACTGGCACTTGACTACACAACACTCTCTCTCTCTCTCTCTCTCTCTCTCTCTCTCTCTCTCTCTCTCTCTCTTCTCTCTCTCTCTCTCTCTCTCTCTCTCTCTCTCTCTTCCTTTCCTTTCCTTTCCTTTCCACCTTCCACTCTCACATATACTATCCTAGACTTATCACTGTATAGGTGTTTGGTTCCTATGTTGAATTGAAATTGAATTTTACTGTTTAAATATAGAGATATGATTTTTAATTAGTTTTTGTGTTTAAGGGTTTTTATGTGTTGTTTTTGTGTGTGTGTGTGTTTTTTTTAATGCCTTCTTTGCTTGTTTTTCCCTCACACACACACACACACAGACACACACACACACACACACACAACACACCACAACACACACACACACACACACACACACACACACACACACACACACACACACACATGGAATGTATTATTTTTCATATGAATGTTTTGGTTTATAGATTTGTAATGCCTTATGTACAATCGTCCTGAATAATTGCATTTTCTCCTT
>CM060320.1:2446188-2451188 GCA_030674155.1 Stramonita haemastoma
GCGTTCGTCAATGATAACAGCACACACACACACACACAGAGCGGGAAGAAGAAAACGGATATCCAAGTCCTAGTTCATTGTCAATAGAATGACAGTTTCTGTCCTTGGGATTCAGTTCAGAGGTCAGGCCTGCTGACAAGCTCAGTCATTCGGATGAGACTATAAACCGAGGTCCCGTGTGCGAACGCACGCAGAACATCTTGCGCACACGTTAACGTGCCTTTCGAAGAGCCATCGTGGCGTAGAGCGATGACAAATAATTAATATATAATAACCAGTTCACCAGTAGACACCATCCCTGAGGGAAAATAATGGTAGGGGCTGCACATGTGCGACGCGCTCTCCCGGTAGAGCAGCCGATTCACACAGAGAAATCTGCTGTGACATAAAGTGATATAAAATAAAATAAACTAAAAGTTCTCTGTGTGGACAGGGTAGTTACGATTATGAGTATAGGACGTCGACGCGCTGAAAGCCAGACATGCCGCGCCACTCCTTTCACCAAAAGTCCTTCGGATGAGACTTTACACCGAGGCCCCGTGTGCGAAAGCACGCAGAACATCGTGCGCACACGTTAAATCCTGTTACGCTTTTCTTAAGAGCAGGCCATCGTGTGCCAGTGGGAACAGATGACATTTACAAAACTGCATTCACACGGGGGCTGGACGTAAAAAAGCACAAGAGAGCTTATTCCATTACCCTCGATATAAAAGAATAAATCAAATCAAATCAAACCACTCTTTGAAGTTGGCACTCAGCTCCTACTTTAGGCTGCTGTGCGACAGACGCAAAGAAACGATGGGGAGACAGCATCAGAGAGGGGACAGGCCTTGGGTGGAACGACCTACTACGGAGGGCGGAGGACCGTGGGGAGTGGAGGAAGCTGGTTTCAAAATCTTCAGTTGTGTCCCCATGGTCCACAGGACTGCAGACAGGTGAAGGAGGGACAGACGCCTGTGATGTCGTGAACTGGTTTATGTCGTGAACTGGTCAGGTTTGAGAGATGTCTAGGATCTGTACCCCTCCTGGCCAGGGAGCTTTGTGTGGGATGCTGTGCACGTTTTGGGGAGTGTGTAAGAAATGTATGCCTTCAGCTTAAAAGGCCTCGCTCTAGATCTCGATATTGATGCACTTCGGTATTACTCCATGCTGATAATAAAGGGTCAATGTAAAGGTGTTCCAATAACCTACGTGGTCGTTGAGGAGTGAAAATATGTCAGAGACCTCAGCTTCTCAAGGGGGCAGCATATTGAGGGCGGTGCCTATCTCCTCTCCCTCGCTGCTTTACCTTCCCTGACCCTAAAGAGGGTAGGTACCATTTACAGCTGGGTGAACTGGGGCTGTATTGAAACCAAGGCGCACAACAGTCACCCATCCAATTGGTAACCGGGGGACGGGATAGCCTAGTGGACAGAACATTGCGCTCGCAATTTGACGACCCGGGTTCGATTCCTGTTCGAGGGGATTTTTCTCCTGGAGTTAACATCAGTGCTGACTCCACTCTCCCGAAAAGTCCTTTGGATGAGACTATAAACCGAGGCCCCGTGTGTGAACGCACGCATAACATCTTACTCACACGTTAAAGCCTGTTCCGTTTTTCGTAAGAGTAGGCCATTGTGTGCCGGTAAAAACGGATGACGAGATTAACAAAAACTGCATGCACACGGGGAGTAGCCTAGATGTAAAAAAAGCACACGAGTGCTTATTCCACTATCTTGAATATAAAAGAATAAAGGACAATGCTTCTTAACCTTAGCTTGGGGAAAGCAAGTGCTCTGACCTCTGAGCTATCCCTGCCTTGATGCTTAGTTTACACATCAATAACACAATCTTCGCAGCATGTCAAATTTAACAAGTTTTCCCTTTAAACTTTGGAGGCACTCGACTTGGTTTTATACTATTATTATCTTTTTCTTGCCGTTGTTTTGGGTCGTGTTTAACAAACACTATATACTCATCAGTTTCACAATGTTTTCTGGTGACCTATGGACCAGATTCGCGCAGTTGAAGGTCTTGTACCTGTTAGCGACAAGAGAACGGCTTAAGGACACGTCAGACGCTTCTTTTCTCTGAAGTGCTGAAGCTTTCTCGTAGGAAGTGTAGTTGTAAGGACTTGTGTCCCTGAGTTTTTTGCATAATATTTCGCCTAAGGGGTTGGGGTGTTGTGTGTTTACTATGGTACATGTCTTTTTGCCACCATAGTGACCGTCTGTGAGAGGTAAACATGCATACGTGCGTGCGCGCGCGCGTGTGTGTGTGTGTGTGTGTTTTGCTTCCAGCTGAAATGAATAGGATTATGACAGGAGCTTCTTGTTGCCAAATACCATTTGATATAAGACGATATGCACGAGCAATAATAATCTCCTTATTGTTAAGCATAGAGACACACACAGACACACAGATATAGACAGATAAACAGATCGACAGAGAGACAGACAGGCAGGCACACACAGAGACACACAGATTCGAACCCGGGTCAGCAGATCAGTAGTGCAACGCGCAAAACTTGAACCAACCAGGCTATCCCCCGCGCGTGCGCGCGCGCGTTTTGTGTGTGTGTGTGTGTGTGTGTGTGTGTGTGTGTGTGTGTGTGTGTGTGTGTGTGTGTGTGTGTATTCCTAGCACACTTTTGAGTGCCCGACTCAGTTTCATAAGTGCAGGAAATGGCAATATAATCCAGATCTATTTTCGAGCGGTGGGCATGACTGAATAAACTAGGAAGTTGCTGTCAGCTTGGGAAAAGTAAACAATGAAGACAAAACAACACACTAAAGCTGTTTAGAATTCACCAGGAGAGGGGAGGGGATAGCTAGGGGTGAGAAAGTCGAGGGCATGTGTGATATTTTCAGTTTATTGACATGACGGGATTTTTAAACCAAACAAATCTCGACGCGAAAAATAGAACAAGGGCTGAAAACATCGTCAGATAGATAGTTGAATATAAAACTTCCCCTTCGCCTTCACCTATCCCCTAGTCTTGTGGACCACTCGGGCACCACTGAAGATTTTGTTACCAGCTTCCTCCGCTCCTCGCGGTTGTTGTCAGCTTTCCGTAGTAAATCGTTTCCCTGAAGGCCTGTCCACTCTGATACTGTCTGCCCATCGTTTCCTCTGTCTGCCTCTTCGTCCCCCTCCCCTTACTGTTCCCTGTAGGACTGTCTTGGCCAGTCCAGATGATCGTATGATGTGCATGCACTACCTCAGTTTGCGTTTTTTTCACTGAAGTCTAGAGCTCTTCAAATGGTCCGATGGCGTTTGCAATTTTGTTTCCACTTCCCCGTTAGAGATGTGATCTCTTATGAGATACCAAGAAGTTTGCAAAAGGATCTCATCTCTATTGCCCGTATCCTACTTTTTATGTCTGCTGTTATGATCCCGTACCAAAGAATCAACCACGTAAAGTCTCTGAACTGACATTACAACTACAGATCTGTTGCTCTGAATCTACTAGTTATGAAATGTGTTGAACGCATCGTTCTGCAACGTATTCTCCTGCTCACTTCGTTCTGTCTTGATTTTCCCCAATTTGCAAATAAAACACACAGGAAGACAAAGGATGCTACATTACCTTGCTGCACAAAGGATGCTACATTACCTTGCTGCACAAAGGATGCTACCAACACCTTGCTGCACAAAGGATGCTACCAACACCTTGCTGCACAAAGGATGCTACCATTACCTTGCTGCACAAAGGATGCTACATTACCTTGCTGCACAAAGGATGCTACATTACCTTGCTGCACAAAGGATGCTACCATTACCTTGCTGCACAAAGGATGCTACCATTACCTTGCTGCACAAAGGATGCTACCATTACCTTGCTGCACAAAGGATGCTACATTACCTTGCTGCACAAAGGATGCTACCATTACCTTGCTGCACAAAGGATGCTACCATTACCTTGCTGCACAAAGGATGCTACCATTACCTTGCTGCACAAAGGATGCTACATTACCTTGCTGCACAAAGGATGCTACCATTACCTTGCTGCACAAAGGATGCTACATTACCTTGCTGCACGATGCCTACTGTAATGTAGAGCTAGTCAACTGGGTAAATCCCCTTGATGAAGCCTCTTCGGCAGATGGCATGCAGATCAGTACAGAGACAACCCAGCTGATTACAAATAGTTACAATAGCATCAGCGATGACAAAAGTAAAGGTGTCCCATAACCTATGTGGTCGATGGGAAGCGAGGCATCAAAGACCTCAGCTTCTCTAGGGGCCAGCATATTGAAGGCGGCGCCCATCTCCTCTCCCTCGCTGTTTTACCTTCCCTGACCCTAAATAGGGCAGGTACCCATTTAGAGCTTGGTGAACTGGGGGACTGTACTGAAGCCAAGGCTAGGCGCGTAAAATGTCAACCATCAAAATGGTAATCACGCATGTGTGTAATTTGTAATCTATTAGTTCAGAGACTTTGGGTGGCTTATTTTTGGCACGGGATAAATTACACACACACACCACACACAACACCACACACACACACACACACACACACACACACACACACACACACACACACACACAAATATAATTATATATATATATATATATATATATATATATATATATATATATATATATATATATATATATATATATATCAATGATATAATAAAAATACACGCACCATGCGTGCTTCTGCATATCATATGTCTGTGTGTTGTGTGTGTCAGTGCTCATGTACTTAGCTCATGCATAAGTGACCATGCAATTGTGTGTGTGTGTGTATGTGTGCACGCGCGCGCGCGTGTATATATGTGTGTATGTGTGTATAGGTGTGTGCGTGCGTCGTGCGCGCGCGCGCTTAGCAAGCCGTATCTTGCCGGAGTGATCTAGTGTGTGGCGGGTATTATTACACATAAACGGGGGGTGTACAGGCCGTGCTTTGCTGCACACAGTCAGTGGAGCTCTTTGTGTCGCCCAGGAAAGAGCAGATTGTTAGGAGAGTAACAGCTTCAGTCCCTAGGGCCTGTCAAGGTAGGTCTGACAGTGGG
>CM060320.1:2458683-2466183 GCA_030674155.1 Stramonita haemastoma
TTCTTTTCTTCTTTCTTCTTCTTCTTCTTCTTCTTCTTCTTCTCCTGTGCAATTCTTGTTGTTTTTGTTGTTGTTCTCGTTCTTCTTCCTCTCGATGTTGTTGTTGTGCAGGTGTGGTGTGTGTGTTATCCAGGTGTGGGTGTAGGTCTGATCTACCTGCCCTCCATCACCATGGTCAACCTGTACTTCCACAAGAAGAGGGGCATGGTGGCTGGAATCATCACCTCCGGCTCTGGGTTTGGCCTCCTGGCTCTGGCACCGGTCAGATTTGGGCCGTTGTAATTGTAGTTAGTGGTCTCGGGGGTGATGTTGGTGTTGGTGGTGATGCGGGTTGTCGTGGTGGTGGTGGTTGTGGTTGCTGTTGTCGATTACCTGTTAGTGTTATTGGTCGTTGTTTTGCTGCTGTTGTTGCCGTTGTTATTGTTGTTGCAGGTGGTGGTGATGCTGTTGTTATTGTTACTGTTATTGTTGTTTTTGTTCTTATGGTTGAATGTTCTCCTTGTTGCTGCTGTTCTTGTTGTTGTTTTGTTGTTGCTGCTGTTGTTGCAATTGCCAGTATTGCTGTTGCTGTTCTTTTTGCTTCTGTTTTGATTGTTTTGCTATTTTTGTCTTTGTTGATGTGGATGTTGTTGTTGTTGCTGCTGCTTTTATTCTTTTTATTTTTGCTGTTTTTGTGATATTGCTGCTGCTGTTGTTGTTGGCGATGTTTTTGCCGTTGTTACTTTTGTTGTCTTTGGTGTTGTTGCTACTGCTGTTACTATTGTTGTCATTTCTGATACTGCTGTTGTTGTTGCTATGATGTTATTGTCGCTATTGCTAATGACGTTTCAAATTCTGTTCAGGTCTGAGTTTTATCAAGGATGTGTAAATGCATAACATTAGATAAATGCTTCTCTGCTTTTGTCCCTAAAAATCTGCCATACAGATGCTAATACGAACTCTTTATCATCTCAAAAATAAGAGAAAAGCTGTACAATGCTGGCACAGGATCCGAAACGAGAGTCAGTTTAGGCCCCATAATGGGTTCTTACTAAAAATAAAAGTGCCTCAGTTGGCTGTCATTAAAAGATTTCATTTTGTAGGATTTTAGTTGTTTTTTTTTTTATAGAATGGCTTTTAAATCATAACCAGCATGTAGCTCATTACTAAAACTCGTTTTCAGCACAGCTCTTTCCTTTTAGTGCATGCATGCCCAGACATACATGTTTGCATGGTTCTGTGTGTGTGTGTGATGTGTGTGTGTGTATGTATGTATGTGTGTGTGTATGTGTGTGTGTGTATGTGTGTTGTGTGTGTGTGTATGTGTGTGTGTGTATGTGTGTGTGTATGTGTGTGTGTATGTGTGTGTGTGTGAGTGTGTGTGTGTGTGTATTTGTGTATGTGTGTGTAGTGTGTGTATGTGTGTGTGTATGTGTGTGTATGTGTGTGTATGTGTGTGTGTATGTGTGTATGTATGTGTGTGTATGTGTGGTGTGTGTGTGTGTGTGTTGTGTTGTGTGTATGTGTGTATGTGTTGTATGTGTATGTGTGTGTATGTGTGTGTATGGTGTATGTGTGTATGTGTGTGTTGTAGTGTGTATGTGTGTGTGTATGTGTGTGTGATGTGTGTGTGTGTGTGTGTGTGTGTGTGTGTGTGTGTGTGTGTGTTCAGCTGACAGAGGTGCTGATGGCGGAGTACGGGTGGCGGGGCTGCTATCTCATCATGGCCGCCATCACCCTCCACTTCTGCGTCTGCGCCAGTCTCATGCGGCCTCTCCCCCACCCCCACCCCGCCCTCCACCTCTCTCCTCCCTCCCTGACTCACCCGAGACACTAGACAGCCTGGAAGTGTTGGTGGAAACCCCAGAAGACAGCTGTGTGTCGTTGGAAGGGAATGGCCTCACCGTGATGAACGAGCAGGAGGCAGACGACAGCACTGGAAGTGACCCTCTGCTCCCAAAGACTCAGTTTGGTGGTGGAGGTCCTGATTATCCTGATTATCCTGATTATCCTGATCATCTCTCTCATCTCCATCGTGAAGTTCTTCCAGACGGAGGAGCCGAACCTGTTTTGAAAACTGGTGGAAAAACATGTTTAGCAGCTTGAAAAACCTTGTTGTAAGCCATCAGGGCAGTCATGTGCTTACGTCCAGTGATGATCAGCTCTATCCTCCACAGGGCCTTACCGCTCGAAGCAGGTCACAAGGTCACCTAGAGTCCAGTCCCTCCCCTCACAAGCCCTGCACACGTCACTGTGTCAATGTCTTCGGCACCTGGCTGCACTGTCAAGTTCCGCCATCGCTATCCCGTCAGTCTCTGCTTTCCCAGCAGCACACAAACAAGATGGCGCTCTTTCAGGGATCGGGGCGACTCCTGGCGGTGAACAGGAAGTGCCAGGAGGGTTCGATTGAAGGGGGACAACCCCTCCCGTCCAGACTTGATGATGAGAATGGTGGTGTTCAACAGGGAGTGGTGAAAGATGGACCTCAAACAAATGGAAAGGTCAGATTTTCAGTTTTTGTACTTTCTTGAGTTATCATTTAAACATGATACAACATTTTAGATTTTCAGTGTAAACGATAACAATAAGAAAATTAATGATTTTCGGGGGGGTGGGGTGGGGGGGGGTTATTGTTTTATTGTTATTTTTAGTATGACACCAAAATATCTTTATTTTCCAGTTGAAAAGGTAGCAACTAGAATTGTTTCAAACTGTATAACAATCCAAGAAACAACACCAGGTTATGACAAATTACTATTGTTATAATCTTCTTAATACATATATCGTCTTATCCGAAGGACTTTTGGCGAGAGTGGAGTCTGCACTGATGTTAACTCCAGAGGAAAATGTCCCCTTGAACAGGATTTGAACCCGGGTCATCAGATTACGAGCTCAATGTTCTGACCACTAGGCTATCCCCTCCCAGCTACAACAAGTCTGTTTTCCAGATGCCGGCAGAAGAGAAGAGCAGAGAGGCCACAGGCAGCCCTTGCCTGACTCCACACCACGCTCCTGAAAACTTCTCCTCTCCACAGCTGCAGGGGACACAGGAGTCAGTGAGGGGGGTGGGGGTGAGGGAGAATCGGGTGTTCACCTTGTTCCTCATCGGGGCTTTCCTCATCCAGCTGGTGTGCAACCTGCCCCCCCTCCTCGCCCCCTCCTACGCTCGTCAGTCTGGGATCAGCGCTGAGGAATGCGCCGCTGTTCTCTCCGTCTATGGTGCGTGTGCATCTACACATTAAAATTTTTTTTTTAGTTTTTATTTATTTTCCTGCCTCATCTTTCGTGAGCCACCGAATTAGTCACAATTTTCTTTTACTGCATGATGATCAGTGATAATGAGGAGGATGTAACGATGCTGCTGTTGAAGTGCATCTGCTTTGAGACTACTTGACAGGTAACGCTCTACGCTTACTATCACAATATATCCGGGCGTCAACCGGGACCCAAAGATACAAACCCCTGCAAGCAACACTCTCAAATTTGTATCCGTTAAGTGGATGAAGCTCGACTGTGTGGTCCTTTTTTTCCCTTTGAGTCCACAGCACACTCAATATGGGCAGGAGCCAGCCAGAGTCATTAAAAACCTTAAGAGTCATGGGATTCGAACCAGTAACCTTCCAGTCTGTAATCTGAGGCACTAACCACTACGCTAAGGCAGCTGGGTGGTATATATAGAAATACCACTGAGCTTTTGAAGAACTCTGGCCCTTCTAGTTTTTACAGCATTGCAAAAGAATTAGGAAGACCTGCCAATGGTCCAGCGAAGGGAAGCAACACAAATTCAACATGCTCCACATGGGCAGGGCTACTGAATACTGTGGCAATGACAGAACAATTGCCTTCATAAGCCACACAAGCAAAATGTGTTCTGATCCTCATCCTCCTCCACAAAATGAAAAAAATTAAGTACCAAGAGGTATGTCTGACTGTCAGGCAGGATGAAGACAAAGAAGAAATCAAAGAAGAAGAGAAGGAAGAGGAAGAAGGATCTAGGAGGAGGAGAACAAAAACAAACAAACAAACAAACAAACAACAACAACAACAACAACAACAAAGCAACACAAATAGGGATCCGAGGAAAGTTCTGGCATTAATTGTCCTGGAATGAAATATTTAGATTACTTATAACTGATGATCAGTGTATGGGTCTATTTTCTGTTTATTTTTGTTTCGGTGCAGGTGTGCTGAACACGGGGGGAGGCTGGTGGCGGGGGTGCTGGTGTACTGGGGGGTGGGGTCACTGCAGGTGTACAATGTGGGCACCCTGCTGTCGGCTGTGGCCTGCTTCACCCTCCCCCTCTCCACCTCCTTCCCCACTCTGGCCCTCACTCTGGGTCTGCACGGCTTCTTTCTGGGTCAGTGGCTCCCTCTGTCTGTCTGTCTGTCTGTCTGTCTTTCTGTGAGTCTGTCTGTGTGTCTGTAAATGAGTTAATCTGCCATCTATCTATCTGTCTGTCTGTTCATGTGTTTATCTGATTTTAATGACTTGTTGGCCTTAGTACAGAACGATTTATGCTTGTATGTTGACAGAAATTGAATACAAAATATTTAACCAGATTTTCATTAAATATGACTACACCCCACTCCACTGCGCTACCATCCAGCACTATATTGATTTAGTTACAATACAAAAACTATAATACAAAACAATGCAAAATATTACAGCACAGCACAAGACAGCACAGCACACCACACCCCACACTGCACCCAACATCACACCACATTACATCCCGCCCTCCATCCAATAACAAGCCACACTACGCTATATTCCACCCTTAGTGCCTAACATATGCGCGCGCGCGCGCGCGCGCGCGTGTGGGGTGTGTGTGTGTGTGTGTGTGTGTGTGTGTGTGTGTGTGTGTGTATGTGTGTGTGTGTGTGTGTGTGTGTGTGTGTGTGCGTGCGTGTGTGTGTGTGTGTGTGTGTGTGTGTGTGTGTGTGTGTGTGTGTGTGTGTGTGTGTGTGTGTGTGCGTGCAGGTGCCTTCCCCCCTCTGCAGTCGGTGATTCTGGTGGAGTACCTGGGGCTGCCTCGCCTGACCTCCACCTTCGGCATCATGTGCATGGTCAAGGCCTTCGCCTCCGCCGCGGGGGCTCCTCTGGCCGGTAGGCTGGGGTAGTACAGCGTCAGACACTGCACTGCGCTGCGCTGCAATGCACTACACTATACTACACTGCACTACACTACGCTATACTGCACTGCACTATACTACACTATATCATACTATTCTCCACTACACTGCACTATACTGCACTGCACTATACTGCACTATACTACACTATACTACTGTTATTGATTGCTTGTATGTTGTATAGGTCGAGTGCCCTTTGATTTGTTTTTACAAGATATAGCGCTATATAAATTCCATGTATTATTATTATTATCATTACTATACTACACTATACTGCACTACACTGCACTATACTGCACTATACTACACTATACTTCACCGCGCTACACTACACTACACTACACTACACTACACTACACTACACTACACTACACTACACTACACTACACTACACTACACTAAACTACACTATTATGTGGTGCAATGTATTGCATGCTACATCCCATTACCATAAACTACCCTCCACACCACTCTCTAAAGAGAGCTCAATCAGGAGCCGAAACTCAAGAGTAAAGTCAGGCCAAAAACATGGTCCTTACTCAATAATTCCACAAATGCTGCCTTCAAAGATTTTTTTTTTTTAAATCTTGTAGCGTTCTTTCGGTTTTAAAAAAAATGAATCATTGACAAACATCATTTTTATGAGAATGAAGTAGTCATTGGTTACCTGCACTGAATTCGATGTGTGTGTGTGTGTGTGTGTGTGTGTGCGTGTGTGCGTGCGTGCGTTCGTGCGTGCGTGCGTGCGTGCGTGCGTGCGTGCGTGCGTGCGTGCGTGCGCGTGCGTGTGTATGTATGTGTGTGTGTGTGTGTGTGTGTGTGTGTGTGTGTGTGTGTGTGTGTGTGTGCAGGTCTGCTGGTGACAGTGACAGGAACCTACACAGTTCCAGTGGCGGTGTGTGGCGGAGTGCTGGTTCTGGCCGCCATGGTTCACCAGCTGATGAACTGCTGACCTTCACCTTTGACCTCGTGTCACTGTCAATGTCGAGGTCAAAATGTTGTTTTCATAAAGTATATTGAAGTATGGAATTGCGCGCGCGCGCGCGCGTGCGTGTGTGTGTGTGTGTGTGTGTGTGTCTGTCTGTCTGTCTGTCTGTCTGTCTGTCTGTCTGTCTGTCTGTCTGTATCTGCGTTTGTACTATATATATATATAGATGTGTGTGTGTGTTCGTACGTGCGTGCGTGCGTGCGAGCGTGCGTGCGTGCGTGCGTGCGTGTGTGTGTGTTTGTTCCTCGGCTAGAGCTCCGAGGTTGGCCAGTGGTGCCATCCTGCATGTACAGCCATTTCCCCACCATTACGGCAGCCCCTTTCCGACTTCGGGGAGGATGTCTGAACATGACACTGGACATTTGTTCGGATTTTGTCATTCCTTCCTACGGCATACTGTGGCCTACTTTTGTGATAGGCAAAATGGGTTGACTGTGTGCGGAGGATGTAACTGGCCTATAGTTGCCTTATTGTTTTCGAAAAGAAAACTGGTTTAATTAATGTGTGCGGAAGATGTTCTGCATGCGTCGTAATCAAGGCCTCAGCTAAGTGATGTTAAACGCGGGGTAAAATCCCCTCTGCAGGCCGTCCCCATAGTAACTTAAATGTGGGATTGATCCCATATCATCAAACCGTTAGCTCAGCGCTCCGTTACCCTTTTCCAAAGATGTACTCTGTTCATAGGAAGTTTGACAAGAAATAAGACCTACGGTCAAAAGGAGCTACCCTTTTTAACCATTTTCTATGTAAATGATTTGATATTTGATCAATCTGATGCCGTTGTCAGCTGGCTAAGTGTCAAATAGATCCCTTTATTTCATATTGAATTTGTAAAACAGTGCTAGAATCATATCAACTTGGTTAACATGCATGCACAGTACTTTGTAGAATCTGACTTTGCATGCAGGGTTTGGAGTTCTGAATCTTTTACAGACATGAAGACAATGTACTTTTATGCAAAAGCAGTTTGTAGGATTGATTTTTTGCCAAACGTGGCAGCGCCAAATAAAAGCAGGCAGTGACTTTCTTTTGTCTAATGAATATCAAAAGACATCGTTTTAGAGAAATGTTTTTTGTTTCTTTTTCCTTTTTTTTTGATTTTTATTTTTTTTACAATACATTACAGAAATGATGCGTTTCTTTATTATCAAGAAATTATGAATTAATTATTTGTTCTGTTAGTGAAAATTGATGATAAAAATTGCAGACTTGGAGGCATACAGTAAATCATTGTGCCTTTTGAGAAAATGGGTATGCAATAAAAGGGATATAGGTCTATCTACAATAGGTCATGATCCTAATTTTGTCATGAAATGGTCAGTGAATGTTGATTTGCACAACATATATTTTTTTCTCAAAATCACTACATGATTTTTGTCCAGTGATGTCTGTTATCAATC
>CM060320.1:2471183-2483683 GCA_030674155.1 Stramonita haemastoma
TTGTTATCCGTTTCCACTGGCACACAATGGTCTACTCTTCCGAAAAATGAAACAGGTTTTAACGTGTGCGCTAGATGCTCTCTCTCTCTCTCTCTCTCTCTCTCTCTCTCTCTCTCTCTCTCTCTCTCTCTCTCTCTCTCTCTCTCTCTCTCTCTCTGTGTGTGTGTGTGTGTGTGTGTGTGTGTGTGTGTGTGTGTGTGTGTGTGTGTGTTGTGTGTGCGCGCGCGCGTGTGAGAGTGTGCGTGCGTGCGCGTGTTCACTTTCTTCCTTGTATTCTTACCTTGTTATCTTGTTTTCTTGGCTAGTTTGTGTGTCTAAATTGAGCACGATGCTGTACTGTCTAGGGTTTGTTTTATCTTATCATTATAAAGTCTGGATTTGTTTATTTTCAGTGTAATTTTTAGTTCTTTTCAATACAGATTAACATTATCTTTTGTTTGCTTTTTAAAGTAAATGTTTTTATCATTTTCTTCTGAGGGCAGGATGCATCTAAGTCCAAAGTTGTGTAGACTAATTTTTACCACCAAAATAAGACCATTTTAACTTGACTTGATTTTACACACAAACGCACAACACACACACACACACACACACACACACAGACACACAGACACACACACACACACACACACACACACACACACACACACACACACACACACACACACACACACAGAGCCTGACAGACAGGCACACAGACAGACAGACAGAGAGACAGACACACAGACACATGGATAGACAGACAGACACACACACACACACAGACACACAGACAGACAGACAGACAGACACACAGACAGACAGAGAGACAGACACACAGACACATGGATAGACAGACAGACACACACACATACAGACACAGACACACAGACAGACAGACAGACACACAGACATACAGACAGACAGACAGACAGACAGACAGAGGGAGCCACTGACCCAGAAAGAAGCCGTGCAGACCCAGAGTGAGGGCCAGAGTGGGGAAGGAGGTGGAGAGGGGGAGGGTGAAGCAGGCCACAGCCGACAGCAGGGTGCCCACATTGTACACCTGCAGTGACCCCACCCCCCAGTACACCAGCACCCCCGCCACCAGCCTCCCCGCCGTGTTCAGCACACCTGTCAGGACAGAGATAGGTAGGTAGGTAGATAGATAAAAAAAAAAAACACGTGACCACGTTGTACAGATATAGTGACCTAACCTAACACAACACCAGCATCCTCCTGATTCCACCCTCCCCCATCCCCCCACCCACTCTAACCAATTGTCCCAACATGTTCAGCAGCCCTGCACACTCACTCACTCACTCACTCACTCACTCACTCACTCACTCACTCACTCACTCGATTGATCGATCGATCAATCAATCAATCAATTAATCAAACCATTAATCAATTAAATAATCAAACAAGAGTCAGAAATATGATTAGGTCATGTTTTGCATCTGTAATGATACACTTCATATAACTGCCACCAACCGTCCTAAAGTGTTCAACAGCACGTCTGCACAGCCGGTGATTGAAATAGATAAATGAATAAATAAATAAACAATAGATAGATAAATAAATGAATGATACAGATGAATAGTGATGGAGGTTTTTAGAGCAAGGTGGTCATGTCCCCGATCCTGTCAGCATTATCTAATTTGGAGTAAATTCTGGAACATCATTCCCGGTCGAATTCCATAATTTATACCTAGTGTATCATCTACACAAACACACATTTACACATACACACACACACATACACGCACACACACACAAACACATACATACATACACACACACAAATACATACACACACACACACGCGCGCACGCGCACACACACACGCACACAAAAATTTAATACACACACACATTCTCTCTCTCTCTCTCTCTCTCACACACACACACACACACACACACACACACACACACACACACACACACACACACACACACACGCAGACGCACACACACACACAGAGTCACTACCCCCCCCCCCACCACAACCACCACCACCAAATCAACAACTGACCATAGATGGACAGGATGGTAGCCACCTGCTCTTTACTGATGCCCTTCTGGTAAGCATAGGAGGGGGTGAGGAGGGGGGGCACGTAGCAAATGAGCTGGATGAGGAAGGCCCCGAAGAGAAAGAGGATGAAGACGCGATGACCCCGCAGCCAGGTCAGCGCTCTGGAGGACCGGGCTGGGGGCACCAGGCCACACTCCGGGTCTGCAGCTCTGTCACCTGTCCTGTCCTCCTCCTGGCCAGGGGCGCTGAACTGCTGCTCCTGACTGTCCTCTGCTGAGGAAATCTGGAAGGACAGAGCAGTAGAGTTTAGTACCTACACAAGAGCCACAAAAAAGGAAAAATCACTCATTATGTTCTTCGGTAGAAGAAGGAAAACGAAAACAGCAGCAGCAGCGGTAGTAGTAGTAGTAGTAGTAGTAGTAGTAGTAGTAGTAGTAGTAGTAGTAGTAGTAGTAGTAGTAGCATTAGTAGTAGCAACAGCAACAGCAACTGCAACTGCAACAACTGCAACAACATCATCAACTTTTGACATGATCAATTTAAGAATTGCCTGAAGAATTTCAGAATCAAGAACTATGATTTCTAAAAGGCCTGAGCATGGCATGATGATTTTCTAGTAGGATTTTATGTTATAGAATAATTCATCATGACATCATTAATTCATCATTTTCATTATCATAAGCTAAAGAAACAGCAGCAGTAGAAGCAGTGTCATTGTTCTCACTGTCACTGCAATTCCCCCACACCACCACTATCACCGCCACCACCACCACCACCACCGCCACCACCACCACCACCATCACCGCCACCACCACCACCACCACCACCACCATCACCACCACTATCCTTCCTTACCTTCCTGCTAAGCAGTGGAGCATCTCCCCCAGTCTGCAGATGACAGTTCTCCACCACCTGCTTCACACTCTGCTCCCCCTCCCCCTCACCCCCATCATCAACAGACCACAGAGAATAATCACACCCTGTCCTGCTGTCGCTGTAATAGCGCTGACGATGTTGATGCTGATGCTGCTGCTGATGATGATGGTGGTGACTGTATCGATTTCTCACAGAAGCCGACTCTGCTGCGTTATGAAGGTCACAACCTTCACGCTGACGAGCCGCCATGTTGTCAGAGGACTGATGGGACTGCAGGGAATGCCGGGATAGCGATGGCGGGACCTGGCAGGCCAGCCAGGTGCTGAGAGCGTTGAGGTGCAGAGGGGGGCCAGCTGGGGGAGAGGGGGAGAGGCCAGACTCCAGGTGACCCTGTGACCTGCTCCGGAGGATGGGGCCCTGTGAGGGATCTGGGGGACTGGAGAGGGGCACGTGACTCTCGCCGATCACGTGATGGCTGTGAAAGAGGTTTTTGACGCTGGAAAACAGCCTGGCGTGTTGGTGAGTGTCTTGGCTGAGATGCAAGCTCTCCGAGTGTGAAGGAAGATGTTTAAGTATACTATGTTCTACAGGCCCCCTATCAACATCATCGGTTTTTTGGAGAAAAAAATCCTGATCCCGACCCTCCCCGTGAAAATGAGTCACGGAAGCAAGGCGGTCAGAATCAACAGGATCTTTCAGTTCTTCCACGCTCACCAGACTTAAACCTCCCATGTTTTGGGATCTGTTTTTCAGGGAGTCTGGAGTGTGAGGGGGAGAACGGGGAGAAGTGGGAGGGCGAGGGGGAGAGAGCCGCATGAGACTGGCGCAGACGCAGAAGTGGAGGGTGATGGCGGCCATGATGAGATAGCAGCCCCGCCACCGTACTCTGCCATCAGCACCTCTGTCAGTGAACACACACACACACACACACACAACATACACACCACACACACATACACACACACATACATAACACACAACATACACACACTACAACACATACACACACATACACACACACACACATACACACACACACTACACACATACACACATACACATACACACACATACACACACATACACACACACATACACCACACATACACACACATACACACATACACACCCCACACACATACACACACACATACACACACACATACACACACACATACACACACATACACACACATATACACACACATACACACAACACACACATACATCACATACACCAACACACATACACACACACATACACACATACAATACACACACATCAACACACACACACATACACACACACACACATACACACATCACACACATACACATACATACACACACACATACACACACATACACACACACATACATACACACACACATACACACACCACACATTCCATCTGTGTCTCTGTCTGTCAACCCTCTCTCTACCTCCTCTCTTTTCTTTCTCTCCCCTCTCTCTCCACCACACACACACACACACACACACACACACACACACACACACACACACACACACACACCACACACCACACACACACACACACTCTCTCTCTCTCTTCTCTCTCTCTCTCTCTCTCAAACGTCCCTTTCCTTCCCTATACTCTCTTTCTCTCCCTCCTTTCATCTTTCCTTTATCTCCCTCCCTTCCTTCTACTATTCTCTCTCTCCCTTTCCAGTTATTTGCCTCATTATATTCTCTTGTTTGCACTTTTATTATCAGCGCCTTTTAAAAAAATCAAAATCATCATTTGATTGTTACTTCTTATTTTCGTGTCTGATAAACGCATTAAAAAACCCACCTTACTGTATTTATGTCGTATTTCTTGCCTGTTGTTTGCTACTTGGTGAGGTATCTTACTCTTGGTATTTAGATCATTATTACTGTTGTTGCTTAATTAGAGTTTTATCATCATTATTTTTTTTTTTATCTTGATCTTATCCCCGATAAGTGCGGGGACTGGATGTACTTGAAAAAGCACACGGGTGCTTGTTCATTATCCTCGAAATAAAAGAATTTGCCTTGCCTTGCCTCCCCTTCTTTTCACTCCCTCCCCCCCCCCCCCCCCCCACCCCCCTCTCTCTCTCACCGGTGCCAGAGCCAGCAGACCCACTCCGGAGCCGGAGGTGATGATTCCAGCCACCATGCCCCTCTTCTTGTGGAAGTACAGGTTGACCATGGTGATGGAGGGCAGGTAGATCAGACCTATCCCCGCTCCTGCACAACAACCATGCTAACTGCCGCAACACACACAGACATAGGTAGATATCTGTCTTAAAATAATGATTATCGGTTTAGTTGGAACGGGATAGCCTGGTGGTTAGAGCAATGAGCTCACCCACTGATAGGGGGGGTTCAAGCCAGAACAGAGACGCCTTCTGGAGTTAACACCTGTACCGTTCCACCCCCCCCCCCCCAAGTCTTTGGATAAGACTATAAACCCAGGTACGCAAAAGATCTTATTTTTTCCCGTTCCATCTTCCAGAAGACTATGCCATCGCTATTGTGTGGTTTTTAAGAACGGACGAGATATTTAAACACACCCACACACACACACGGGTGTCGTGTTTAGACGTCATCCCTGAAGTTGGAATGCAGATACCTTAATAGTCAAACGGTCGCATTCACAAAGTCTCACTTTTGGTCAGCCTCGGAGCTCTAGCCAAGAAACAAACAAATATAGATCTGTTCGTATCCCCCACCCCTGATTTTGTGCTTCAATATGGATCATATGGATAGAGCAATGGGTGTACACATGATGTTGTTTGGGTATATAACTTGAACATTCAACCTGTGCGCAGGATGATCTGCCTGCCTTCACACACGGGATCTTGGTTTGTAGTCTCGTCTGAGGAACTTTCTGGAGACTCGTAGCCAGTCATCCGTCAGTCTCGGAAGACTATGGAGTTGCGCTCTAGGCTCTAGAACGCAAAGCCTGGGTAAGTAAGCATGGAGGGCAAGCTGTTACCCATGCAGCAGATCCCTTCTGGAGACTGCAGTCAGTAAATTCAATTAAAATCGATTCAGTTCAATTCAAATACTTTAATTTATCTCAAAACAGAGAAATTCATATAGGTTACCAGTATTGGTGTTAATTCTAGGAAATGATCAATTGAACTGACAAGTCAGTGGAGACTGGAATATGCACCCTCAGCAACTTTCAGATCAGGGACGTTGACCTCGCACTACGAGGTTAACTTGCCCCTACTCAGAGTCAATGACCGGACAAGATGTGGGACAGTCTACTGATAGGCTGTTGTATGTATGTATGTATGTATGTATGTATGTATGTATGTATGTATGTATGTATGTATGTATGTATGTATGTATGTATGTATGTTGCTGTCTGTCTGTCTGTCTGTCTGTCTGTCTGTATGTCTGTCTGTCTGTCTGTCTTCTGTTTGTCTGTCTGTCTGTCTGTCTGTCTGTCTGTATGTATGTCGTGTCTGTCTTTGTCTCTGTCTGTATGTATGAGTATGTATGTATGTATGTGTCTGTATGTAATGTATGTATGTAGTTTGCTGTCTGTCTGTCTGTCTGTCTGTCTGTCTGTTGCTCTGTCGTTTATGTTGTTAGAACATTGCACATTGGTAAAGCAGAAATTGATAGCATCCTATTTAAGGTCAACAGATGGAACTTGCGTGTTGTGGGTGGCTGAATTGGACGTGAGGTGAGTGTTGTGAGTGTGTCTGTGTGTCTGTGTGTAAGTGAGTGTGTGTGTGTGTGTCTGTTGTCTGTGTGTCTGTGTGTGAGTGAGTGAGTGAGTGTGTCTGTGTGTCTGTGTGTAAGGAGTTGTGTGTGTGTTCTGTGGTCTTGTGTTGTGTGTGAGTGAGTGTGTGTGTGTGTCTGTGTGTCTGTGTGTAAGTGAGTGTGTGTGTGTGTGTCTGTGTGTCTGTGTGTCTGTGTGTGATGAGTGAGTGAGTGTGTCTGTGTCTGTTGTAAGTGAGTGTGTGTGTGTGTGGCTGTTGGTCTGTGTGTCTGTGTGTGAGTGGTGTGTGTGTGTGTGTCTGTGTGTCTGTGTGTAAGTGAGTGTGTGTGTGTGTCTGTGTGTCTGTGTGTCTGTGTGTTGTGGTGAGTGTGTGGTGTGTGTGTGTGTGTATGTGTGTGGGGGGGGGGGGTGTTGGTGTTGGTGTGTGGGTGGGTGTGGGTGTGGATGTGTGTGTGGGGTGTGCGTGAGAGAGTGTGTGTGCTTATCTATTTTTATTTATTCTTTTATATCGATGATAATGGACTAAGCATTCATGTGTTTTTTTTCAACCAGTCCCCGTGTGTATGTAGTTTTGTAAATATTGTCATCTGTTCCCACCGGCACACAATGGCCTACTCTTATGAAAAGCGGAACAGGATTTAACGTGTGCGCAAGATGTTCTGCGCGCGTTCACGCCTCGGTTTATAGTCTCATCCGAAGGACTTGTGGGGAGAGTGGAGTCAGCACTGATGTTAACTCCAGGGGAAAAATCCCCTCGAACGGGAATCGAACTCGGGTTGCCAAATTGCGAGCGCAATGTTCTGACCATTAGGCTATCCCGTCCCCGTCCCCGTGTGTGTTGTGTGTGTGTGTGTGGTGGTGCGTGCGTGCGTGCGTGCGTGCGTGCGTGCGTGCGTGCGTGCGTGCGTGCGTGCGTGCGTGCGTGTGTGGTGTGTGTGTGTGTGTGTTGCACTCTTCTGTAGCCATACTGTGTCGTAATATATTATTGCACTGTTCTCCATTCTGTTGTACAAGCATGTACATCTGGTCTTGTACTGCACTACACTGTACTGTCCTGCCCTGCACTATCCTGAACACTGCAGTATTGCATTGTATTGCATTCTGATTAATGATACACCAAATGGCAAGGTACACGGTGACATTGTATTATCGAATATTCTGTTGTGTTATATGATATAAGATTTAAAACAAAAACTGCGTTCACACAGGGAGAGGATGTAAAAGAGCACATGAGTGCTTATTCCTTTATCCTTGGTATATAAAAAAGAGAATGACTGACCAGCCAGAGGCCGAAGGAGAGGAGGAAGAGGTGGATGGTGGGGGCAAAAGCACTGACCCCACCCCCACCGCGGCCATCAGTCCTCCACACATCCCCACCTCCCGACACCCCCACCTCTGCACCAGGTAGGCCGTCACTGGTCCTGTTGACATCATCATCATCATCATCATCATCATCATCATCATCATCATCATCATCATCATCATATCGTCGTCGTCGTCGCGTCGTCGTCGTCGTCGTCGTCGTCGTCGTCGTCGTCGACGTCGTCGCCGTCGTCGTCGTCATCATCATCATCATCATCATCATCACAGCAGCAGCGCACAGCACAGCAGCAGCAGCAGCACAAGCAGCAGCAGCTTCGGCGTCGTCATTATAACTATCATGATCACCACACCATAAATGCCACCACCCGAGCACTCCCAAATCTAAATCCACCAGCACCACTAGCACTACAATCGATATGCATTGTTTTCATCATTATCACCTTATCCTCAACACCAGAGCCTGTACCACCATAACCATCTCCATCCATCATCATCATCATCATCATCAGCAGCAGCACAGCAGCAATATCATTCTTATCATCATTATCACCTTTACCTCACCACCACACCACCACCACCACACTGTGGCTTCATCTTCATCAGCACCTCCACACAAACATGAGAGAAAAAGACCCCCCATATATTTCACACCACAACTGACCTGAGATGAGGAAGGTGGCCACCATGATGGCAGGGGGCAGAGAGGTCAAGGCCAGGCTGGAGCCAAAGGTCGCCAGAAGGTCAGGCAGCAGCAGCCCGAAGCTAGTGACCAGGCCGTCCTGAATGAAGGCCACCATGAACCCCGCCAAGGTCACCATCCACCCCCACCCCCCGTCAGGGGCGTAGATACTGTCATCATTCAGTGTGCTCACGTCATCGTTTTCGGTGTTATCGTCACCGGTTTCTGTGCTGGTGACGTGGTTTTTGGTAGTGTCGTCATCACAACTGGCGATATAATCATGGGGACTGTTTTCTTTTTCTGTACCTTTGTCTGTGGTTTTTGTGCTCATGTCATTCTTTTTCATGTTTTCGGCATCCTTTGTGGTGATTTCGTGTTCTTTACGGTGATTTCATCATCCATTTTGGTGCTTTCGTCATCCCTCCTGGTGCTGACGTCATGGGGGGTGAAGTGTTCTCCCTGTGGCGTGGTGGTGGTCTGGTTCATGTCTGTCTCTCTGTAAAGCGTAGTTCTAATTTGACCTTTTCTGACAGCCTTGTTTTGCTCCTCTTTTTCTTTAAGCATTTAACACAGAACGTTTTTGTTTGCTTCATGAAAAACTAACTCAACAATGTATGTTCTTTTGGTAAGTATCCCCTTTCTTTGGATAAATAGGAAGCACATGAACTTTGATTCCAGAAAAAGTTTTTACACAAAAAAGTTGTTGAAAAAAATGTTTCCATAAAACTGAAAGCATATCCCCCGTGGTGATAATCCTATTCAAGCACAATATGTTACACACTATCTGACAAGGTCTGTTTTCTCTCTGGTAATGTCAGCTTTCACAATATCAGTATTTGGGATATACACCCTAAATACACACACACACACACACACACACACACACACCACACACACACACACACACACACACACACACACACACACAACTCCTACACGTGTACGCAAATTGACACACATACCTTATCCGTTCGTTTCCTTCTTACGACAAGCTAAACTTATGGTGACATGGTTGTGAAGTTTTCATTTCAATGTCAATCCTTCGAGTTTGTCCGACATGATAGTGGGTTTAAGGCTACACTCAGGTATTATTTTGGGGGTCATGTAGTATCTTATATAGAGTGCGGGTCGGAAAATATTTTGTTGATTTTCACATATTTTTTAAATATCAAAAATGTACTGTGCACTCGTTTTTAGGATTGAGGACATAGAGGTAGTGCCAGGTAGTCACGGGGAAAGTTGGAAATGATCATCAGATAAGGATTGCTTGTGTTCTTAAAGCCTTGACTCTGTGCATGTATATTGCGCTTAGGAAGCTAACAACAAAAGATTGAGGGGGTACAGTGTTTGCTGAAAAATAATAATAATAAAAAAGTTCAAAACTACCAATTTGTAGAAAATCACAAGAGTTTTGAGTTAAGGAGCTAGTCTTTCTGAACATGTTTTTTCTTTTAATTTCTGTGGATGCCTTAGTACGTGGGATGCGAATGCAAGAGTGACACATGAAAACAGAAGGAAAAGGAGTTAACATTAATACCAGTGTGTAGCCTAACTGGACTATCTCTCTACTTCAACAGAGTCGTGTGCAGTTCAGTGAAGTAAAAACGCGAGGTATAGATTATACCGCTGCGGTTTAAACTAGACTGACTGACTGCAGGTTCCTGTAGAGATAAGATAAGTAAAGGCTGTGCAAATATACCTGGGTACGTTGTGATGTGTTTTACTGTTGTTGGTGAGAGAGAGATAGAAGGGAGAGGTGGAGTGGTGGGGGCTGGGGGTAGAGGGGGTAGAGAGAAAAAAGAGGAGTGGAGGGGGGAGGGTTGGGTGAGTGTGTCTGTGTGTGTGTGTGTTAGAGTGAGAGAGACAGAGATAGGGACAGGTCGTGCATGCACGCACACACATACACTCACACACATGCATACGCACACACATACACACATACACACACACACACACACACAAAATACACACACACAACACAAACAAACAAACGCACACACACACCACACAAACACAAAACACACACACACACACACACACACACACACACACACACACACACACACAACACACACACACACACACACACACACACACACACACACACACACACACACCACACACACACGCCGAACATTTCCTGCCTCGTAACAAAATAAGTCAATAAATAAAACATGACTTCAGCAAAGAAATGAATGACCTAATGGTTAAACAAACAGACAAACAAATAATAGAGTGACTGACAAATTTAGTAAGTTAGTAAGTAAGTACAAAGTAAATGAAAGAATAAATAGACAATGAACAAATATATTGATAAAGGAACGGGTGATGCATATAATGAACAAATACATAAGTAAATAAATAGATAATTACACAGAAAGATAAAGAAATAATCATACAAATAAAGAAGACGTTGAACGCAGATTATTAAAAATAACAACAGCACCAAACCCACATACAGACTTATGTACGAGTTCATTTATCATGTGTTATATATCTCAGCTCACTTCAAATCAATACAATGTTTTGTCTGGCTCAGATATCGTGTATAATGTATTATGTCTATGTCATATAGCTTATGTACACCAACACTTTATGAAATCTTTCTTGCCATAAAGGCATTTGGTATCACAACACAAGAGATAGCCGTGCGGGTGCTTGTGGTATTAGTGTTGCGTTATTGGCTTTTTTTTGAATACTGGATTCCCGGTGTGTTTGATTGATTTATTCTTTTATATCGAGGATAATGGAATAAGCACTCCTGTGCTTTTTTTCATGCAGTCTCCGTGTGTATGCAGTTTTGTAATTGTCATCTGTTCCCACCGGCACACGATGGCCTACTCTTACGAAAAGCGGAACAGGATTTAACGTGTGCGCAAGATGTTCTGCGTGCGTTCGCACACGGGGCCTCGGTTTACAGTCTTATCCGAAGGACTTTTGGGGAGAGTGGAGTCCGCACTGATGTTAACTCCAGGAGAAAAATTTCCTCGACCGGACTCGAACCTGGGTCTTCAAATTGCTAGCGCAATGTTCTGACCCACCAACGAGGTTGTTAGATAGCCCGATAGGAAATGTTGTGCAGAGCTCTGACTTTATCTCTTATCAGCTACTGTTCTTTTTTATGATGCTTCTTGAAAAAAGCCATTATCAGCCTCTCTCTCTCTCTCTCTCTCTCTCTCTCTCTCTCTCTCTCTCTCTCTCTCTCTCTCTCTCTCTCTCTCTCTCTCTCCACACACACACACACACACACACACACACACACACACACACACACACACACACACACCCCACACACACACACACTCACGCATATACGGACGCACGCACACACACAGAAACACACATTTCATAATTTATATATATATATATATATATATATATATATATATATATATATATATATATATATATATATATATATATATATATATATATATATATGTATATATATATATACCGTAAAATCCCTAGCATAAGCCCACCATCTAGCAAACGCCCCACCCCCACTTTGGGCCAAAAGTTGTGCACAGGGGTAGCTACCTAGCAAACGCCCACCCTGCTTTTTTCAAAGAGACTATACTCACTTTCACTAGGATTTGTGCAGACTGTTCTAAAAGTCATCTTTTCCCCCTTCTTTACCTTTTGGTGTTTCTTTCCTTTTTTTCTTATTCTTCGCCCCCTCTCCTCACTCCCACCCATCCCCAGCAAAGTGAATTAAAATTACGTCATGCTTTTTCCACTGACGTCTTTTGTCTGTCAGTGATGTACCGGTACTGTGACGACGCTTCCTGATGGCCGGAAGTTGGTTCTTGAATCTCTCTGTGACAGTTTTGCAAAATGCCGAAGCGACAGACTTACACTGTATCTTTCAAATTGGAAGACCCCCA
>CM060320.1:2498683-2504549 GCA_030674155.1 Stramonita haemastoma
GCTTTTCAGCAAACACCGGCTTAGGTTGTTTCCCTTCCTCTTTCGAAGTTCTTTGTTTACTTTCATTGTTTCACAGCTGATGCTGCTGCCTGGTTTTTAAAAAAAATATTTGTTGTTATTGAAACACTGCAAACACTACTGACCAGCTCTGTGATGTAGAGGTTTTCTTTCAGTATTCTACACAGAAACTTGGTGGCCTCTTTTTCGATGCCGTTTCCTTCCAGATTCAGTTTCTCTGTGATTGTGTTCGTCTGAAACCAAAAGATCATTTGCATCATTATCAGTACCAGAACCATTATCATCATCTTTGTTGTTGTTGTCATAGTTGTTGTAGTCGTCGTCGTCATCATCATTATCATTATTATTACTACTTCTACTACAATCATCATAGTCATCATCATTATTACCACTACTATTACAATCTTCATCATCATCATCTGTGACGAAAATAATCATACTCGGCACTATCATCTTTACTTAAAAAACAATTCTTTAAAAAGACAAGAGCAGAAAGACAAGCAGAAAAACTCAGAAAAAAAGATGGAAGAAGAAGCGTGGTAACGAGGACAGTGATCATCATGGCGGGACCAAAATGACGATAACGGCACGCCATAGTGGAGATGGTGAAAGAGAGCGACACTGATGGCGATGAGCATGATTCTAAAATGATGCTAATAGCAAAAGAGGAGTAGGAAAAGGGAGAAGGGGGGGGGGGGGGGCGAAAAAGAAGATGATGAAGATAATGGTGATATTGGTGATTATATTGATTAATATCGACCTGTTCACCCACACATCCACCCATCCCTCACCCACCCACCAATCCACCAACGCATCCATCCACCCACGACCTTGCGACCAAGCAACCAAGCAAGCAAGCAAGCCACAAGACAGGCAACAAGGCAAGCAACCGCCTTCAGTCCTCACTTCCAAAGGGACAGACAACGCCTTGGCACTGGTGACGCTCAGCCCGTAGAACTTCAGATTGATCTCCCTTTCGTGCAGGCTGTCCATGAATGACGTCACGGGTGTGACGCCAAAGTCGCTGCAGACTTTGATGTACTTGGTCCTGCCCGTGACGTCATGGTCATGCTTTTCGGGGTTCAGCCACACTGCAAGGTGACGACACAGCACAGCATGAATGAGAGATGGACATGGAAACAGGAATCTATAGAGGAATGCTGTCTGACTAAAGTAGCAGTTGTAGTAGTGGTAGTAGTAGTAGTGGTAGTGGTGATGGTGGTAGTAGTATGTAGTAAGTAATAGTAGTAGTAGTAGTAGTAGTAGTAGTATAGTAGTAGTAGTAGTAGTAGTAGTAGTAGTAGTAAACTGCAACTTCATCATCATCATCATCATCATCATCATCATCATCATCATCATCATCATCATCATCATCATCATCATCATCATCATCATTGTTATTATCATCATCATTAATTTGTTGCTGCTATATGAATACCGTTGCCTTCGCAGTAGTTAAGATTGAAAAAAAAAAAAAGCAATATGGAGATGAAAATGACCAAGTAGCCAAAGCAATAATGGGCACACTACTCTAACATCTTTCCTCTACATGCTTTCCCACTGCCCACACGTTCCAATTGAGAGACATCCCCATGTAGCTGGTTTTAAGTGATGTTTGGGGACGGGATATCTCAGTGGTCAGAGCACTCGCTTTCCCCAAGCCAAGGTTAAGCAGCATTGAGTGAGGTTAACTTGTGGATGGGTGTCTGTGCGTCTTGGCTTCAGTACAGTGCCCCAGTTCACCCAGCTGTAAATGGGTACCTGCCCTCTTTAGGGTCAGGGATAAAGGGGTAAAGGGGTAAAGCAGCAAGGGAGAGGAGATGGGCGCCGCCCTCAATATGCTGGCCCCTAGAGAAGCTGCGGTTTTTGACACCTCGCTCCCCTATGACCGCCTAGGTTATGGAACACCTTTACTTATTAAAGAGATCCTTTGCATTCATTTCAATCTTAAGACTTTGACCAAGGGGCGGAATATCCAAGCGGCCACAGCGTAGTACTCCTGATCTGACAGTTACTGAGGCCATGGGTTCGATTCTCTGACGAAGAGACCCTTTGAGAAGAGTTTGCCCAGAAGTTAACATTAGTGTTGACTCCACTTCCCCAGGAAACCCTCAGAGGAGACCCTAACCCAAAGTCTTGTTTACGAACACACGCAGGGCATCTTACACACTCATTAAAACGCTTCCACCTTTCGTAGAAGAATAAGCCAGTTAAGGCAGTGGGATAAAGAACACGATTATACCCAGCGTGCGCCCTGCCTCCTCGAGAAGGATAGACTTTTTAAAACAATTTTTTTTTAATAAAAGACTCCGATCCTCCATGTTCAACCTGTATTGTATACCTCTTTAAACCACGGCAATTTCTCTTCCTCAAATTCGGGATATTCTCCCCAGGGGAAGGCGCATCGCCACAAGAGCAGCGTCACCCATCATTGTTCTTTTTCTGTCTGCAACTGTATTTGTTTCCCTATGAGGGTGGACTTTGTAGAGAATTTTGCCAGGGACAACACTCCTGTTGCTGTGGGTTCTTTCCCCTGCACTAAATGACATTTGTAGCATACGGGACCTCGGTTTATCTTCTCATCTGAACGACTAGCACCCAGACAACTCTTCATGGTCTAATAGATGGGTGAAAGTTTGGGGCCCAAATGGGGACCGACCTTCCGACCTTCCGACCGACCAAACTTCCGACCCAGACTTTTCGCTTTCTAGGCAGGTGGCTACCTCTAAACCATCGATCCAGTTCCAGAAGATAAAAAATCAATGCAGTGCCCCAATGACTCCAACTAAAGTCAAGTGAAGTGAAGTCAAGCATTAATGGACGAAAGCATGTTCACGTGATCTCTTTGATTATGCCGACATGTCTGGATAAAACACGTGTCCTATTCATTCCGCCTTGAAGACTTCTGGCTCAATTTCAAACTTGGCTGATTTCAGACGACAGCCAAACAACTGACCTGGGTATGAACTGGATGCAGTTCTAGATGAAGTGTAGCGTGTTTTGCAGAAGGTGTGCAGTTAGATGGAAGAAAAACCAAATCCCTTTGTTATGGTCTGCGAAAGCAGTTCGCATTTCGTCACCTAGTTTTGTTTTGTTTTTAAGTTCACGTCTGGGTAGAACTAATGCGTCTGTATTGCTCTCTCTCTCTCTCTCCCCCCCCCCCTACCCCCCCCACCCCCCCCTACCCCCCCCTCTCTCTCTCTCTCTCTCTCTCCCCTCCCTCCTCCTCTCTCTCTCTCTCTCTCCCTCCCCCCCCTCTCTCTCTCCTCTCTCTCCCTCCCTCCCTCCCTCTCTCTCTCCCTCCCTCCCTCCCTCCCTCTCTCTTTCCCCCCCCTCTCTCTCTCTCTCTCTCTCTCTCTCTCTCTCTCTCCCCCTCTCCTCTCTCCCCCTCTCCCCCCCCCTCTCTCTCTCTTAAATTTATTGGAGACATAAAGACATCTGACGGAGCAAAACGTCTCAATATTTTTTTTAGCGAAATGAAGACTAGAGAAAGTCAACATTTTATGGGAAGAGACAGAACAAGGGGGGGGGGGGGGGGGGGGGAATTCAGAGACACCGAGAGACAGGAGGGAGAAAGGGTACAGGCGGGAGTTAGAAGAGAGACGAGGGGGAGGGGACAGAGAGGGGTGGGGGTGGGGAGAGACTAATCAGTCCCAGAAACAAAACCAAACAAAGAAAACAAAGCCAAAGAAAAAAATAAACAAATTCAAGCTTAAAGAAGACCAAGGGAAAAGCAACAACACTGTCAATAACGAATAGTATTATCAACACTCAACAAGAAGGAAAACAAAAGAAACGAACAATAACAAAACTGACACACAAATAACAGCCAAACAAGCGAACAACAACAGCAAAACAAACAAGAACGAAACTAACAACAACGAGACAGACAAACAACAGAAAAATAAACACACAACAACAAAACAAACAACAATGAAACAAAAAACAACGAAACAGCAATAACTACACTTACAAACGAACAAAAATAAAACAAACAAACAAACAACATCGAAACAAACAGTAACAAGGAAACAAAAAACAAGAAAACAAATAACAACACCGAAACAAACTAGCAACAACGCAATAATAAAAAAAAAAACACGACAACACAACAAACAAACAGACAAAACAACAAAGAAACGAACAAACCCAGGCTTACCCAGAACCCCAGAGTATATCCGAACGGAACCGAGTATACTAGTACTGTGCTCGGCATAAACGATGTCTGTGTTCAGCCATGTTAACGGGCGTTAGCTCTTTACACACCACGGCCCACACTCTGTAATCCCTACAGAGCTACACGGTGCCAGACATTTTCTGTTTTCAGGCAGGCTGGGCTGGCACCGTTTTCTGCCGTTGTGACGTGTTCCCCACCCCTCTACCCCACCCTTCTTGGTACCTGTCAAATTTACTGGGTATATTCATACATTTTCTATCGTTTTTTGGACAAACGCCTGAATGCTGAAGCCTCATCATGTGTGTTCCTCTAATGTGTGTTGCTAAACTTCGTGCCAATTAAACCCAACGTTTTCCTCCTGTTTAAACTTGACTGACAGACTGACCAACTAGCTGACTGACTGGCTGGCAGACAGACAGACAGACAGACTGACAGACAGACAGACAGACTGACTGACTGACTGACTGACTGACTGACTCCATAAGAAGTTGTTGGGGCACAGCACTGAAGTTTTCAGATTGTGTGTCCAGGGCAGGTTGAATCTGACGGAGCGCATTCCTCTCCAGGTAGCGGGATGCATGCTGGGCATGTTTGTATCACTCACACTACCTGCCCTAACTGACCTAACTCTTCTAAGAAAACTGGACGAAGTTTTAACATGTGTGCACAAGATGTTCTGTATGCGTCCACACACAGAAATTGATTTGACAGTCTCGGTCAAAGGACTTTCAGGGGTGTGGTCGTAGGGGGGCGAGGCATCAGAGACCTCAGCTTCTCTAGGGGCCAGTATGTTGAGGGCGGCGCCCATCTCCTCTCCCTCGCAGCTTAACCTTCCCTGACCCTAAAGAGGGCAGGTACCCATTTACAGCTGGGTGAGCTGAAGGACTGTACTGTAGCCAAGGCGAGCAAAGGGTCACCCATCCAACTGGTAACCGCGCTCAATGCTGCTTAACGTTAGCTTGAGGAACGCGAGCGTTCTGACCACTGAGCTATCCAGTCCCCCACATGCTTCAAGAGCAAAGGCAAATAGGCTTACAGAAGGACGCCGTGGCACCGTTTGACACGGCATAGATATTGTGGGTGTGAAGCAGCCTCTGAACCAGTCTTATGTGGGTTCTGTTTGACACGGCATAGATATTGGGGGTTTGAAGCAGCCTCTGAACCAGTCTTATGCGGCTTCTGTTTGTTTTATGTTGTCCTGCATTGCATTGTAATCTACTTTCAGCCGTGTGTGATGTGTGTGTGTGTGTGTGTGTGTGTGTGTGTGTGTGTGTGTGTGTGTGTGTGTGTGTGTGTGTGTGTGTGTGTGTGTGGTGTGTGTGTGTGTGTGTGTGTGTGTGTGTGTGTGTGTGTGTGTGTGTGTGTGTGTTTCTGAGAAGGCGCGTATGTACTAGGTGTCCTAAAGGCGATCGTAACAGCAGTGTAACAGTATATCTGCTCCTCTTACACTCAAAACTATACAAAGCTAACAAATATTGATATGCCATAAATCTACCTGTAAAAAAATTCATTTTTGAAAAAAAAATCAGAAATCCTAACTTTGAAAAAGTAACCAAGCGTTAGCTTTCAGCAGAAAATGTTGAAAATATTCTCCATTTTCTCCTACAAAGTGATTTACATGTCTCCAAGAGAATGTCAGTACATATGTATGTCTTCGTCAGTATATTCTTT
>CM060320.1:2504649-2534649 GCA_030674155.1 Stramonita haemastoma
GGGTGAAAAGAGCGACACTGATGGCGATGGCATTTTCTAAAATAAATGCTAATAGCAAAAGAGGAGTAGGAAAAGGGAGAAGGGGGGGGGGGGGGGCGAAAAAGAAGATGATGAAGATAATGGTGATATTGGTGATTATATTGATTAATATCGACCTGTTCACCCACACATCCACCCATCCCTCACCCACCCACCAATCCACCAACGCATCCTTTCCACCCACGACCTTGCGACCAAGCAAACCAAGCAAGCAAGCAAGCCACAAGACAGGCAACAAGGCAAGCAACCGCCTTCAGTCCTCACTTCCAAAGGGACAGACAACGCCTTGGCACTGGTGACGCTCAGCCCGTAGAACTTCAGATTGATCTCCCTTTTCGTGCAGGCTGTCCATGAATGACGTCACGGGTGTGACGCCAAAGTCGCTGCAGACTTTGATGTACTTGGTCCTGCCCGTGACGTCATGGTCATGCTTTTCGGGTTCAGCCACACTGCAAGGTGACGACACAGCACAGCATGAATGAGAGATGGACATGGAAACAGGAATCTATAGAGGAATGCTGTTCTGACTAAAGTAGCAGTTGTAGTAGTGGTAGTAGTAGTAGTGGTAGTGGTGATGGTGGTAGTAGTAGTAGTAGTAATAGTAGTTAGTAGTAGTAGTAGTAGTAGTAGTAGTAGTAGTAGTAGTAGTAGTAGTTAGTAGTAGTAGCTGCAACTTCATCATCATCATCATCATCATCATCATCATCATCATCATCATCATCATCATCATCATCATCATCACATCATCATCATTGTTATTATCATCATCATTAATTTGTTGCTGCTATATGAATACCGTTGCCTTCGCAGTAGTTAAGATTGAAAAAAAAAAAAGCAATATGGAGATGAAAATGACCAAGTAGCCAAAGCAATAATGGGCACACTACTCTAACATCTTTCCTCTACATGCTTTCCCACTGCCCACACGTTCCAATTGAGAGACATCCCCATGTAGCTGGTTTTAAGTGATGTTTGGGGACGGGATATCTCAGTGGTCAGAGCACTCGCTTTCCCCAAGCCAAGGTTAAGCAGCATTGAGTGAGGTTAACTTGTGGATGGGTGTCTGTGCGTCTTGGCTTCAGTACAGTGCCCCAGTTCACCCAGCTGTAAATGGGTACCTGCCCTCTTTAGGGTCAGGGATAAAGGGGTAAAGGGGTAAAGCAGCAAGGGAGAGGAGATGGGCGCCGCCCTCAATATGCTGGCCCCTAGAGAAGCTGCGGTTTTTGACACCTCGCTCCCCTATGACCGCCTAGGTTATGGAACACCTTTACTTATTAAAGAGATCCTTTGCATTCATTTCAATCTTAAGACTTTGACCAAGGGGCGGAATATCCAAGCGGCCACAGCGTAGTACTCCTGATCTGACAGTTACTGAGGCCATGGGTTCGATTCTCTGACGAAGAGACCCTTTGAGAAGAGTTTTGCCCAGAAGTTAACATTAGTGTTGACTCCACTTCCCCAGGAAACCCTCAGAGGAGACCTAACCCAAAGTCTTGTTTACGAACACACGCAGGGCATCTTACACACTCATTAAAACGCTTCCACCTTTCGTAGAAGAATAAGCCAGTTAAGGCAGTGGGATAAAGAACACGATTATACCCAGCGTGCGCCCTGCCTCCTCGAGAAGGATAGACTTTTTAAAACAATTTTTTTTTAATAAAAGACTCCGATCCTCCATGTTCAACCTGTATTGTATACCTCTTTAAACCACGGCAATTTCTCTTCCTCAAATTCGGGATATTCTCCCCAGGGGAAGGCGCATCGCCACAAGAGCAGCGTCACCCATCATTGTTCTTTTTCTGTCTGCAACTGTATTTGTTTCCCTATGAGGGTGGACTTTGTAGAGAATTTTGCCAGGGACAACACTCCTGTTGCTGTGGGTTCTTTCCCCTGCACTAAATGACATTTGTAGCATACGGGACCTCGGTTTATCTTCTCATCTGAACGACTAGCACCCAGACAACTCTTCATGGTCTAATAGATGGGTGAAAGTTTGGGGCCCAAATGGGGACCGACCTTCCGACCTTCCGACCGACCAAACTTCCGACCCAGACTTTTCGCTTTCTAGGCAGGTGGCTACCTCTAAACCATCGATCCAGTTCCAGAAGATAAAAAATCAATGCAGTGCCCCAATGACTCCAACTAAAGTCAAGTGAAGTGAAGTCAAGCATTAATGGACGAAAGCATGTTCACGTGATCTCTTTGATTATGCCGACATGTCTGGATAAAACACGTGTCCTATTCATTCCGCCTTGAAGACTTCTGGCTCAATTTCAAACTTGGCTGATTTCAGACGACAGCCAAACAACTGACCTGGGTATGAACTGGATGCAGTTCTAGATGAAGTGTAGCGTGTTTTGCAGAAGGTGTGCAGTTAGATGGAAGAAAAACCAAATCCCTTTGTTATGGTCTGCGAAAGCAGTTCGCATTTCGTCACCTAGTTTTGTTTTGTTTTTAAGTTCACGTCTGGGTAGAACTAATGCGTCTGTATTGCTCTCTCTCTCTCTCTCCCCCCCTACCCCTCCCCACCCCCCCCTACCCCCCCCCTCCTCTCTCTCTCCCCTCCCTCCTCTCTCTCTCTCCTCTCCCTCCCCCTCTCTCTCTCTCTCTCCCTCCTCCCCCCCTCTCTCTCTCTCTCTCCCTCCCTCCCTCCCTCTCTCTCTCCCTCCCTCCTCCTCCTCTCTCTCCTCTCTCTCTCTCTCTCTCCCTCTTCTCTCTCCCCTCTCTCTCCCCCCCCCCCTCTCTCTCTCTTAAATTTATTGGAGACATAAAGACATCTGACGGAGCAAAACGTCTCAATATTTTTTTTAGCGAAATGAAGACTAGAGAAAGTCAACATTTTATGGGAAGAGACAGAACAAGGGGGGGGGGGGGGGGGGGGAGGATTCAGAGACACCGAGAGACAGGAGGGAGAAAGGTACAGGCGGGAGTTAGAAGAGAGACGAGGGGGAGGGACAGAGAGGGGTGGGGGTGGGGAGAGACTAATCAGTCCCAGAAACAAAACCAAACAAAGAAAACAAAGCCAAAGAAAAAAATAAACAAATTCAAGCTTAAAGAAGACCAAGGGAAAAGCAACAACACTGTCAATAACGAATAGTATTATCAACACTCAACAAGAAGGAAAACAAAAGAAACGAACAATAACAAAACTGACACACAAATAACAGCCAAACAAGCGAACAACAACAGCAAAACAAACAAGAACGAAACTAACAACAACGAGACAGACAAACAACAGAAAAATAAACACACAACAACAAAACAAACAACAATGAAACAAAAAACAACGAAACAGCAATAACTACACTTACAAACGAACAAAAATAAAACAAACAAACAAACAACATCGAAACAAACAGTAACAAGGAAACAAAAAACAAGAAAACAAATAACAACACCGAAACAAACTAGCAACAACGCAATAATAAAAAAAAAACACGACAACACAACAAACAAACAGACAAAACAACAAAGAAACGAACAAACCCAGGCTTACCCAGAACCCCAGAGTATATCCGAACGGAACCGAGTATACTAGTACTGTGCTCGGCATAACGATGTCTGTGTTCAGCCATGTAACGGGCGTTAGCTCTTTACACACCACGGCCCACACTCTGTAATCCCTACAGAGCTACACGGTGCCAGACATTTTCTGTTTTCAGGCAGGCTGGGCTGGCACCGTTTTCTGCCGTTGTGACGTGTTCCCCACCCCTCTACCCCACCCTTCTTGGTACCTGTCAAATTTACTGGGTATATTCATACATTTTCTATCGTTTTTTGGACAAACGCCTGAATGCTGAAGCCTCATCATGTGTGTTCCTCTAATGTGTGTTGCTAAACTTCGTGCCAATTAAACCCAACGTTTTCCTCCTGTTTAAACTTGACTGACAGACTGACCAACTAGCTGACTGACTGGCTGGCAGACAGACAGACAGACAGACTGACAGACAGACAGACAGACAGACTGACTGACTGACTGACTGACTGACTGACTCCATAAGAAGTTGTTGGGGCACAGCACTGAAGTTTTCAGATTGTGTGTCCAGGGCAGGTTGAATCTGACGGAGCGCATTCCTCTCCAGGTAGCGGGATGCATGCTGGGCATGTTTGTATCACTCACACTACCTGCCCTAACTGACCTACTCTTCTAAGAAAACTGGACGAAGTTTTAACATGTGTGCACAAGATGTTCTGTATGCGTCCACACACAGAAATTGATTTGACAGTCTCGGTCAAAGGACTTTCAGGGGTGTGGTCGTAGGGGGGCGAGGCATCAGAGACCTCAGCTTCTCTAGGGGCCAGTATGTTGAGGGCGGCGCCCATCTCCTCTCCCTCGCAGCTTAACCTTCCCTGACCCTAAAGAGGGCAGGTACCCATTTACAGCTGGGTGAGCTGAAGGACTGTACTGTAGCCAAGGCGAGCAAAGGGTCACCCATCCAACTGGTAACCGCGCTCAATGCTGCTTAACGTTAGCTTGAGGAACGCGAGCGTTCTGACCACTGAGCTATCCAGTCCCCACATGCTTCAAAGCAAAGGCAAATAGGCTTACAGAGACGCCGTGGCACCGTTTGACACGGCATAGATATTGTGGGTGTGAAGCAGCCTCTGAACCAGTCTTGTGGTATCGTTTGACACGGCATAGATATTGTGGGTGTGAAGCAGCCTCTGAACCAGTCTTATGGCGGCTTCTGACCAGTTTGGGGTTTGAAGCAGCCTCTGAACCAGTCTTTGCGGTTGTAATGCTACTTTCAGTCCTGCATTGCATGTGTGAACTAGTTTAGTGTGGTGTGTGTGTGTGTGTGTGTGTGTGTGTGTGGTGTGTGTGTGTGTGTGTGTGTGTGTGTGTGTGTGTGTGTGGTGTGTGTGTTGTGTGTGTGTGTGGTGTGTGTGTGTGTGTGTGTTGTGTGTTTCTGAGAAGGCGCGTATGTACTAGGTGTCCTAAAGGCGATCGTAACAGCAGTGTAACAGTATATCTGCTCCTCTTACACTCAAACTATACAAAGCTAACAAATATTGATATGCCATAAATCTACCTGTAAAAAAATTCATTTTTTGAAAAAAAAAATCAGAAATCCTAACTTTGAAAAAGTAACCAAGCGTTAGCTTTCAGCAGAAAATGTTGAAAATATTCTCCATTTTCTCCTACAAAGTGATTTACATGTCTCCAAGAGAATGTCAGTACATATGTATGTCTTCGTCAGTATATTCTTTGTGTAATTCTTAGGACAGGAAAAAAAGAAGAAAAAAGGAAGGAGAAAAAGAAAGGAAAGAAGGAAGTAAAGAAGCAGTCAAGAAAACAAGGATGTGAAGAAGGGAACAGAAGAAAGGAACAGTGAGAGAGTGAGTGAAGAAGAGAAAAGTCAATGAACGAATGACAATCTGACAAACCAAACGACAGAGTAAGTGAAGGAGTACGCAAGTGAAACAAAAAACCCAAAGAATCGAAAAAACCCAAACAACAACAACACCATCACCCTCCCACCTCCCCCTCCACCACACCAAAAAATAAATCCGCCCAAAACACATAGCCTCACCTTCTTCGTCATATTCCAAATCTGTTTCATAATCTTCTTCGTCGGAAGAAACAGCAGTTTTGATTGGCAGAGGGGAGATGACACGTGGCGCTGTCTTGGGCATGGGGATGGTGGTGGGGGGTCGGTTGTTGTCGCAGTCCTCTATGTACTGTTCCACATCCCCGATCTGAACGAACACTCCGTCTGCTGGAATCAGTTCCTCTTCTGCCTCGTCTTTTTCCTGCAGAATTAAAAAAAAGTTGAAGGGGTGATTTTTTTTTCGGAAAGAGGTGGTAGGGGTGGTGGAGTCGGTTGAGGATGGGGGTGGAGGGGGGTTGTATAGGTTTTTAGGTACTGTGGGGGGGGGTGCGTGTGTGTGTGTGAGAGAGAGAGAGAGAGAGAGAGAGAGAGAGAGAGAGAGAGAGAGAGAGAGAGAGAGAGAGAGAGAGAGAGAGAGAGAGAGAAAGAGAGAGAGACAGAGAGACAGAGAGACAGAGACAGAGACAGAGAGACAGAGACAGAGAGAGAGACAGAGCAGACAGACAGACAGACAGATAAATAGAGAGACAGACAGACATACAGATAGAGAGAGAGACAGACAGACAGAGAGACAGAGACAGAGAGATAGAGACACAGAGAGAGACATAGAGAGAAAGACACACACAGAAAGAGAAAGGAAGTGAGATGTCCACAAAAAGGTATAATTATGTGCACACCAGCACATGTATATAGGTACATTTTAATGCAGACTACACACACCAACACTGTCTCCCCACTCACACTGGAGTGCCCCAGTCTGGGCGGTGCAGAGTAGGGCACACTGTCGGCATCGTCCTCGGGCAGCTCTGTGATCAGCACCTCCTGCTCCTCGGTGATCACATCCAGACTGTTATCCCTGATGGGGCCTCTCCCTGTAGAGGCGCTGTTGAAGTGGGCACGTGACAGCGTCGGCCCCACGTGACTAGGTTCTGGACCAGCCATTGGCTTAGATGGCGTCTGCACTGATACTTCCATGTTGTGTGAAGTCAAAGAATGTCTCTGGCACGTTTTGAAGGGAGTTAGATTTGCTGGATATTTTGGCTTGTTGAAGAGTCAAAGTTTTGGGTTTATTTTATTAGTTTGATGACCAGATTTTGCACCAAGGACGAAAAGTCTTTCTACTCAAACTTCCTTTGAGAAATCAAAGATGCGTTGAATTTGAATCCAAAGGCACAACACTTACTGACCACGAGGTTAATTCAAGTCACTGAAAAAACTGTTAAGGCTGGGTTTTCTAGGAATCAACAGTTGAACTAACTGTTAGTCTTATAGAATTATGAGAAATGATAAAAGTTATGTCAGATAGGAATTCTCTAAGTTGATATTAAACTGATTTTCAGAATGTCAGATCACACAACTATTACAGTAGGGAACAAAATCGTTGAAAACATTTAAAGCCTGAAAATACTGTAATTATTCTATGGACATTGTTTTCTTTTTATTAGTCATCATATATTCGTGTAACACCACATCTGGAGTTATTTTGCCGGATTTTCGACCATTATGGAGAAATAAAGCGTTTATGCACAATTGATTTTCAGACTCGAATAACGAACAAGACTGATGTCAAAATCCCAGAGCCTACACTGTTGCCATGAAAATCACATACCTGCATTTAGAGATTCAGTTGAAACTGAGATTATTGTATTAAATCCAAACAGAAACATATACTCTTTTCTATGAGGGATGTTAGGTGAATGTAAAGGGTTGAATGCAAGCACCCTGAAGAACACCAGTGCTGAAGTGGAAGGACGGATATTGCCGTTACTCAGAAGTGTCTGGAAGCAGGGCCGATGGAAGACATCTTCCTAATTGTTGCTGTCCCGCCATCCAAGCGTGTGTAGCCTGGCCTGGGTAGACTCCTTCATCTGGAAACAGTAATGAAAAAAACTACATGAAAAAATGGATGTTATAATTCGATACAGACCATAAATGGGAATTATGATATAGATGATGATGATGGTGATGGTGATGATGATGATGATGATGATGGTGATGATGATGACGACTATCCTTATAAGTAAATCTCTCTCTCTCTCTCTCTCTCTCTCTCTCTCTCTCTCTCTCTCTCTCTCTCTCTCTCTCTCTCTCTCTCTCTCTCTCTCTCTCTCTCTCTCTCTCTCTCTCTCTCTCTCTCTCTCTCTCTCTCTCTCTCTCTCTCTCATTCTCTCTCCCCTCCTCATTAATCCCCCCCCCCGCCGCGTGTCTTAATTATTGTTTTGACGTCTGTATGTTTACGAGTACACATTGTAAGAATTAAGTTTGGCCTAATTCTTTGTTCTTGCCTAATAAAGATAATTTATTCTCTCTCTGTGAATGTGCACCGTGCTTGCATGCGTGCGTGTGTGCATGCATGCGTGCACAGGCCTACATGAGTGTGTGCAGTTTCAGTGACAGCTAACTTTCATGCATAGGAACGTGCGCGAGAGAGAATATGCGGACGCCATTGCGTTTGTATGCGTGTACACACGCGATTTATCCAACACGTGGAATACAGTATGAACACATACACTCAGCTTCTCTCTATGCATGCAAAGCTGCTCCTAATAATCTGCTCTTTATTTGTTCATGATCTGCTGATGATCTGGGCGAAAACCTTCAAAGGCCGATAAACATTGCCGATTTAAGGTGGATTAGGCAAATGCCCTCCCCTGAGTTGTGCGTATACATACATGTCTGTGTTTCACTCATCTACAGATAACTGCACAAAGCCTGGAGATTGTGTGTTGTTCTAAAGGTTTCTCTGCATTAGGTAGTTTAGTGGTTTAGTTTTTGAATGATATTTATCTTAAATCTACAACTTGACCATTACAGTCATAATTGGTGTGTGTGTGGTGTGGTGTGGTGTGGTGTGTGTGTGTGTGTGTGTGTGTGTGTGTGTGTGTGTGTGTGTGTGTGTGTGTCTGTCTGTCTGTCTGTGCGCGCGCGCCCGCGCCCGCGCGTGTGTGTATGTATGTACAAAGAGACAAAGATACAACACGCACACACACATATATAGTATATATAATATATATATATATATATATATAATATATATATATATAAGATATTCTCTGTCTCTATGCTTCTGTCTCTCTCACACTACATGGGAAAAAAATCAAGTAAAATCACGTCGTCTTATGGTTTGGGGTTATACTGTACTGTATTGTATTGCATTAACTTAACATCGTAAAATATATACCCCCCCCCCCAATCCAGTACAATTTTGAGCAGAAAAAAACACCAAAGTCCCCATCCCCCAAATCCAATACAATTCTAAAAAATGTAGCTCACACATGGGGAAGAAAACAACACTGTCCTTATTTTGACGTGAGAGAGAGAGAGAGAGAGAGAGAGAGAGAGAGAGAGAGAGAGAGAGAGAGAGAGAGAGAGAGAGAGAGAGAGAGAGAGAGAGAGAGAGAGAGAGAGAGAGAGAGAGAGAGAGAGAGAGAGAGAGAGAGAGAGAGAGAGAAGAGAGAGAGAGAAGATCTTTACGCATGTGTATTTGTTTACCTACAAGAGTAGTATTTCTCGACATAATTTTCCCAGGAACAATTCTCTCTTTTGCCATGACTCTTTAACGTGCAGTAGCATGAAGGACGGTTTTGGAAAGCAGTTGACACCTTATTTCAGATCTACCACACACTTATGTAGTTGAACCCTCCTCGAAACTTTCTTTCATAAACACCCACTTAACGATATCCGCCTGATTAAATCCAATCTGTCTGAACACAATCAGAAACCTAGCTGTAGCGAAACCAGCTCTACATGCCCTGCACTCTCCCTGCCTTGCTAGACACACTTGACCTTCAAAGATTAATTGGGATCTGAAAAGATTAATTGTTTTTTCAATCTGTTTGCCGTAGGTTAAATACACCCCCCCATCCCACCCCACCCCACCCTAGTTGTTGTGGTGGCTGAATTACCTAGCCGAGTTTTTGCTCTTCGTATTTTTGTTTCTCGATGTTTTGTATTTGTTTTGTTCATTTGCTCCAAATAAGTCTTTTTCATCTTTTTTTCACATTTCTAGACTTTTCGATTTTGACTTTTGAGGGGCGCGCGTTTTTTTTTTAAATTTTGAACGGTTGAAAGATATGCAACTGTTTTTCCTTGTGATCTTTCTTACTTTTGTTTGTTGAGGAAGTCTGATGATGTTAACATGCGTTATCGGTTCATGAGGTTTTATATAGATGCCAGTCAAAACAGGTTTGCTGGTTTTCACCAGATTTTTTTTTAAAGTATGAAAAAAGCACTGTACTTGTTTGGGTTGAGGCCATAGATCAACACCAGTAGTCACGAGAAGTGGAAATGATCATCAAACGAGGATTGCTTGTGTTCCTACAGCTTGACCCCCACGCATGCATAACTTGGTGAGGCAGCCAGCATACGCAAGGGATGAAGGGGTACAGTGTTTGCTGATTTTTTTTTTAGTGTTCAAACTTACCAATTTTTTTGCAAGAAAAGAAAGAAAGACAGAAAGAAAAAAGGAAGCAAGAAAGAAAGAAAGCAAGAAAAAAAAACAAAAAGAAAACGAAAAGAGAAAGAAGAGTTAAATAAACAGAAAGTCAAACAAGTTGTTACTATTGTGATAATATTCACATCCAAGTGAGATATACAGTTTAGAAACTGAAAACAAACGAACCCTTCCCTCTCCACACACACACACACACGCGCGCGCGCACATACACACACAACACAACACATAAACCCCGCAAAACCTCAATAACAAAAAAAATCCCATCAACAAACAAATAAAACCCTCAAAAATCCGCCAGAGCCCTAGAGCCCACTCTTGGTTGAGCGGACCCATGTGTATTTCGATAACAAAAAGGTAATGCTTTGCACAAACAATATGTCACACACTTTTCTCCACCCTGCGTTCAGGGGCTTGGATTTAGCCATACGTCAGGAAACCCTAGGGGACTGCTTATGTCTTAATCGTATTAGTGAGAATGATTGACCCTCCCCCCCCCCCCTCCTCCTCTCTCTCTCTCTCTCTCTCTCTCTCTCTCTCTCTCTCTCTCTCTCTCTCTCTTCTCTCCTCTCTCTCTCTCTCTTTCTTTTCTCTCTCTCCTCTCTCTCTCTCTCTCTCTCTCTCGTGATTTTTCTTGTCGCTATTTGTCACTTTGTGTACGTCTGTTAGTCCGTCGGTTGGTCTCTGAGTTTGTCTGTGAGTCTCTCTGTCTCTCAGTCTCTGTCTCTCCCTGTATCTTTATCTCCCTCTCTAAGTCTGTCTCCCTCCATCCTCCCCCCTCGCTCTCCCTCTCTTTCCTCTCTCTTTCTGTCTCTCTTCCTACCTACCTTCCTACCTATCTACCTTTTATCTCCCTTTCACGTGGTCTTTCTTTTTTATACAGATTTTCTTTGCACACAACACACACACCACACACACACACACACACACACACACACACACACACACACACACACACACACAACACACACACACACACACACACAAATCCACACACACATACACACACATACACATACACACACATCTTGCGCACACGTTAATCCTGTTCCACTTTTCGTAAGAGTAGGCCATTGTGTGCCGGTCGGAGCAGATGACAAGATTTACATTATTGCATACACACGGGGACTGGATGTAAAGAAGCACACAAGTGCTACTCCATTATCCTCGATATAAAAGATTTTTTAAAAATAACACACACACATACACACAGAGGCAGAGTCAGAAACAGCCAGCCAGACGGACATACATACATACATACAGACAGACAGACAGATAGACAGACAGAGAGAGAGACTGAGACAGACAGACAGACAGACAGACAGACAGACAGACAGACAGACAGACAGACAGACAGACAGAGAGAGAGAGAGAGAGAGAGAGAGAGAGAGAGAGAGAGAGAGAGAGAGAGAGAGAGAGAGAGAGAGAGAGAGAGAGAGAGAGAGAGAGAGAGAGAGAGAGACAAGGCAAGGCAAGGCAAGGCAAGGCAAGGCAAGGCAAGGCAAGGCAAGGCAAGGCAAGGCAAATTCTTTTATTCGAGGATAATAGATAAGCACACATGTGCTTTTTTACATCCAGTCCCCGCCCTTTTCAGGGATAACATCAAAATAAAAGATATTAAACAATAAAACTATACGCAGTACCAAACAACATACGGAAATAAGTACAACTGCATATAATAAGGTGAGAGAGAGAGAGAGAGAGAGAGAGAGAGAGAGAGAGAGAGAGAGAGAGAGAGAGAGAGAGAGAGAGAGAGAGAGAGAGAGAGAGAGAGAGAGAGAGAGATTACATCAACGTCGGTCTTTGCTTGGATTAAGACTCCTTTCTGACCGAAAGCTTGGACAGGGAATAAGTGACCAGCCCTGTAAGGGAAGGGCCACTGATGTACAGGCTGTGTCAGATCAGCTCAACCCCGCCTGCCCCTCCCTCACACCAAACCCCAACAGGATCAACTTCAGTGGATTGAGTTCTCGAGTGCACATCTGTGTTATAGCTCAACCACTCAGGAACTCTTTCTCCAATATCCACAAAGTGTTACCGAGAAAAGTAGAATATTGTGTAGACCCAAGTGTATTCGCTACTTCTCTGAATATTGTGTTGGTAAAGGTAAGGGTGTGTCATAATCTATGTGGTCATAGGGGAGTGAGATGTCAAGACCTTAGCTTCTCTAGGGGCCAGCATATTGAGGGCGGCGCCCATCTCCTCTCCCTCGCTGCTTTACGTTCCCTGACCCTAAAGAGGGCAGGTACCTTTTTCCTGCTGGGTGAACTTGGGGACTGTACTGAAGCCAAGGCAGCAAACGGTCACCCATCCAGTTGTTAACCACACTCGATGCTGCTTAACCTTGGCTGGTGGAAAGCGAGTACTCTTACCACTGAGCTATCCCGGTCATATTCCCTATTCTCGAAATAAAGAACGAATAAATGCAAATACATTTTTTAAAAATCTCTGTCTCTGTCTCTCTCTAGCTCTGTCTGTCTGTCTGTCTGTCTGTCTGTCTGTCTCTGTCTGTCTGTCTGTCTGTCTGTCTGTCTGTCTCTCTCTCTCTCTCTCTCTCTCTCTGGTGAAACTTGGTAAACATGGTGATCAAAGGGACTGGGGTCCCAGGGGAAGATGATGCGTTATCTAGAAGTGAGGGCAGTAGAGATGACCCAGCCTGTCACTGCATAGTACCATCTACGGTCTAGCACTTCGGTGTGAAAAGCCTGTTAGTTTCCCGGTCAGCATAACCTCTCCATCCCAAGCTGTCGTGCGCGTTTGATTTGGCCGCATCCTTCACGAGGTGACTGCTGTGACCGGGTAGCATGCGCCCCGGGACAGAAGACAGCAGATCTAGAGTAGTCTAACCTCGATAAAAGAAATATTCGAGACAAGGAAAAGTCTAGTATAAAACCCATGATGGAGGTGACATGGCCTCTTAACGTGCGACATGCAGGCCACCGTGTGGATTCGTCCTGATGCCCACAAACCAGCCCCCAGGTATGGGTTACATACCAAGAGGACAGACATCCCAAAGGCAGAAGAGGAGAACCTGTCTCCCAACAGCTGTGAAGGCAGAGGAGGATGGCCTCCAGGGCAGACTGGACTCTGCATCACAGTCAAAGCAACCCAGTCTGGGAAAACTATGACTACTGTGATGTAAAAACACTCCGAAGTCAGATGCACTGGGCCTGACTCCACTCGTCAGGTGCTTAACGGCAGTGCAATGGATTTTCACTCATATGACAGCTGCTAAATATGACTATGCCAACCTCGAGTTGCTACAATGCAAACAAGAATGTTGTAAGCAAAAAACACGGTATAACATTGTGGTCATTCTTAGCATATAACGTGTGATGTGATAAGACAACTGGGGTGCAAACTGAAAACACTGCCTGCATGCAAGCATCACATCAGAAACAACAGCCACTCCTCGTCTGTGCAGTAGATTCAGTGATGTTCTCTGGATCAGATTTAACACGCAGACAACTTGACATAATCCAACGTTGTTCGCAGAACACTCCTTCAATCGCCATACATACATACTACACCTACACGTACGAGTGCGCGAGCACCCACCCACACTGAGAGAGAGAGAGAGAGAGAGAGAGAGAGAGAGAGAGAGAGAGAGAGAGAGAGAGAGAGAGAGAGAGAGAGAGAGAGAGAGAGAGAGAGAGAGAGAGAGAGAGAGAGAGAGAGAGAGTTCAATAGAGACCAAACCCAGAGGAATAAGACGATTACTACAGGAATGCCCCAAGCGAAAAGTACCTAAACACACTTACCCACACAGCCAAACAAGAGCGTTTATTCCTCTGTGTGTCTGTTTGCCTTTCTGTCTTCCTCGATTGACTGACTTTGATTGACTGATTGATTTGATAATTGGAGAGAGCGAGAGAGAGAGAGAGAGAAGAGAGAGAGAGAGAGAGAGGAGAGAGAGAGAGAGAGAGAGAGAGAGAGAGAGAGAGAGAGAGAGAGAGAGAGAGAGAGAGAGAGAAGAGAGACAGAGAGAGAGAGAGAGAGAGAGAGAGAGAGAGAGAGAGAGAGAGAGAGAGAGAGAGAGAGAGAGAGAGAGAGAGAGAGAGAGAGAGAAATCTCAAACCCAGCCCATACAATGAGACGATTACCAACGGAATGCCCCCCTGAGCTAAACGTACCTGACCATAAACACACACACACACACACACACACACACACACACACACACACACACACACACACACACACACACACACACACACACACACACACACACACACACAGCCACAACCCCCCTCTCCCCACACACACACACGCAGTAATGATCATCTTGAAAGGAACGTATCTTGGCTTTGTTTTTTTGTGTTTCTTTTCTTTTCTCTCTTTTTTTCTTTCTTTCTTTTCTTAGTTTTTTTTCTGCCTGTCTTTCTTTGTGTTTTTCTCTCTTTGTTTCCTCATTATTTCTTCTTTTTTGTCGGCCTTTTTTTCTTTCTTTCTCTCTTTGTTTTTGTTTCTTTCTTTCTGCCTTCCTTTCCTTCCTTTTTTACTTTCTCTCTTTCTTTCTTCTCTTTGTTTCTCCGTTCTTTCATTATGTTTTTCTTTCCCTACTCTGTTTTTTTTTTTTCCTTCCACTCTTTCATTTGATTGACAGGGTCATTTATTAATAGAATGGTTTTATTTCTTGGGAGAAATGTGTCGATGTTTGCGTTTTCTTTCTTTCTTTCTTTCTTTTCTTTTCTTTTCTTTTCTTTTCTTTTCTTTTCTTTCTTTTTCTTTCTTTCTTTCTTCTTTCTTTCTTTCTTTCTTTCTTTTTCTTTCTTTCTTTCTTCTTCTTTCTTCGCCTTTCTTTCTTTTGAGGAGCTTCCGTTTGATTGACAACATGAAATCATCTATTTTTTTCATTTTTTCATTTCCTTTCTTTTGTTCTTGCTTTCTTTTTAGTTTATTTTTTCTAATAAGTTTTTAGTTTGTCTGATAAATAAATTGATTGAGTTTAAACATTTGTTAATTCTGCTGTGAGTAATATTTACATTTCTTCTCTTCTTTTCTTTTCTTTCTTTTTCTTTTTTCTTTTCTTTCTCCCTGAAGTTTGGTTTGAATGACAGATCAGTTTATTGACAAAATGATTGTTATCATGGAAGAAGTGATTATGGGTTTTTCTTTTCCTTCTTTACTTTCTTCTATTGTTTTGTTCTGTGTGCCTTTTCTTTTGTGTAGAGTTTTGTTCGATTGAAAAATACATTTTGTTTGAGAATATAATTAATCTTCGAAATAATGTTTTATGCTTGTTTTTCTTTGCGCCTGTTTGGTTGTTTTTCTCTAATTTCTTTTGTTTTCTTTTTTTTCTTTATTTGTTCATGTATTTATTCATCCTCTCTCTCTCTCTCTCTCTCTCTCTCTCTCTCTCTCTCTCTCTCTCTCTCTCTCTCTCTCTCTCTCATCTCTCTTCTCTCTCTCTCTCTCTTCTCTTTTCTTTCTTTCTTTCTTTTTCATTCATTCTTTCTTTCTTTCTTGTTTCGATTTAGTTTTTCTTTTCTTTTTTCTTCTTCTTCTTCATTTTCTATTTTCTTTCAGTTTCTTGTTCCGCTGACTCTGGCTTGATTGACAGATTACCTACTGATGCGATGATGTCATCTGGGGAGAACTATTGGCATGGTTCCCTTCCGTTCTTTTCCCTTCCTTTCCTTTCTGTTCTCTTTCTTCTTCTGTTCTCCTCCTTTTTTCTCTACACAATTCAGTTGATTTGACAGAATATTTTGTTTAAAATGATGTGGATATTGAAAGTGACGTTTGTACTTTTTCTTTCTTTCTTAAGTTCTCTCTCTCTCTCTCTCTCTCTTCTCTCTCTCTCTCTCTCTCTCTCTCTCTCTCTCTCTCTCTCTCTCTCTCTCTCTCTTCCCTCTCTCTCCTCTCTCTCGTCTCTCTCCCCTCTTCTCTCTCTCTCTCTCTTCTCTCTCTCTTCTGTCTCTGTCCTTCTCTCTCTCTCTCTGTCTCTCTCTCTCTCTCTGTTCTCTCTCTGTCTCTCTCTCTTCTCTCTGTCTCTCTCTCTCTCTGTCTCTCTCTCTCTTCTCCTCTGTCTCTCTCTGTCCTCTTCTCTCGTCTCTCTCTCTCTCTCTCTGTCTCTGTCTCTGTCTCTCTCTCTCTCTGTCTCTCTCTCTCTCTCTTCTCTCTCTCCTCTCTCTCTCTCTCTCTCTCTCTCTCTCTCTCTCTCTGTCTCTCTCTTCTCTCTCTGTCTCTCTCTGTCTCTGTCTCTGTCTCTCTCTCTCTCTCTCTCTCCTCTCTCTCTCTCTCTCTCTCTCTCTCTCTCTCTCTCTCTCTCTCTCTCTCTTCTTTCTTTTCTTCCGCCAGGGAATATAGTTTGATGGACAGGTCAATTTACTTATAAAGGGATATCAATCTTGGAAGTGATATTTGCATTTTCGGATTTTGTTTTTTGCAGTTTTTATCTATAAGTTATATTTGGCTTAATAATGAGATTGGTTGATTGATTGATAGAGATATTGACAGATACACAAACACGTTTCATAACTTGATTGTCAAGCTCTTTTTCGTAGCAACGTGACACTTTGGACATGGCCTTTGTAGTCGGCGGAGCAATAAACATCATCATCGATTTATTATTGGATTGACGAAATATGTCAGTGTGTTTGTTTCTTGGAACGAGGGGTGCATTTGCATGTTCAGTATCAAACATGAGGACGTAGAAAAAATTATGAGTATTTTTAACTCATGTTAAACTGTAGAAACAAAACTTGAATACATAAATAAATTAGGAAAAAAACTATCAAATAACACACCCAATGTAGAAACGAGTACACTTCATTCTGATGATGGTTTGATTCAAAATCATTAAAGATTCTCAGAAACACCAATCAATTTGTTTTAATCAAAATCAAAAGATAATAGCCTCACCTGTAATAATTCACTTTTTTCCTTTACAAACACCCTACTTCAGAATTTTCCTCTCACCAAAACATTCCTTCAGAAATGGAGTCCTCACAAAATATTCTTGTTCATAAAGGTTCTCTTCACAAAAAGCCTTCAAAAAGTTGAGAGGGGGGGGGGGGGGGGGTTCTCAGAAACTTTCACCTCACAAAATCTCTTCAAAATGTTGTGGTGATTTTTCCCCCACAAACTCTTTCCTCAGAATCTTTCACCTCACAAAAACCTCTCCCTCAGAAAAATTGTCTTCACACAACAAAACCCCCTCTTCCTTTCTCACACACAAGACAACTGGAATATGCCACACACTATTCCAAATACACTTTCGTTTCCTTTGCCCAGACTTTCTCCTATATATATGGCAACTGTTGAAACGTCACACCCTGGCATATACCACAGCCACAAGAGCAGTATGGATGTGGTCACTATACACGGCAGCGCAATGCACGGGGCTATGCTGTAGTGTCCCACGCGCTACGTCTGGGCTCAACTGGGGAGACGGATTACGTTCGGTGGATTAAATCTCGGAGTGCACTCCTGTGTTAGGGTTAAATCTTTCCACCCCCTAGGGTCAGATCTGTTGACCCCTTCTTGTGTGGTGGAGGTGGTGGTTGAGGTCGGGGGTGTGCAGGGGTTGTGGTTTGGGTGTTGTGGGGTGGTGTGGTGATGTATTGCAGTGGATTGTAGTGCGTTATGTTATATTTCAGTATGTCGTGTTATGATGTAGCTATTGTTATGGGTTGTATCATGGTATGTTATATTCTGTATTTCTTTGTTTCGTGTTGCATTGTAGTGAATCAATTGTATGGTATCATGTTATAGTTATTGTGATGTGCGATATTTTGTGTCTTGTATTGCACTGTATTGGATAGCGTTCCATCATACAGCCATTCAGAAACACCTGACCCTCATGCCGGCATATTGTTTGCTGACTTTAGCTCAGCTTTCAATACAAAACAGCCTCATATTCTGGTTAGCAAAAAACTTTCAAAATTTTTATGTAGACATTCATCTTGTTCGTTGGCTGATTGATTTTTAACTAACAGACCACAGCACGTTTTTGCCAAACAAAGTATGTTCATCGGTTAGATAAACCTGCACTGGTTCTCCACAGGGTTATGTTCTCTTGCCCCTTAAGTAATCCTCTACAGATGATTCCAGAAGCAACTATGAACAATCTCTTCTTGTAAAAAATGCTGACGACAGTGCTCTTTTGTCTCTTTTGTCTGGATCAGTCCTAGACCATGGTCCAGCCCTCGTCGAATTCTCTCTCTCTCTCCTCTCTCTCTCTCTCTCTCTCTCTCTCTCTCTCTCTCTCTCTCTCTCTCTCTCTCTCTCTCTCCTCTCTCTCTCTCTCTCTCTCTCTTTCACACACACACCTACACACACATACACACACACATACACACAGCGCACTTTTTACTGTGTCAATGATTTCCCATATCATGTGATGAATAAGACAGAGCGCATATTCTCGGTGACTACCCACAGGGTGGTTATCTTAAGCTGTGGAACGCCCAACGCCAGTCAATCAGAAAACCAGACGACAAATCAGATTAACACACAGGGCTATCTGCCCCTCAGGGCATGCTTAGCGGTCACATGAAAGCCACCGACACACTTAACTAACAACAATTGCTGAAATGCCTTGACGTCTTTGATAAATCACCTCGGATTTTCTTCCTCGTTGCCTCAAATATCATAATCAGGTTAATCTTATAAACAATGTTTACGGGGTTTTTTTGTTGTTGTTGTTGTAGAGTTTGGTTTTTGCTTGTTTTGTATTTTTGTTCAATTTTTATTTATTTGTTGTTTGTTGTAGTATGCGAGTGTGTTTTGTTCATGTTCAATTTCATATATCGTCTCTTCGTGATAATCATGTGATAGAAGGAATGTGTTTACGTGTTTATTTTGTTGTGAGTTTGTAGCTGATATCATTTGTTGTTACTGGATATTCTCCAGCTTGGCATCTTGAGGGTCACCCAGAATATGACAATAATAATGATAAATAATTGAACTTGTACAGTGCTATATCTTGCAAGGACGAATCAAAGCCTTAGTATACGCTCTGACACATTTATCTCACGCACACCTGGGAATCGCTGTGATATTGAAAGTACACACTGGATGAGAAGTTTGAGGATATGACTCTTTTCAAGAACCTCGCCACATAGGCAGCCGTACTTTGACTTCAGGGATACAAGTCTTGTTTTGTACCTGCATTAATGTAAACATTTCAAATAATTTAAAACATTTCAGAAAAGGATTGTCGTCCCTGTCTCTGCCTGCGTCCTCCATTCAACGAATTAAAAAAAAGATCAGATAGAAGATGAAAAAAAGGAAGAAAACGGGCATGGAAAACAATTAAAAGAAGTCAAAGCATGAAAAGGTCAAATGAAAATATATCTTAAAAGATTTGAAAAAAAATCGGAGGGGGGGGGGAGGGGAAGCAAAAAAATTATGGAAATGTGAGAAAAAATACATAACTTCAGGCTTTGACGAACGCTGATGAAAAATGAAAAAAAAAGACGGAAAATGGATTCTAGTCCTCGCTGTTGTCGACACACCCTTTTTAGGAGTGGTTGGAGAGAGAGAGAGAGAGAGAGAGGAGGAGAGAGATTGATGAGAGAGGAGAGAGAGAGAGAGAGTAGGGAGAGGAGAGAGGAGAGAGAGAGAGAGAGAGAGAGAGGAGAGAGAGAGAGAGAGAGAGAGAGAGAGAGAGAGAGAGAGAGAGAGAGAGAGAGAAAAGAGAGAGAGCAAGATAGAGAGAGAGGGAGCAGAGGATGGAGAGAGAGTTGCAATGTATTTCTCTTGGTTGGCAAGAGTGTTATGTCCGCTGTTCGGCCGTATGCTCCCCTTGAGGCCAAAGTGTGAGAGTATGAACGTTTTGAGGTTTCTTTGGATTAAAAAAATCAATTTATTATTCTCTCTCTCCTCTCTCTCTCTCTCTCTCTCTCTCTCTCTCTCTCTCTCTCTCTCTCTCTCTCTCTCTCTCTCTCTCTCTCTCTTCTCTCTCTCTCTCTCTCTCTCTCTCTCTCTCTCTCCCTCTCTCTCTCTCTCTCTCTCAAACACATACTTTATGCACATGTAAAAACAGACAAAAAATGCATACAGGTGTGCATAGATGAATGCACACAAGGGTATACTTTTGCAAACACAACTATACATAACTATGTATACATAACTATGTACGTATGTATCTGTGTATATGTCAATGAGTTGTTCGGGAATATGATGTTTTCAAATTTACCTAACAATTTTGTATTTTATTGCACTGTGTTGAATTTTATTGTACTTATTGTACTGTGCTGTATTGTGTTGTGTTGCAATGCATTACATTGTATCGTATTGTTTTGCATTGTATCATATCGTTTTGAATTGTGTTTTAATGCACTGTGTTGTATTTATCGTATTGTATCGTATCGTATCGTATCGTATCGTATCATATCGTATCGGATCGGAACAGACGGGTCGGATGGTATCGTATTGCATCGGATCGAATCGAATCGTATGTATCGTATCGTATCGTACTGTATTGTATTGTATTCTATTGTATTCTATTGTATTGAAATACCACTTTCAGTGTTGTATACCACTTTCAAGTACAGCAGAATTGTTTGCCTGAAAATCTGGCTGTTCTCCCAGAGGAAAGCACATCGCCACCAGAACAGCGCCACTCAGTTTTTTCTGCCTGCATATATTTCTTTGTTTTCTTATGAGCATGGCTTTTTTCTACAGAAATTTGTCAATGATAACTGTCTTTTAGTGTGAGGTCTTTGAAATGCGCTAAATGCACTGCACACGGGACCTCGATTTTCACCTCATGCGACCGACAGACTAGCATCCAGACCACCACTCGGGGTTAGTGGATAGGGAAAATGTAGGGTCAAACAGGGGTCAAACCCGTAGTTCTCGCTTTTTTGCCCGCGAATATTATCTTTAGAACTTCTTCCTTCCTTCCTTCATTCATTCCTTCTTCATATTTTCTTCTTTCCTTCCTTCCTTCTTTTTTTTTCTGTCTGTCTTTCTGTCTTTCTTTCTTTTTCTTTCTTTCATTCTTTCTTTCATTCGCTCGTTCTTTCTACCATACTTCCTTTTTTTCTTCTTTACTTCCTTCCAATTTTCTTTCCTAATTTTCTTCCATGTACACTTCCTCCCTCTCTTTCTTCCTCTACTTTCTTTCCTTCCGTCTGTCTTTCTTTTCTTAATCAACGCACTTAGAGCCGTTTATCAAATATACTGCTACCTAAACTCACGTCCTTTGTCAGCCTGTGACGGAAAGTGGCAGAAGGTGAAGACAGAGAAAAAAGGATTTAATTTCCAGTTGAGCCTTTTGAAGCTTTTATGATGGAGGGAGGGGGTGTGGATGGCAAAGTGGAGAGACCATGTACAAGGCCTGTTCTGTAATATCGTCCTGGGCTTGAGAACTGGCTTTGGGTCCAGGCACTGACACTAAAAGCTTCTTGAATGATATGCTTGAATGTGTATATCAAATTCAGGCTTACGTGCTCCCCCTCTCTCCGTCTCTCTGTCTTTCTGTTTGTTTCTTTGTCTTTCTATTTGTCTCTCTGTGTCAGTCTCTCAATATCTGGCTGTTCGTTTGTTTGTCTGTCTGTCTGTGCATATGCCATTCCCCTTCCCCTTCCAAACTTATACACCAAGCAATCAAACGTTAATAAATATTCCATTGATTTGTATTGCACGATTTTCAGAATGTTACAACAGTGTGGTGTGTGTGTGTGTGTGTGTGTGTGTGTTGTGTGTGTGTGTGTGTGTGTGTGTGTGTGTGTGTGTGTGTGTGTGTGTGTGTGTGTGTGTGTGTGTGTGTATGTGTGTGTGTGTGTGTGTGTGTGTGTGTGTGTGTGCACGTGCGAGAATACATGTGTATGTTTGCATGTCTGCGTGCTTGCATATGTGTGTGTTTGCGTGTGTGTGTGTGTGTGTGTGTGTGTGTGTGTGTGTGTGTGTGTGGCGCGCGCGTGCGTGCGTGCGTGCGTGTATGTGTGTGTGTGTTTGTGGGTGTGTGTATGTGTCTGTGTCTGTGTGTTTGTCTGTCTGTAATTGTGTTTATTTCAGTGTCTGTCTGCCTGTCTGTCTCTCTGTGTCAATGTGTGTGTATGTCTGCAAGTCTGTCAAATATCGATTTTGCTCTTATAAGACAGAGTGGGTTTGTGGGAGTGGGGGTTGGTGGAGGAGGTTGGGGGGGTGGGGTTGCGCTTTTTGCCTTTCTTAGCACCAAACACTTTGCAGCTTTTAGCACTTGCATGGGTCAATAGCTTTTTCCCCTCAGCCTTTGACTGCTGCTGGCTTGGAGAGAAGAGAAAATGTGGATTTCACTTCCCTCTGCCTGATCCTTGGATGGTTGTCGGGGAGAGCTGGGCTGGTCAGGAGCTGTTATTTCAGGTAATGGGCTTCACTTGGGGCCGGCTTTGTGCAACAGGGCGACATGTACATGGTATTGAATTGATGGTCCATAGGTATGTATTGAATTGATGGCCCATAGGTATGTATTGAATTGATGCCATAGATGTATTGATAGATGGCTCCATAGTATGTTTGAAGATGGCCATAGGTATTATGAATGTGGCCAATGGTTTCTTAGAATTGTCCCATAGGTATGTATTGAATTGATGGCCCATAGTATGTATTGAATTGTGGCCATAGGTATGTATTGATTGATGGCCATAGGTATGTATTGATTGTGGCCATAGTATGTATTGATTGATGGCCCTAGGTATGTTGAATTGATGGCCATAGTGTATTAATGATCCCATAGTATGTATTGAATTGATGGCCCTAGGTATGTATTGAATTGATGGCCCATAGGTATTATTGAATTGATGGCCCATAGGTATGTATTGAATTGATGGCCCATAGGTATGTATTGATTGATGCAAGGTATGTATTGATGATGGCCCAAAAGGTATGTTTATTATGGCCATAGTATGTATTGAATTGATGGCCATATATGATATGATTGATGGCCATAGTTTTATATACCAAGTTGATGGACCACTGGTATGTATTGAATTGAGCCCATAGTATGATGTTGATGGCCAGGTATGTATTGAATTGATGGCCCATAGGTATGTATTGAATTGATGGCCCATAGGTATGTATTGAATTGATGGCCCATAGGTATGTATTGAATTGATGGCCCATAGGTATGTATTGAATTGATGGCCCATAGGTATGTATTGAATTGATGGCCCATAGGTATGTATTGAATTGATGGCCCATAGGTATGTATTGAATTGATGGCCCATAGGTATGTATTGAATTGATGGCCCATAGGTATGTATTGAATTGATGGCCCATAGGTATGTATTGAATTGATGGCCCATAGGTATGTATTGAATTGATGGCCCATAGGTATGTATTGAATTGATGGCCCATAGGTATGTATTGAATTGATGGCCCATAGGTATGTATTGAATTGATGGCCCATAGGTATGTATTGAATTGATGGCCCATAGGTATGTATTGAATTGATGGCCCATAGGTATGTATTGAATTGATGGCCCATAGGTATGTATTGAATTGATGGCCCATAGGTATGTATTGAATTGATGGCCCATAGGTATGTATTGAATTGATGGCCCATAGGTATGTATTGAATTGATGGCCCATAGGTATGTATTGAATTGATGGCCCATAGGTATGTATTGAATTGATGGCCCATAGGTATGTATTGAATTGATGGCCCATAGGTATGTATTGAATTGATGGCCCATAGGTATGTATTGAATTGATGGCCCATAGGTATGTATTGAATTGATGGCCCATAGGTATGTATTGAATTGATGGCCCATAGGTATGTATTGAATTGATGGCCCATAGGTATGTATTGAATTGTGGCCATAGGTATGTATTGAATTGATGGCCCATAGGTATGTATTGAATTGATGGCCCATTAGGTTGTATTTTTTGATTGAATGTGGCCCATAGGTATGTATTGAATTGATGCGTGCATGCAGATTAGTAGAGTCCATGCTTAGAAATGGCATATGTATATGAAGGTGGGCCAACTGGTTTCTTAGCTTTCCCTCTTTCTCTAACTTTGTTTGTCTGTCTGTTTGTGTGTGTATGTGTGTTTGTGTCTGTGTTTGTGTCTGTGTGCGTGTTTGCGTGACGCGCGCGCGCGTGTGTGCATGCATGCATGCGTACACGTGTCTCCCTATCTATCTGTGTCTGTGTATATGCCTTGTCTCTCTGTCTTTCTATGTCGGTCTCTCTGTCTCGTCTGTGTCAGTCTGTCTGTATATCATTCAAGTATCAATTTCGCTCGTGTGCGACACAGAGAACTGTTTTCTTTTGGCTTTACTTTTTGCGACATAAAAGACTGTGGCTGTTAACACCACACGGACCACTGGCGCTCTTCTGGCAGCCTGTGACGTCAGCTGGCCAGGAAAGGGGAAGGAGAAGGAGAGAGCAGGGATTTCACTGCCCTCTTTTCTGACCCTTCCACCGAGAAGGGGAGAGCTGAATTTTCTTCTTCTTCTTCTTCTTCTTCTTCTTTCTTTCTTTTCTTTTCTCTTCTCTTTTCTTCTTCTTCTTCTCTTCTCTCTTCTGCCTCTGCTTCTTCTCTTCACTCACTCACTTGCACTAACCTCTCTCTCCCCTCTCCTACTCTCTCTCTCTCTCTCTCTCTCTCTCTCTCTCTCTCTCTCTCTCTCTCTCTCTCTCTTCTCTCTCTCTCTCTCTCTCTCTCTCTCTCTTCTCTCTCTCTCTCTCTCCTAACACTAATAACATCAGCAACAAGAAACAGAAAGAGGAACGAAAAGACCTGGTAGAAAAAACAAACACACAGCCCTTAGGAGCCGGGCACAACTCCTACATACATACAGACATACAGGCGAGAAGCAAAAGTAGGTGAGGTGAGCTAACTACTGACTAGCTCCTAGCTGGTGAATTAATCTGTGACTTAAAACACGGCCCGGAGGCCACCAGTCCACCACTCTCTGCCTTCATTACTGGATTGAGGCAATTGACTGGAAGATCCCAGACAAGAGAGAGAGAGAGAGAGAGAGAGAGAGAGAGAGAGGAGAGAGAGAGGAGAGAGAGAGAGAGAGGAGAGGAGAGAAGAGAGAGAGAGAGGAGAAGAGAGAGAGAGAGAAGAGAGAAGAGAGGGAGAGGAGAAGAAGGAGAGCAGAGAGAGGAAGGAGAGAGGGGAGAGAGAGAGAGAGAGAAGAGAGAGGAGAGAGAAGAGAGAGAGAGAGAGAGAGAGAGAGAGAGAGAAGAAGAGAGAAGAGAGAGAAGAAGAAGAGAGAGAGAGAGAGGAGAGAGAGAGAGAGAGAGAGAGAGAGAGAGAGGAGAGAGAGAGGAGAGAGAGAGAGAGAGGAGAGAGAGAGAGAGAGAGAGAGAGAGAAGAGAGAGAGATAAGACAGACGACAGAGTTCACAAACTCAGGATTTTAATTTTTGGTTACAAGGCCACCTGCCTGTATACAAGGAGGTAGACATTTTGACAAAAGAAACTTTAAACAAAACAGTACAACAAAAACAAATAATGTTGGCATTATCGAGAGTGAATTCCAAAGAGACATGAACTGCTTCAACTTTTTGTACACCAATCATACTTAAGGTGGGACACTGGGATCAAAACTGATGAAATTTTCTTTACAAGCCCATGTTAAAAGCTATGCCATATATTGAAAGGGCATCACTTGTAAAGCATAAAAATAAAAGATTTACTGTGTTTTCTGCACTGTTGCCATGGAAACAATCTAATATGGCTGCCAAAACTGAATATTTCAAAATCCTAAGCCTTTTTATCTATAACAAGTATAAGTAACTTGTTTCTACAGACATATTTTATGGTCTGAATTCTTTAATTTTATACAGGGAATCTCCATAAATGATCCAGCAATTTTTTTTTCTAAAAACATGTTTTGGGCACATTTGGACCATGTCTCACTTAACAATGTTTCTCCGGCTTTTAGAGTATAGAACTATGATACATACCCAAATGTCTCAATTGGCAAACATTTTCACTATTCAAAATAGTTTGAAGGCTTTATTCATTTGCATTTGTGAAGTATTTGGACAGGTATTTCTCTCTCACGTCGGTAAACTTTGTACATTTAAATAGAAAATGGATTTCAGTTTCAATTTTATCACAAAAACGGCACTTTTTAGATTTGTCATTTATCTGCATTACGTTAAATCACCAATTCCTAGCCAAAATCTAACCTGTACATGCCTGAATTTACTATGGTGATAGCAGTAAGAGTTTTCAGGCTGTAACAGTGATTTAAATGACTGATATGTTTCGAATCTGTCACTTTCTGACAGTTTTGCATGCCAATCTTGATGAAAACAATCAATCATGCGTTGCTTTAAATCTTTTAGAAAAACTTGTTCAGTTCCCACCCCACCATTTACCCACACTTAATTAAGAGAAACCAAAACGATCAAGACATCTTTTAATACAGTATGACCGGTTATTTAAATCTAGATGTCTTTCGGTGAGTTCCAGGATCTTGTTTACAATCATCAAATACGCCTCTTTTGGAAATCCGCATGAAGATATATTTTGAAGTTTAAACTAGTATGCAACAGATTTTATGCTACTATCGATATACCAATGATAGCGTCCTGTTTCCACATAATCATTGAGAGGAGAGAGAGAGAGAGAGAGAGAGAGAGAGAGAGAGAGAGAGAGAGAGAGAGAGGAGAGAGAGAGAGAGAAGAGAGAGAGAGAGAGAGAGAGAGAGAGAGACGACAGACAGACAGAGACAGAGACAGAGACAGAGAAGAGAGACAGAGAGACAGAAGACAGAGACAGAGACAGAGACAGAGGACAGAAGGACAGACAGGCAGACAGACAGCAGCAGGCAGCAGGCAGGCAGGCAGGCAGGCAGGAAGACAGGCACACATACAAACACAAACAGACAGAGACAGGCATACAGACAGATGGACAGACAAAAGGTAGAGGGGGAGGTCAAAAACACCTGTACCCCATCAGGTGTGTGTTAATCCGGAGAGGATTATGTGGTGTAAATCCCGGGCAGTGTAAACACGTGGTCAGCTTTGCTCAACACTGAAACCTTAATCCACACAGGGCCCTGTGCAGCAACGACGCAATTCGACAAGAAGGCTTCTGCTGCACTGGACACCGCTGCTGCAGGCTGTGGGTGTTTGGGGCCTGCCTGCCTGCCTGCCTGCTGCCTGCCTGCCTGCCCTGCCTGCCTGCTTGCCTGCCTGCCTGCCTGCCTGCCTGCCTGCCTGCCTGCCTGCCTTAGTACAGATCTGAGTTGTGTATGTTTTGTGTTGTTGTTAGGCTTGTCTGTTTAATGGCTTGTCATCGATCCGTTATGCATACAGACAGACAGACAGATAGGCAGAGAGACATATAGATTAACAGAAGACAGATGGACAGAAAGAAATACGGATAGGCAAACAGAGGGACAGAGAGGCAGACAGGCGCTAAGAGGATAAACAAGCCTGTAGAAATGATGTGTAAAATATGTGTGATACGAGCCAAGAAAAACATGGATTTTTTCCATAGGGTCACACAGGCACACGCATGCTTGCGTGCACGCGCTCACAAACACAGACATAGACACAGACACAGACACACAGACCCAGATACACAAACTCGCACAGACATACACAGTCGCACATAAAACACACACACACATTTGCTTGTTTTTACTTATAGGGTTATTTTATTTTTAAGGCTGCCGAAATCATGTTAGTTAAATAATATTCGTGATTTTTTCCCTAAATAATGAAAAATGAAAAACAGCAAATCAATGCTTATTCAATGTACCATCTGAAAACAAAAATTTGACTTGAACTATATATATATATATATATATATATATATATATAGTATTATGTATGTATGTATATGTATGTATTTATGTTAATGTATGTATGTATGTATGTTATGTATGTATGTATTGTATGTATGCATGCATGTATGTATGTATACATACACGCATGCACGCGTGCACGCACACACACACACGCAAATATACACGCACAAAATACATACACATGCATTCACACGCACACACACGCCACAAACATACACACATCCACGCACGCACTAAAGCCTGCATGCACGTATGCTTGCACGCGCGCACGCACGCACACATGCGCACACACGCACGCACACGCGCACACATGTATGCAAACACACGAATGAACACACATGCAGAACAAAACAACAATAATTAGGTGTTTAAGAATTTTCGTTCTCTCTCTCTCTCTGTCTCTCTCTGTCTCTTCTGTCTGTCTGTCTGTCTGTCTGTCTGTCTGTCTGTCTGTCTGTCTGTCTGTCTGTCTGTCTGTCTGTCTGTCTGTCTGTCTGTCTGTCTGTCTTGTCTGTCTGTCTGTCTTCTGTCTGTCTCTCTTCTCTCTCTCTCTCTCTCTCTCTCTCTCTCTCTCTCTCTCTCTCTCTCTCTCTCTCTCTCTCTCTCTCTCTCTCTCTCTCTCCTCCTCGCTCGTCTCGCTCGCTCGCTCGCTCGCTCGCTCAGTCTTTCTTTCTTTCTTCTTTCTCTCTATTTCCTTCTTCCTCCCTCTCCTCCCTCCCTCCCTCCCTCCCGACCTACTCTATACTACCTATACCTACCTACCTACCTACCTACCTACCTACCTACCTACCTACCTACCTACCTACCTACCTACCTACCTACCTATTTACCTACCTATTTATCCTACCTACCTACCTACTACCTACCTACCTACCTACCTACCTACTACTTACCTTTTCTTTTTTTCTTTCTTCCTTTTCTGTCTTCCTTCCTTCCTGTTTTCTTTTTCATCATTTTCTTCCTTTCTTTCGTCTTTTTCTTCTCTTTTCCTTCCTTTCTCCTGTGGGTCTGTGGTGGATATCTGGAATCGTTTGACACGATAAGTGTGGTCAGAGATTTAGCACACAGCATTTGTCATTCGGGCCACAAAGCGGTAGGTCTGGTAGCGTTATCACACCCTGTGTGGGCTATTGGCACCGGCCTACTGAGAGAGAGAGAGAGAGAGAGAGAGAGAGAGAGAGAGAGAGAGAGAGAGAGAGGAGAGGAGAGAGGAGAGAGAGAGAGAGAGAGAGAGAGAGAGAGAGGAGAGAGAGAGAGAGAGAAGAGAGAGAGAGAGACAGACAGACAGACAGACAGACAGACAGACAGACAGACAGACAGACAGACAGACAGACAGACAGACAGACGACAGACAGAACAGAGACAGAGACAGAGAGAAACAGACAGACAGACAGAAACAGAGACAGAGACATAGAAATGCACACAGAATGTATTACACGCACGTTAGAATCCGTTACGTCTTTTGGAAGTGTAGGCCATTGCGTGCTGGTAGGGACACTTGACAGTTCTTTTTTTATATTAAACAGAAAGAAAGCCCACATGCGCTCTTGTGAGGTGTTTAGACATCATCCATGAACACAGAATGCTGGTACCATTATAGTGGACATGCCCAAACTCTCGCCATTGATAAACATCGTGGCTCTAGCCAAAGAACAAAGCAGAACCGGGACCAACAGTATGGTGACTGCGTTATGTGGGTAACAGTATGGTGACTGCGTTATGTGACTCATAGTATGGTGACTGCGTTATGTGGTAACAGTATGGTGACTGCGTTATGTGACTCATAGTATGGTGACTGCGTTATGTGGGTAACAGTATGGTGACTGCGTTATGTGACTCATAGTATGGTGACTGCGTTATGTGGGTAACAGTATGGTGACTGCGTTATGTGACTCATAGTATGGTGACTGCGTTATGTGGGTAACAGTATGGTGACTGCGTTATGTGACTAACAGTATGGTGACTGCGTTATGTGGGTAAGAGTATGGTGACTGCGTTATGTGGGTAACAGTATGGTGACTGCGTTATATGGTAACAGTATAGTGACTGCGTTATGTGGGTAAGAGTATGGTGACTGCGTTATGTGACTAATAGTATGGTGACTGCGTTATGTGGGTAACAGTATAGTGACTGCGTTATGTGGGTAACAGTATAGTGACTGCGTTATGTGACTAATAGTATGGTGACTGCGTTATGTGGGTAACAGTATAGTGACTGCGTTATGTGGGTAACAGTAT
>CM060320.1:2539649-2542149 GCA_030674155.1 Stramonita haemastoma
AACACTGACCTGAACTATGCAACCTTTGACATGAATTTAAAATCTTCTGCATGACTGTATAATGCTTACCCACAGGAAATAAAGACACACAAAGAAACACACAAAAACACATAAAGGAAATGGAGACACTAACATTGAACTGGAAGAACGTAGAAATCTGAACCCTGAACTCACCAGACGGCGCTGCAGAGATTCGAACCCATGACTTGGTGGACCCACAGGGATGGGAATCTATCGGTCAGTCCACTCTGCTGTAGCTTCCGTCAATACAAATTACTTGACCACCGTGACCCGGAAAAAGGAATCATTTTTCTGTTTGATGCAGGCGACGTTTGATGTTTTTTGGAAGTTCTGAAAGCAGCTAACTTCAAAGGTCGGTTCCAGACACATCTAGATGATAAGACTAATCCAGGATTAGGGCTAATCTCCTTTACCTTTTGCCCTCTTGATCTGCTGCCTGATATCGTGGAGATGTATGTGCTGATTGTATATGTTGTTGTGTATAATATATCATTATTCACTGTTGGTGGCTGGGTGAAAGTCTAGGTAGTATTGTGTGTATGTAACTGAGTATTGCGCGGAAATGTGATTTTTGCCTGATTGTTTGGGTTTTTTGGAGGTGGGGGGGGGGGGGGGGGGGTGTTTTCTTGTTTCTCGTTTTGCTTCAGACTCCAAAACTGTTAGTGGCTTGGAATTTTGATTTGGTGGGGAATCGTATATAATGGGCGAAAGAAAGAAAAGAAAGAAGAAAGAAAGAAAAGAGAAGAAAAAATAAAGAAAGAGAGAAAGAATCGGAAAAAAGAAACAAAGAAAGAGAACAGAGAAAGAAAAAAAAAGAACGAAAGAAAAAAAGGAAAAAAAAGAAAAGAAAAGAAACGAAACGAAAAAAGAAACAAAGAAAGAAAGTGAGAAAGAAAGAAAAGAAAGAAAGAAACGAAAAAATACTACCGTCACCACCGACTACACACCACCACCACCACCACCACATCCACTACGTTGCCCCACCCCACCCCCCTGCCCCCCTGAAAGAAAGGCAAAATCTCAAATTTCCCTTTGCTCCTGTCGACATCAAAGCAGCATGCTGAAAGTTCAGATAACAACCCCTACAAAGAGGGAATCCAGACAGTCCCAGCCACATCCAGATACCACTAATCCAGGATTAGGGCTAATCCCTTTCACCCATTGGCCTCCTCTTCTGTTTCCCGATATTAGGGGATGTATGTGCTCTGGAAAGAAAAGATGCAGCAGAGAACGGTAGCCAAGATACAGCAACAAAACCATAGCAGACCGTCAACTTGAGGACATCAAGACGGCGCAGCCTAGTGATTAGAACATTGTGCTCGCAATCTGACGATCCGGCTTCGAATTTCGTTCAAGGGGCCTCTGATTTCTTTCTGACTTCTGGAGGAGTTGCTGTAACGTTGCTACACTGACTTTTTTCTAGGCGTTGTGTGGTGGACAGGTTGAACGTCAGAGCCCATCCCTAGCAGTAGCTTAGTCCTCAGCCGAGAAATTCCAGTGAGTGTCTAACAAAGATGACTGTCGTCGTGAAGATAAGAGACCCACGTGCGTGTTCCACGATTCTCTTCGGATTATTTCCAACAATATCTTCGGTTATTCCAAGATAATATCTTCGGATATTTCCAAGTATATTTTCGGATTATTTCCAAGATAATTCTTCGGATTTCCAAGACAATATTCTTGGATTATTCCAAGACAATTTCTTCGATTATTCCCAAGATATTTCTTCGGATTATTTCCCAAATTTTCGGATTATTTCCAAGTAATATCTTCGGATTATTTCCAGACAATATTTTGATTATTTCAAGCATTTTCGGATTTCCAAACATATTCTCGGTATTCCAGACAATATTCTTCGGATTATTCCCAAGATATTCTTCGGATTATTTCCCAAGCAATATTTTCGGATTATTTCCCAAGACATATTTCGGTTTTCCCAAGACAAATTCTTGGATTATTTCCCAAGACAATATTCTTTGGATTATTCCAAGAAATATTGGATTTTCCCAACAATTTCTCGATTATTTCCCAAGACAATATTCTTCGGATTATTCCAAGACAATTCTTGATTATTTCCAAGACAATATTCTTCGATATTTCCAAGACAATATCTCGGATTATTCCAAGAAATATTTTCGGTATTTCCCAAGACAATTTCTTCGATTATTTCCAGACAATATTCTTGGATTATTCAAGACAATATTCTTGGATTATTTCCCAAGACAATTTCTTCGATTATTCCAAGAAATATTCTTCGGATTATTCCAAAGACAATATTCTATCGGTATTCCCAAGACAATATCTTCGGATTATTTCCCAAGATAATATTCTTCGGATTATTTCCCAAGATAATATTCTTCGGATTATTTCCCAAGACAATATTCTTCGGATTATTTCCCAAGACAATATTCTTCGGATTATTTTCCCGAGATAGTTTTGAAAAATTTTTTTCATGAAAAATGTCTTCCCTTTGAGATTT
>CM060320.1:2554649-2567149 GCA_030674155.1 Stramonita haemastoma
AAATGTCTCCAATCTAGTCATCAGATCAGTGATTTGGTTTTCTCCTTCTGAATTTGCAGAATGTACACGTGTTTACATACATCACTTACACCCTATCCTGTTCATAAGTGTTTTTTTTTTAAACAAAAAACAAAAAATAACCCAACCTTTCTCCCCCTTCTCCCCTTTCCACATACATATATAGCAAGCAAAGTGTAGATTTTTCAGCCACAATAAACCACATGTGAAAGATTTTTAGGGTGAGCAGGAAGTACCAATATCTTTAACCTAATCTAAATATGGTTGATTGGATTCATGTTTAGTTCTTAAACATTTTTGCATATGCACATATGCGCATATGCAGAAAAAAATGATAGCAATAACTTATGAAATACAAGAAAAATCGAAGCAATACTGGTTACAGGAAACATCTTTTGCTGGTTCTCTAAAAGGAACATGCAACATTTTTCTCTCTCATTCTGACGGACAAACTTGGAACTTTTCACACGATTATACAGGCGATGGAATTGGGTTGTAAACAGATTATCCACATCTTTTCCAGTTGGGATTCAAGAACAAGCTTAACAGGATTCGGAACAAAAAGAATATTTTAACATTAAAGCAAACAATTTAACATACTACTGGCAAAGGGGTTCTACTTCATCCTTAAATAGAAATTGAAAAGCGGCTTCAACTCCAACATATTTAAAATAATCTACACACAATTTTGACTCTGGAACAATAGTAAATAGGGTGGGGAGGGGGCAGCACACAAAGTGAAGGGCATTAACTGCGTAACTGAAGTCTACCAGCTACCACAAAACCATTCTATCAAAAATTTGACATAAAGAGGATAGGTATATAGGGATATGATTTAAGCCATGTCCTTCAGGAAAATACCGATACAGGCAACAAGCTACACACAGACACTATCCTTCATTTGAAGGTGAAAATGCAGGCATTGTTTGGCATGGTTACATGCAAGTAAACCAGTCACACAATTACCCAGATAAAGTGGAGACATCTCAAGCCTCCAAAATGAATAGTGAAAGATCAAATGCAAACAAAAAATTACTGAACATGTAATTTCAAATGCATCATGTAATTTTTCGTGGGCAATGTTATGTTTGAAAAAAATTAGTAGAAAACTGCTTCACTCTGCGTTCAATACTTCAAACTGACTACATAAAAATGCAAACATAAAAGTAACATCACCTTTTGGTAATAAAATCCAAGATAACTATACTGAAGTAATGTATCAATAGAAAATAAAGATGTGACCGACGGGAAAAGAAAAATGGAAAAGCCAAACACTTTAAATACAAAACTAGCGGTCCACCAGCATTTTTTGATGAAACATTTTTTCTACATGAACAAATGATTCAAAGCAAAACTAAAAAACGTTCTGCAGTCAAATATTTCGTACAACTACTCGTAAAAACTTCACAATCATTCTAAACCATTTTCTACTTTTATACACGTTTCCTAAAGAGCTTCAAAGCAAAAGCACCTAGAAAGGCTGAACAAAACAAAAAACAAAACAGCCTGTACCACTGTGTCATAGCAGTGATCTGCTAGAATATACTTTACAACAATTGCTACTCTAAAATTTTGGAATACACACATTTGAAATACACATTGTTTGCAAAATATTAGTCCAAATGGAAATAGCATATACAAATGTTGGACAAAATATTAAAAAAGCAAACAAAAAATCATGCAGCACTGAGTAGTGGTTGTAAAATTTGTCACTTTAAGTCTGGCTAACACAACCATATTTTTGTGGGGCCTCTAACGTCTTTTCCCACTGATTTCTTCCTCCATTCTCTTTTCCACCTTTTACTGTTCTTCATCGACCATTTTGCTTTGTTTTCTTAAAATTACAGTGTGGGGCGTCCAGCCTCTCTTTACCCCCACTTTTCTCTGTCTAGATTGAACACCAAAAAAAACCTGTTATCATTGAGTTCATTTGTAAAGATAATGGTGATCAAAGACTGCTGGTAGAGATGCAGATGAACAGTCTATCAATGGGCTGGGAGTGCCATGACCTACAGCAAAGCACAAGGCAAGAGGGAAATAAGTTAACAGAATACACCAAGTCAAGATGCCTTCAATCTTATGCTCACAGAATTAAGGCAACAGTGGGTTTTTTCATATATTTTGTAAAAAAAAAAATCTTTTCTGATGTAAGGCTGTTAGCTAAGATGTACACAGAACATTTTTTCGTATTAAAATACTGCAATTGTGTTTCTATTTGTGATAAACGCTTGTTTCATATCCACCCTTTCCAAAACAATGAAAAAGTCAATAATGGTTATAGCTACAAATTCAGCAGTTTGACAGGTTTATAGTAACCATACACAGAAAACTGAAATTTGTGACTTATTTCAGTAAGCATTATTTTTATTTTACAACACCCATATAAAGCACACAACAGACTCACAGACACAGACACACTTACACACACACACACTCTTACATAAACATACATACATTTACAGACAGACAGACAGACAGACAGACAGACAGACAGACAGACAGACAGACAGGCAGGCAGGCAGACACACACACACACACACACACACACACACACACACACACACACACACACACACACACACACACACACACACCACAGCTTGAAAATACCTGTGGTATAAATTTCCATAGCGTTTTGGTGGCAGCAAATACTCCCCCCCCCCACAATCTCTCTCTCTCTCTCTCTCTCTCTCTCTCTCTCTCTCTCTCTCTCTCTCTCTCTCTCTCTCTCTCTCTCTCTCTCTCTCCCTCTCTTTCCCTCCTTCCCCTTCCCTCCCTCCCTCCTCCCCTCGCCCCACAGACTTGAACATTCTACTTTTGGTTTTTACCAAAAGTAATCACACAGACACACAGAGTGACACAGACACAGACACAGACACACACACACACACGCGCACACGCACACGCACACACGCACACACACACACACACACACACAACCATACACAGAAAACTGAAATTTGTGACTATTTCAGTAAGCATTATTTTTAACAACAACAACAACAACAACAACCACACACACACACACACACACACACACGCGACACACACGCGACACACACGCGACACACACGCGACACACACGCGACACACACGCGACACACACACGACACACACACGACACACACACGACACACACACGACACACACGACACACACACACGACACACAGACCCTTAAACTAGCACCCCTACTTTCTGGCTTTGAACTTTTTTTTCTAAGATGCTCTCCCCTTGAATTTATCGAAGTATGTTTTCTACAACCATTGTCTCTACTTTTTCTGTTGAATTTATTTTTCGAAAATGCTCTCCACCCTCCCCTGAACATAATGACAGTTTCACTTCCTTCCGTTATCCCCGTACAATAAAATACAAATATGAATACCTAAAACTAAAAACCCAAACAACCGAGAATGAAAACTTAAAATTAAAATTGAATATCTTATCTCCAAAAATGATTATTCTCTCATAAACACGAGAAATTCATCCCCATCCTCGGCCATTACACCTCTTTCCCCATCTCTAGGTTATATACCTCAACATTCAACACCCCCTCCAATCCCTCCACCCCTTCCTAGCATTCTTTGCCCTCAAAATCTAGCACCCCTGCCCCTACCAACCCTAGCAGGAGTCCTCTATGATGTATTCTTCTATCCCTTCAGTCAGGATACGGCTACCTTCATGGTGGGCAAAACGATTATATACGAAAACATCTGACCATAGAGGAACCTTGCAGCTCTTGCTAAGGAACCATTTTTAAAAATATGAATATTGGTATTTGGTTATGATCATTTAAAAAATATTTCTGGTGTCTTTAAAACTTTGATCATTACTGTTTGTGTATGCTTTTTGTTTTGCTTTTGGAAGCATGCTGCAAAGCAGTTCTGTGCTTATCCATAGTTTACTCTTAATAAAAAAAAAAATAATTTCTTTCAACCCCAAAGAAAAAAGTGTTTAGCCAATGTGTCAGCATATACCAAGTTATCTACCTGCCTTTTGTGTCAACATGTGGGGCCAGGGTTAAGAGTTGAGGTTAGTGTTAGAATTAGTGTTAGTTAACAACAGGGAAGGGTTGTCTGTCAGATGGTCAGTCTGAATGTTAGATCGAATGTGGACACAATAGCACATAGAAAAATGGTATGTAGCTATAGACACAATGGCATTTATTTCATGTTTATTATTCTACCGGCCACAACGGCTATACGTATTTTGCAGTGATATGGAGCTTTAAATCAGTCACCTGTTCTATCAAAAAGCTGAGGCTATCAATTGGACTTCGGTGTCGCGAAAATTCCAGTTCTGCTATCATTGAAGGAAGAGTTAAGGTTTGACATACTTTGAACAAGTTGCATCCACTTTTTTTAAAAGCCAAAAAATTAAACCGTGTAAGATGTTCAAGTCGCAATGCAGCTACCGTAATGGTTGACAAAAACGATTGCGTATGCGCCACTCTGACTATTGGTTAACCTCGAAGCTCTAGCCTAGGTACTAAAAAAAAGAAAAATTCTATCAACCAGCCTTTTGTCTATACCCACAGCTCTAAATGTGCATCCATCTTCCTCCTAAACATCCCTCCTCCCTCCCTTCCCTCTCCTTCCAACCTAATGTCTCCTCCCGACAACTATCCCCTTTACACAGACAGACAGACAGACAGACAGACAGACAGACAGACAGACAGACAGACACACACACACACACACACACACACACACACACACACACACACACCACTACCAAAAACAACACACACCAACAAAACATACCAACAACACACACCAACACGTACACACACCAACACGTACACACACCAACACGTACACACCAACATGTACACACACCAACATGTACACACACCAACATGTACTCACACCAACATGTACTCACACCAACATGTACTCACACCAACATGTACACACACCAACATGTACTCACACTAACATGTACTCACACACCAACATGTACTCACACTCCAACATGTACTCACATCAACACGTACTCACATCAACACGTACTCACACTCCAACATGTACTCACACACCACCATGTACACACACACACCAACATGTACACACACACACCAACATGTACACACACACCACCATGTACACACACACACCAACATGTACACACACACCAACACGTACTCACACACCACCATGTACACACACACCAACATGTACACACACACACCAACATGTACACACACACCACCATGTACACACACACACCAACATGTACACACACACCAACACGTACTCACACACCACCATGTACACACACACACCAACATGTACACACACACCAGCACGTACTCACACACCACCATGTACTCACATCAACACGTACTCACACACCATCATGTACACACACACACACCAACATGTACACACACACCAACACGTACTCACACACCACCATGTACACACACACCAACATGTACACACACACACCACCATGTACACACACACACCACCATGTACACACACACACCAACATGTACACACACACCAACACGTACTCACACACCACCATGTACACACACACACCAACATGTACACACACACCAACACGTACTCACACACCACCATGTACTCACATCAACACGTACTCACACACCATCATGTACACACACCACCATGTACACACACACCAACACGTACTCACACACCAACACGTACACGTACACACACCAACACGTACACACACCAACACGTACACACACCAACATGTACACACACCAACATGTACACACACCAACCCGTACACACACCAACCCGTACACACACCAACACGTACACACACCAACACGTACACACACCAACACGTACACACACCAACACGTACACACACCAACACGTACACACACCAACACGTACACACACCAACACGTACACACACCAACACGTACACACACCAACACGTACACACACCAACACGTACACACACCAACATGTACACACACCAACATGAACACACACCAACACGTACTCACACCAACATGTACTCACACCAACACGTACTCACACCAACACGTACTCACACACCAGGACCCCCCCCCCCCACACACACACACACACACCAGAGAACGCAACACAGCACTTATCTCCATAAAAATTATCTAACACTAATAATTTACAAAATAAACTCATTAAATCAAATTTAAACATCAACCCTATATTCGGATTGCGGCTACCTGAATGGTGGGCAAGAACAGTCACATATTATGCCAAAATCTATTGGTGAACCTCGAAGCTTTAGCCGAGGAACTGAGAGGAGGGAGAGGGATTTTTTTAAAACTGATTTCAATGAAGGCAAAAACAGCAAATAATCATAAAAATCCAATCCAATCCAATCTTTTACAGCCCTGCCGTCACGGAGACTCTATCGCGTGGCTCACTGTCAATTATAATTTGTAGATCTCAGATTTAAACTAGGTAACTCTATACAGATTAAAACATGGTTTCAAACCACTATAATATTATAACCATATACACCACTATAATACTATAGTATAACCACTATAATACTATAATAATCACTATAAAACCATCTCTACTTATATTCCTTGCATCAACGCCCTGGTCAACCGTAAGGGTCAACCCAGGACAGTCATAACACATTTTTCCTGGGAGCGGTGCTTGGGGTTACGGACTGGGTGACCAGGTTTTCGGCTACTGGAAAGTCCTTTTCCTTGACTGTAGTGATGTCCTTGATAAAGATGTCCTCAAAATAGCATCTGAAAATGACAGAAAAAAATTGTTGATCTTGCTAAGGGAAAAGCAGCAGGAGAATGGACTGGGATAGTTGAAAATTATGATAAGATAAAAAAAAAAAAGGAAAGTGGACACTTTAAAGTAAAAAGACAGGAAAGGAGTGAAAGAAAAGGGAAAATCTATCATTCCGGCAAGATAGTGGAGACTTTAGATCTGTGTGTGTGTGTGTGTGTGTGTGTGTGTGTGTGTGTGTGTGTGTGTGTGTGTGTGTGTGTGTGTGTGTGTGTGTGTGTGTGTGTGTGTGTGTGTGTGTGTGTGTTAGAATAATGCAAACACAAATACAAGACACACAGACAAATGTAACAGAGTAGTGACTAGTGTTTTTGTATGTGTGTGTGTGTACCTCTGGAACTGGGGACAGATTTCTCGGCTTGAAATTCGGGCTGCTCTTCCAGGGGAGAGTGCATCGCCCAAACAAAAGCAACGTCAACCATTTTCCCCATTGTCTGTACATGTATTTCTTCATCAGAGCGGCTTTTTTCTACAGAATTTTGCCAGGGACAGCTCTTGCCGCGGTGGGTTTGTTTATGTGCGCTAAATGTGTGCATGCTACACACGGACCTCGGTTTATCGCCTCATCCGAAATACTAGCACCCAGACCAGCACTCACGGTCTAGTGGAGTGTGTGTGTGTGTTGGGGGGGGAGTTTTGGACACAAACCTGTTACCTTGTCATGTGCTGGTGATCAAAAGGTGGTGCCGCATGGCTCTTTCTGCTCTTCACCACTTGGTTCCTGTCCAGTTGTTCCTGTCAGCAGTTAAGAAGTCATCAGTGACATGGAAAATGCTGAATGTTAGCTCATATGCTATGATGATTTTAGCTTACCACTTTGAAAAAAGAAATCACAATTGTTCTTTACAAACATTGAATTATTTTAAACTTTTCCTTTGTAACCTTGAATGTTAAAAAAAAATGCGTTAAACACTTGACTTTGGAAAAGAAATAATTCTCAATTACTCTTTACAGACATCACAAGTTTTTAGTTCAAATGTTAAAAATAATTTAATTTTATATGAATACAACATGTGAATACAAAAAAGATCGGACTCATTCTTTATTATATTTTTACCCTCTGCTTTATAAGCTAAACTTTTAAAATGTGATTCCAATTTGTAACAAAAATATCACAAGTATTGTTTGAAGACTTTATCTCATTTCATCTTTTGCTTTGATTAGCCGATTTGATGCCATGTGGGAAGAAAGTTGATTCACAACTATACTGTAAAGATACTATTAATTTAATCTTTTTCATAATTAGCTAGAACATTCAAGTAATTTCTTAACAATCCAGATTCATGAATCCTTTTTCCTGAAAGAAGCATTGAAAATTGTGCTTATCTCAAATTAAAAAATATATATTTAGAGCCGATCATTTTGATTTAATACAAAATCACAACATTATTGCATTTCGTTTTTGCTTTATCAGCTGAAATATAACAATTTCATTCCTGTCTTCAACCACACCACTCTTCCAAAGCATGCCCCCCCCCCCTCCCTGCCCCACCTCTGCGGGCTGAAAAAAACCTGAAGCACCTGGTGGTTCCAGTCCCCTAGCCCCCAACAGCAAGGGAGTCATCATTACCATTCACAGTTCAGAGGGTTTTCTTGGCTACATCATTTATTATTTTTACCTGATCATGTTACTTTGAAAAAAAAAGATTACTATTTACAGACTTTATATCACAACTCCACTGTACTTTATCTTCTAAGAGATTTCAATGAATTGATTTCTTCCGTGAGATTTAAATGATTTCTAACCAGAACATGTTCCACATAATTTCCGTTAGCAAATAGGGACATGATAGATTTAAAGGGAGAAAAAATTGCTTTGGTTACAAATGATATTAGCAATTTTCTAACCTGGATTTTGCCGAAATGTCAGACATTTCGACTCCATTTGACGCAGGTACATACAATCGTGCTGGGGGCTATGTCTGGAGCTGCTCACACGTCCAACCCGTGCATGGCAGCCTCTGGTGCAGTTGTAGCAGACAGCATTGGATGGCGAGTTGATGGCCTGGTTTAGCAGTCCCTTCTACTTTGGATTTCACTGGAACTGTTGTGGCTCATATGGTACCTGGTTGAATAGATAAAAATAACAAAGTTTGAAATAAGAGAAAAAAATCAACATTAGCAGGACATGATTTTTCTATTTATAAAGAAAAATTTGACCAGCTGCCATGGTGCAGTGGCTAATACACTGAACTTGGTGGTTTACGAGTTCAAATCTCAAGGAAAGCACGTTTTTAATTGCTTTTTAAAAACTTCATCCTGATCGCACCTAGAGAAAAACCTACAGGCTGAATGGGAAGACTGGGACCACAAACTAGAGCATGAACCAGTTTACAGATGCAACACTGAAAAATGTTTTAACTACATCAACATTGCACCAACATCTAAATAGTTACCGAAAATTGGTCGCATACACGAAAAATTCACCATTTGCATCGGAGAACCTCAGAACTCTTCTGAGAAACGATAGAAATAGGCAGGAAAGAAGAGGTACAACAAAGAATTGACAGAAAAGTATCAGATCAGAAAGTTCAGAAAAATGCAGAAGCAAAACTATAAATACCTTGTGTAGCGTTCAGAAAACACAGGTCAGGATGGCTGCCCTCACACACGTCAGGTCACTGGCCCTTGATTCCAGACCCAGAGCCCCTGAAAGCAGTAAGTCATCATCAATAGACTGAAAACTCTAGTTTTTTTTCAATAGATCAGATATTATAACGGCTTGATTTCATCTGACAGATTTCACCATGCTTCTTCAATTCAATTATCTTTAAGTCCAGCTAGTTTATGGAATTAAATATGCAAACATTACAATACAACAAGTTGTTCTAATAGTTGTTCTAATCAAATACACTACATAATTACATTTTTCAAAAAATTTCAAAAAAAGGAGGCTTTTCTGTCACCACAATCTTGATACTCTCCCTTCCAGGTTTAGAAGCTGCCCTGTCTGCAGCGACCCAAGCCCTGCAAGATCTTTATAACTAAAACCTAACTGGACTCCTTTTTAAAATTAGGTGAACTTGATTCTCCTGAACATAAAACTCAGAACAAAAAAATGATACTATAGAAAAAGGGTACAGAAACTAAAGTGAAATAAAATATATATTTAAGATTTAAAAAATAAAATTATAAAGAAACTGATACCCGAATCGGGTCTCATCTGCAGCTGCACACTACTTACAGATGCCAGGATCTCATGCAGCAGATGACTCCAAGGTGATGATCAGCAGAACCTGGCCCCACTGTTGAAGAGTCTTCAGGATGATCCACATAACGACTCACCACCAGGTTAGGACCCATGTTTAATAAAGGAGGGGAAGGACAAGGAAACGCTTTAGCAATGAGGAATGATCTGTTCACAATACCTCATGAAAACGGTAAGAAAGCCGCTGGCATTTTCAGACATAAGGAAACCTGTCAGAACTGGTAGGAGAGATAGCCAGTGGCAAAACCTCAGGAAAACCGAATGAAAGCCGTTATAGGTGGTCACATGTTCAAACCTCAGGAAACCCATCAGAAACGGAAAAGGATGACTAACAATACCTCATGACCCTAGTCTCCAAGCCATTGTAGGAGACGGTAGTGTTTTCAGATGAGAAGATAGATCACTGTCACCCAGATTGCACTCAGATTTCTTGCAATGTTTTTTCCCTATTTTATTTCAATTTATTTTGGGTTTTTTAATTTTGTTTGTTTTGATTTTATTTTATGTAATTTTACTTTATTTTATTTTATTTTATATTATTTTATTTTATTTTATTTTTGGTTTTAATTCATTTTAGTTTCGACTACGCCTCACTTTTATATCATTTTATTTTGTTTTATCTCCTTTCAGTTCAAGTTTAGACTAAACCCTACTTTTCTTTCCCTGAATTTTTATCATTTTATTTTTGCTAGATTTATTTTTGGTTTATGTTGTTATTTTATCTCTATTTTTTAAAACTTAGTTTTAGTTTGTTACTAATGTCTTTTTTTGCAAGGAATACTGATTGCAATCGCAAGGTGCCCAGTGATCATTTGAAGACAGCCGACAGGGAAGCTCCAACAAAAACTGAACCAAAGCCAGACACAAAGACAAACCTGGACACAAAGACAAACTTGGACACAAAGACAAACCTGGACACAAAAACAAACCTGGATACAAAGACAAAATCTGGTACAAAGACTGAAACCAAAGCCTGACACAAAGACAAACCGAAAACAGACAAAGACAAACCAAAGACAGACACAAAGACAAACTCGGACCCGGAGACAAAGACTCAAACCTGGACTCAAAGAATGCAAGCTGGACACAGAGTAAAACTACACCTAGACACCAATACTGGTGCCAAAGCCAGAAACAAAATACAGACACTTGGACACAAAGACTGACACCTATGCCAAACACAAAAGACAGAAACCCGAAGCCAGAGCACAGAACTTCAAGGGGCAAAATCTGACCAGAGCAAAAGGAAAATATGCAGGTACTGCCTGAATAGCAAGCTTTGCATTAATGATAACTTTAATGATGAACGCCCAGCTAAACTATTGCAAACTTGAGTCCACAAAGAAAAAACAAGGAATGAGGGTAACGCACTATTTCTATTCTGAAGACAAAGCCCCGACTTTTGTACCAGATCCCAAGAAAACAAAAACTTATGAAAGGATTTTGTGAAATTCTGTCCTCCATTCCCTACCCTTGACCACCAACGTTGGCCTAACAAAGCAAGATCATTGGGAATCATACAAAGTCCAGCATCGTGCTGTGTGTAGGTCGAATATTGCTGCAAAAATCTGGAAATACAGACAAACGAATTGTATGATAAATGAATGTGTGTCTAAATGAAGGAGAGAGAGGGGGGAGGAAGAGAGAGGAAGTAGGGGAGAGAGAGAGATGGGGGGAGGTGGGGGTTGAGAAATAGAGACACACAGAGAAGAGAAAAGGAGAGAGAGAGAGAGAGAGAGAGAGAGAGAGAGAGAGAGAGAGAGAGAGAGAGAGAGAGAGAGAGAGCAAAGAGTGCGCACACATGTGTGTGTATGTGTTCGCGCGCGCGCGCACCCGCGCGCACACACCGCGTGTATGTATGCGCATCATCGTGGGTGTGTGTGAGTGCGTGTGTGCGCATGCATGTGTCTTTGCATGCATGCGTGTGTGCGCGCGTGCATGTGTGCACACGTGCCTGTGTGTACCACCGGTGTCATGTTTAGACATCATTCCCGTAGCCAAAATGCGGCTACCCCAATGTGGGAATGAAAACGGTTGCAAAGCGAAAATCTCAGTTGGAGAACCTCGAGGCTCTAGCCAAGGACCGCCCCCCCCAAAAAAAAGAAAAAAAAAAAAAAAAGATAAATAAAATAAATAGATAAAAATAAATAAAATAAAATAAAAGATACACGTCAAGAGGATATAACTCTGTAGAATACTGCATTCATTTTGTGCAGAGGAAACCCGTCAGAAAGAATCATTTGAATAATTTATGAATAGATTCATAAATGCAAAATAATATCTACATAGACTAATAGAACTAAGAATATTTAAGAACAATTCATGTAAAGGATTTTCTCTGGTGCACCTCACCCCGACTTCATGTACAGATATCTGCCTTCATTGAAAAGACTGCAAGCATTTTTCAAACAATTTTGTTGCATCCCTTTATTGTTTATACATAATTATTTTGACGGCAGAATTTTTAGGGAAAAATGACCACTAGTTCTA